>CM040240.1:263874139-263916459 GCA_022545495.1 Chrysanthemum lavandulifolium
TTTATAATTCTTTAGTTACATAAATTGGGACGCCTCTTTGGGTAAATAACAAATTATAAATGAGTAGGCTTATGTGTATCCGAGATGACATGAGTACAAACTCAAACCCGAAGACCACCCATTCAGATCTGTTACCCTCACCTTTTCAGATACACCACTCCAACAGAAAACACAAACTGAATATCGGGACGACATTCCTTTAACGGGGGAAGACTATAAAAACTTGTATTTTTCCAGTTTAATATTTACCTAATAACATGGATTTATTCATTTTGAATGCTTACGTGTATGTTTAACTCACAACTGGAGTTTATCTCGCATGTAACGTAAAACGTCATTTAACGCGTACCGACCCTAGACTAGAGTTGGTCTACACATGAACAGTATACTATGAACATCCCATGAGTCATATATTAAACTCAAAACTATTTAGTTTGAAAGTCTACTTAGTTACTTTTACATAAAACCGTTAACTTAAATTGCATAAACCGAAAAACGACATTTAAGGTATACCGGCATTATACAAAGTCAAATCTACGTAAAAATATTCCATATGACTATTTCAATCATATTTTATAAGTTTACACTTTTTTGTTTATTTAGGTTTTACGTAAAATGCACACGTTACACATTTACGACGTTTATGCACCATCCTTAAATATACATACACATATGTAACACCCCAACCCGACAAGGGTAAAGATATCACAATACGGTCTCATATCAGAACTTTAAATAATATACAATAGCGGAAACCTTTACAAAATAATCAAAAGAAAACATAAATAACTTAATAATCAAAATAAATCTAAGATCTCTATGGTAAAGTCTTGCTCTCGGCTCTACTCTCAAACCCAGATCAGCTATCCCATAAGCTCATCTTGAATACCTAAAAACCTGCCGCAGGAAAAGAAAATGCGGCTGAGCTTACAAAGCCCAGTGAACAGATACAACAAAACGAAAACTAAACAAAAACAGAAATACGAACTTTAAACAAAGAAACAATCAACAAAGTCGTAGCGGAAATGAGAATGATGAATCATTGAGGATTCTGCGGAAACACAAATACACAGAAATCCGGAAGAACAATTAACAAATAAGAACAAACACATAGCATATTGATGACACGAACAGAAGCACATCATAATCAACAGGCAATTAATGAATCATGCAATTTAAGTACATATAAGTCAACGGAAAGTCTAAAGGCTAACAGAACAATTCCTAGAAAGTAAACATGGCATTCACACAGCTCAAATAATTAGATTTAATAACTTACTCAAGATCGCCATAGCGGAAATAACAAAGATCAACACATAGCGCTTCACGACACAAACAGTAAAACATAGTAGGAAAACTATAACAAAATAAACAAAAGACATAGCATAGCAATTAGCAAGTCATCAAACCGATATCATGAGTTAAACCATTTCCGGATCAAACCTTAACATAAGCGTAGTTTAAACATGGCGATCACATAGATGTATGTGTACACTAACGGATAGGCAAAGTTTACAAAATTAATTAAACAAATTATACATACTAAACTCTCGAACAATTGATTATCACTAACATAATCATCACACGGATCAACGAGTTCACATAACGATAAGCTAACATAAAATCGATAACCACATGCGAATCACATATAAACATATTAATCGTATCCTAGCATAGTAGACTAGTAGTCACATAAACATGTCAAAGCATAAACACATTCAATAAACATATAATAACTCAAGATATAAATGGAAACATTGACAACACGGAATCATAAATGTAATATCTAACACGTAAATAACAGACACAGATTTAGTTAAACTATCACGAGCCCGTAACATATCATATCGTAGTAACTTCCTTATTCGAGGGCGACCTCGGAATACCTTATATAATATGAGGGAGACCTCTGTAACCAATGGAGTAGCTAGCTCTGAATTTGTGAAGACGCGATTGCACATGACATCATTCACCGACAAATCATATCGATAATGATCGATCTAGGATGCATCCATACGCCCAACAGTATGATAGCGCCATATAATATATAGCGAGCTCATAATCGATAATGTGAAAGGACGTGGCGAACATCACTCATCGCCTCTAGAGTCATGTCGAGGTGCATCCCGACACGGACATGAAACCCTCATGCCTAGTGAAAATATTGGCTCGGGTGTCAAACTAGCTTAGGTCAAACAGAATGTCAGAAATGACCCAGATCATAATCAAACATAAGGTCAATAGATAACATATCAGAGATTTCATATCATAAAGTTCATACTCAGATATTCAGAAGTCAGAGGCTCATATCACAGTCACATATCATACATTCATATTCAGAAGTTCATAATCAAATGTTCATAATCAGAAGTTCATAATCAAATATTCATAATCAGAAGATCAAAATCAAATGTTCATGATCAGAAGATCGAAATCAAATGTTCATAATCAGAAGTTCATAATCAAACATAGCAAGTTCAACAAACATGAGATTCAGACAAACAGAGATTCACATAAACAGAAGGGAATCATAGCAATGGCATAGGAAATCCTAATAAGTATAATAGAAATGACAAAGAAGAGAAATCATGAGAAACCTTTACTGAAAATGTCAGAATATCTGTACCTCAACGCAAATGAGGGAAAAGCAAATGAATGAACGAACACGAAGATACGACGCCACGTCTTCTTCAATGAATCTACACGGATTACGATTCGTATAATACTTATTAGCTCCTTTTATAAGCTTCTTATGCCTTTGTAAGTGTGTTACTTATTGATATCATGTTTTATCTTTCATTTTCTTAAACTCATATTTGGACCAGACTTTAACGATTTTTATAAAATACTTACTTAGCTCAAATGAAATCAAGCAAAATCCCAGTGGTTCCCAAATGAGTTAAAAGAGTCTCCAAAAACTGGTGGGTTCTATCTCTTTGCCAAATGGCCTATGGAAAATCATAAGTCCACACATGCCCAGAAAGTGGTCAGAAAATACACCTTAAAAGTTTACGCTTATTGGACCTGTTTAGGCACCTTGAAAAAATTTTCAAAACTCCCAGAAATTCATTTATATCCTAAATGTCACTCCTGTAAAAGGAGAGCTCTCAACCTTTATGGTTTGAAAATTAAAATCAAACAATCCAACTAAATTTCGACCCGCTTTCAGCTTTGACACTTGATCTTGTAAAATTTAAAATACGACTTAGACAATTCCAAATTCGACCAAACCACTTGAAAAACTTAACTAAGACATAAAATAAAGTTTTCCAACAAAAACCCAGATTATTGCACTTATAAATTTCGATCTATAACCCACACAAATTCGACATATGATGCTGTCCAGTTTTAGGGTTTATTAAAACCAATATAAGCACATGTTTAACCTACCCAAACGCACCCATGACCCATGAAAGCCATATGACCTGTTTTAATAGCATCCTAACCTTTCATATTTTTCGCCTTTCAACTTTCTACACACCCATTATAATATTTAATGAACCAAACAACTGATACCTCACAT
Source organism: Chrysanthemum lavandulifolium (assembly GCA_022545495.1). Classification (NCBI taxonomy): domain Eukaryota; kingdom Viridiplantae; phylum Streptophyta; class Magnoliopsida; order Asterales; family Asteraceae; genus Chrysanthemum; species Chrysanthemum lavandulifolium. The sequence goes on from CM040240.1 coordinate 263,877,663, forward strand.
AAATTATAAACATCCATAAAATAACGACTTAGGGTTTCTACCTTTGTGATTCCATATTAATGACCAAAACATAAGTTACTTGTGTGCTCACATAACCATTCAGATAGTTATATTTAATGAGTCAAGAGATTAAGTTATGATGTCTTATACGATTTATGTTTTAACTCGAATCAAGAATAAAGCAAAGACGAGGATACCTCTTCTCGATCAAGACGGATGAAACAAGGACTCAAATAACAAAAATCAAAACCCTTTCGATCAAACCCACGACCACAAGAATTTCGAGAGGCAACCCACGATCACCACAGCCTCCTTGGAACATTTTCCGATCTCCTTGGTGCCTTGAAATCGAATGGAAGTGAAGCAAGAAAGAGTGTAGCCAGTCACTTTGGGGTTCTAGGGTTTTTTTTTTTTCTCGCTATGGTTCGTATAAAAGAAAAGGGAGGGAAAAGAACCGGCCTTGGTCATTAGATGGGCCAAAGGAAAGAAAGTTTGGGCTAAGTTCAATTTAGATGGGCTATAATTAAGTTGTAGTGCATTTGGTGTTTTAGGCCAAGTTATGTTCGTGCAATAGTTAAAGAAAGAACACAAAAAATGTGTGACGCAATATTTAGACGTAAGTGTTTTAAATAAATCTGTACACTAGGTCTTATAATTTCTTATAAGTTAGATTAAGTTACATTAAATGAACTTGACGAATTTTACGTATCTTATAAGTTTTAAATTTGAGGGCACAATAGTCTTTTATCACGTTTATGATTTTTGGGTTATGTAATATAATGCAACAATACATGATTCTTCGTAACGTGTTGATTTGGCAAACATGTATTGGTCATTGTAAAATTCTTCATCGTTTTTGCACTTTCTTGAACTCTAATAAACTTTATTGTTTTTTCCCTTGCAATAGAAAACGTTTTGACAAACATAGCCATTGAGGGATAAATTTCATCTACTAAATAGTAACCTTTTCTATATCCTTTTCCATTTTATACAATGGAGCTTTTGGAGCTATATCATCAATAAAATCGTCAAATAAGTTTGAAGTATATAGAACATTGAGGTCGTTATTTGACCTCGCAACACCAAAATATGCATGCCAAATCCACAAATCATATGATGCAACGGACTCAAGTATTAGTGACGGTATTTATGATTACGCCTTTTTATTACCTGTGTAATGCCTTAGGACATTTTAAACATTCCTAATGCCTAAAATCAATGCTCTCGAGCATTCGCGGGATTCCATGTTTTTCTTCACGTAGTGCACATATATGTTGATGTCATTGAAATCGGGTGTTCTTAAATACTCCTCAAAGTATAACATATATATGCGTTTAGCGAAATTTTGTACACAATCACGTGAACAATGTTCACTGATTTGCAAGTACTCATCAAAATGCACGGAGTGTTGTTCCACATGCCAATTGGTGGCATGGTGTATTGGTGTATGGCCGATGTGCATTCATGAGAGCACTAATTCTTAAATGACATACAATCCAGTCGTTGTTTAAAAAAAAGTATTCGGAGAGAGGTTCAACATTGTAACTGATAATATCATTGACTATTTGATTAAAAGGTTTTGAACTCATACGATACATTCACCTAAAATTTCTTTTCGGGTATTTAAATGGATTGTTTCGTCGCCAAAATAATCTTCCAAGAGTCGTTGTTCCGCAACCTCTTGTTCACGTGGTATCGGTATCCTTGTGTGAGGAACCGAACTCTCGGCTTGATAATTACCCAAAGCTTGAAATTGTTCATAAGGTTGAAAAGTCTGTGTATACTTACTCGGATCTTCTTGAAAGTAAACATTGTAATGATCATAGTTGGGATCCGTAACTTTTTTGGAGGTAATCAAAAGAAGTATTGTTAAGATTAGTAGGTGAAAGTGTGCGTCAAAAATTAATGATTTTAAAGTGTATTTATAAGATTTTTAAAGGGTGGAAACGAAGGTAAAAAGGTGTTTGTTTAAAAAAAAAAAAAAAAACAAAAAAACTGGTATAATTCTAAATTCAACGGCTACTTTTTTAGAAAAGCACAAAACTATTCCTTGGAAATGAATAAAAAATGAAAAGAAAAGAAATTACGATAAGGTGGCTGGTCATCACAGCGCGAAACCCTATCACACGAAAATCGATATTGTTTGCTCGCGTCATAGATTGAAAAAGCAGGCTACGTCGTCCGGTGCCGTGAGCTCTTAGTGTCTGACTGATTCAAACTAAAGTTGGAGTCTACGTTCCAGAGTGGTTCCCGAGTGTGTATACTTTTTAATAAACAATGACTTTATCTAATATATAGTATTGTAATATTAGCTTCGTCAAAGAGAATATAAGGTTCAAACCGGCCAGGTTGACGAATAGCTATTTTGGCATCAAATCTTACATAAAATGATATTATGCTTGGCTTAGATAAATTATTTTTGGGTAAAGTTCACTCTAAAATATTCCTCAACTTTTGATTAACATAATAAAGGGGACATTTTTATAAATTACTAGTCATTCTAATCCACAACAATAGCTGTAACCATTACAAAAGTAACAAGCAGATTGTTATTAATGATACTGTTGCTCTGTTTCAATTTACATGCATATATGCATGTAAAACATAAAAGCAGTTCTTTAGGTAGTTTCAACTCAAAAGTTAAAACGTCTTATTCTACTTCAAATATTGCATAAATGAGTAGTTTTAGTTAAAACCCACTCTAATTAATCTTGGGATTCTCAGTGAAGTCCCTTGATTCGGCATAGTCTTCGGGTACAGGAAGATCTAGTTCTGAGCAAATAAAACGGATTATCTCCCCTGACAAAGCCCCGGAAGAGACTTGGTTTAGTGCCACACTAATCGAAAACCTGTTATTTATGTCACAATACGCTGTAGATCCACCTAAACCCGCATGACCAAACCCAATAACGCTGCCATTAGTTGCTTTGAGCCTAAAAAACCCGAGCCCGAATTGCCCATTTTGTAGGATTAAATCCCTATAATCTCCTCTTCCCAAACAAGCATCATGAATGTTTTCCTTTTTGTTTGTAAAGATTTTATTATTGACGTCAACAAGAGCAGCATAGAAGCGAGCTAAAGCACGAGCTGAGGAGTGTAAGTTTAAGGCAGGTATTATGGCACGACGGACATTAAGGTTATTGATTAACGGATGAAAGCTAGCAACTAATTTGGGCGTGAATGAAGATGGAAATCCTATGGCAGCACTGCCAGTTTTCTTGGTTTCAGTTAGTGAGTTAACCCTTTTAGCTTCATTGATTGTGTCAACTGTTATAGTTGCAACACGAGATTCGGCCCCTGAAATAAGTGTAACGAACAATTTTCTCAATGATGGATGTTTTAGATTTGCTTTTATAAGTGTTTATTTCATTGTCCTATAGCTGATAAGCAAAACACTCTCATGAAAACTGCTTCTTATCTGCTTAGTCTCAAAGCATATTAAATATCTAGCACTTTAAAATAAGCAATCCAAAGCACCCGTTTTCTGGGAGAGATATTTTGTTTATTAGATATTTGGATCAGTCAGCAATGAAATCAAAAATCTAGGAAATTGTACCAGGAGGAATCCCAATATAAAGCTCGTCTTCAATATTAAGTGGCTGAAGGAAAGCTTCCTCCAAAACGTCCTGAAACTTCTTCCCTGATGCATGCTGCACATACAAACTTTATATATGTGAATGATGAATTATATGATTAGTAGACCACAAGATAATCAAGAGGTCAAGAGTTCAAATCCTATATTTGTGTAGAGCACGGAGTCCATTAACGGTCTCAGGTGGTTGAGGGGATGTTAGAGAAAATAAAATAGATTGAACGAACGCCTTATGTAATGGTGTTGGAATTATATAACATGACAATCAAATAAATAATCACAAAACATCAAAGTATTCAAGCGGAAGCGTATACGATTTATTAACGAATAATTAATTAACATAAAAGAATATGTGTACCTTTTCTTGATTCTAGCCGAACAAGAATCAGATCCACAAACTAGCAATGGAAGAACCCTAATTTGATTTAATTAGGATTATGTGAATTACCCCTTACCGTTTTGTAATTCAATCCAAGAATAATAACAATATTGTGTTATTATCACTTTCTTGTACACACGTACTAAACCGAATTAAAGTAATGCTAGTTTTGATAAAACAAATAAGTTGGTTTATTGGAAAAGAGTGGATCGACACCCTAAGGTGGTGGCCGATCGGTTTGTAGAACAAAAACACACACAAAACAGTTTTAGGGTTTAGCAATGAGCACAAGAGATGTTAATAGAACCCTAAACGAAAACTCTCATGCGACAAAAAAGCGATCGACACCTTCCATTCGATTCCTTAACAATCGATCAAAAACCTTTTAATCTATACTAATAGTGGGTTGGTGTGGACATCTACCTTTTGCTTAGTATATTATTTAATTTGGTTTCTTACTAACGTGGGTCGGTGATTCGCTTTTGCTCATTACGATTGCATATTCTTTTACTATAATATTTAACCAATCATTTACTTGATTGGTTATTCACCTGGTACTCTTGATTTTTATTATTGGTCGGTGGTGTTAATCATGCATGCATTGTATTTGGTTCTTGGAATTATTATGTAAAGAGGGTATAGGCATATCGTATGAAACCCTAACTTCTCGTTAGGGTTTTTTTTATCTAGAACTATTCGTTACCGATTGTTTGTGGTCTACTAGTTTGATATTATTGTTAGTGGGTTCGAGAGATGGATAAAGGTTTTTTGAATAATAATAGTGCGAATGAGCCTACTGTTAGTCTTGGTGAGTCGATTCTTCAATCGACAATGAACCCTAATAGTAGGAATGATGAGTTTACTGGTATTGCATCTGGTTCTCGTTCTGATGGACAAGTGGATCCGGTTTCACTTGGTTCAAGCCCTAGTCATGACGCACCAAGTCATGACACGCCTGAGGGCCATGATACTTTATTGAAAATTCGTGCTATTGAAAAACAAATCTTTGAGGAAAAACTTGTTCTTGTGGGTGACGATGGGCAACCATTAAAACCAGCCGTGAAAGTGGATGCTACTTCTTCTACTGGGGCTAATCCATTTGAGCATCTTAAGGTGCCACAGTCACAGAAGGAGCTAGAGGAGATGCTTACTGCTATTGGTTATTCAAAACCTCCTCAAGATATGAGTGGTCCTATGGCTTCTAATGTTAAAGCTACTATTAGTCCTAATAATGCTAATGATAAGGTTGATAAGAATGCACATGGGGATGTTGGTATTGAGAAGGTTGGTGTGTATGCTTTGAAACAACCTTCTTCATCCTATGCCGGTGTTACTTCTACTGAACCTAAGAAACACACGTCAAACTTTCGTAGGTTGGAGTGTAGTAAGAAGGCTAATGGTGTGGATCTTTCTGTCCCGATGAAAGTGGTTGAATAGGTGAACACTAGGTTTGAGAATACTTTGTATGGGTATTTCCTTGGTCAACGCCTTGCTTTTCCGTTGTTGATTACTTTTATGCATAATCGTGGGCTAAGTTTGGTATACAAAAGGTAATAATGAATGCAAAGGGTTCTTCTTCTTTAAGTTCAATTCAAGAAAGGTGTTGATGATGTTCTCTAAAGCGGTCCTTGGTTGATTAGAAATGTACCTATTATTCTTAAACCATGGACATTGAACACCAACTTACTTAAAGAGGATTTGACCAACATCCGGTATGGGTTAAATTCCATGATGTTCCTCTTGCTATGTTTTCGATGATGGCCTTATTCTCCTTGCCACATTGATAGCACGCCCAAAAGGTTAGATGCTTTTACTAGCCAAATGTGCAAGGACTCGTGGGGTAATGTAGTAGTTTTGCTAGATGCATGATTGATGTGAAGTCGGATGAGGTGCTTAGGGACGGTCTTCTTGTTGAGATACCGTTACTTGATGGGTCGGGTTCGACTATTGAGAAGATACGGGTTGAATACAAGTGAAACCACCTCATTGTGATAAATGTAATATTTTTGGTCATACTCTTATTGAATGTCCTAAAGTTGTTGAACCTCTGCTCGGCCTCTAAGCGTGTTAATGATGGTTTCAAGATGGTCAAGATAATAAGAAGAAGGAAAGCAAGGTGGTTCTACTATTCGGATCAAGGAGGTTTACTAAACTGTTGTGGGTAAGCAGTTTCAATATCAACCCAAAAGACTCCTCCCGAACCTAAGAAAGTGGAAGTCACAAGAAGAATGCTTCGATGTGGCTAGTTCGAGTGGAACAAAGATCTCTACATCTAATCGGTTTGATGCTCTTAATATGGAATATACGGATGCTTTTGGTATTCCTTCAAATGATACCAACAAGGATGTGGATTACGGTCGTACAATGGAAGTTAATGAAGATAAGTCTACTAAGACAGTCTTGCATCACAAGAACCCTCATGAGTGATTTGAAAGAGATGGAGTCGGTGTGGCTCCTAAAACTAGTGATTCTTGTATTATGCCCGCTTTCTTCTACTAAGAGAGTTAACCCTTTTCTAAAGCGGGAGATTGTGGTGTCGATTACGAAGATGATGTGGTTGCTAACCCATTTGATGAGTCTGCTAATCTATTCGGTGGTGGCCAAGAGTTTGAAAATGAGTATGATGACTATGACTACGATGACTATGAGAAGCAGGTTTCTGATCTTCCAGGGAATTTGGATGCCTTTAATGCCATGTATGGCACTAAGCTTCAAGGACCTAGGAAGTAAGTTTCTTTCGTTATGTCCTATGTTATTATTTAAGTAGTGGTTTGTTTTCTTGTTTAGAAAATAGGTAGTATCTTGTTATGTAAGCTTTATGCCTATGTAACGGGCTGAGATATGGGATTTCACTCATATCCATTGTACTTAAACGTTTTTGGTTAATATATTTACCAGGGTGTAGGATTACTCCCTTTACCCAAAAAAAAATGAGCACAAGAGATAATTTACAAACACCCTATGTTTTGTATATATACTCAAGCAAACTTGGTGAACAAGTTTAAGTTGCAATTGGGTTGGGTTTCCTTCCCTTTGGCCGATCGGTTATGGGCATCCCAAAGGGATTCCGGAACCTTCCCAACTTTTGAAATTTAATCCTTTTCCAAATACATTTAACGCCCGTTAGTCCATTACATTAATTACTTAACGTCCGTTAGTTATTTCGTTTAATCAATAAATAAATATAACGTTTATATTTAATTATTAACTTTTAATTCTCATACGTAAAGTGTGCAATCCCGTGGTCTCGAGTTCGATCCTAACTCACGTCTACTAATTTATATCCATAAAAGTAACAGCTCCCACTTGGATATATCTTAATAGAGTGATCACATCGGTTAGCGTCTAGCAACACTTCGATGCCTCTAGTACAACTCGAGTAAGGGTGTGTTTGTTTTTTTTTAAAAAGTCTTACTAGCCCTCTTACTCCCTCTTACTCTTATCAGTAAGAGGAGGGCAGACGTTTTGCTTGTTTGTTTTTTTCTTTTGAGTAAGACCTAATTAGACATATAACATCTTACTCGAAGAAGAGGTGGGGACTTGTTCATCGCCTCTTACTCGCTTTTGTAAACTTTATATAATATATTTGATTGTTTATTAACTATATTATATTTATGATAAAAAATCTTATTTCATATTTACATAAGTTACTTATTATAGCATTGCGTTGGTTTAATAAACAAATTGCAAAAACGAGCACTTAAAATCATTCGGATAATTATACAAAAACAAACAACATTATTTCGTTCAGATTTAGACTTTCTAGCCACCTCTTACTAGTAAGATGTGGTAGTCAGATTCAGACCCTAAGACTCCTGGAAAACCTTTAATGATTTCTCATTATTATTATCCCTTTGTTTCTAATACCACGTTAAATAAAGATATGGAATTAAGTCATTCTTTATAAAACTTTTCTGTTTCTCGTTGTAAGTGATTGACCAAGATTACCGAATCATCTAAACATATTTAGGGGAGATTTGGGTGCAGCCGCACAAACATCTTGTCAACCCTACGAGGGCCCAAGAGATTAAACTCCAAATAAATTTGAAGGAACAAAGTCTATTTTGACTACAAGAATAACCCATAAACTTCGTAACATTTACGAAAACAACCCTTATGACTACCGATTCGTATAGCATTAAGTTGCTCCACGTAAATGCACTACATTCATGACACTTATCTGGTATCTCAAGTCTGAGGATAACTATTCATAATTTACTTATAACAATATCCACAAAGTAAATTATGTAGTTGGGATAAGTCCTATATTCAATTCATTGAATATCATCTGAAATTGGTATGCATTCTCATCAATATACTTTCAAGTATATTCTACCACATCTCTCAGATTTGTCTTAATTTAATAATACTCCCATATCATTAATCGACAACGGACATTTAGAATAACTTAGTTACTCACGGATTAAACATGCAAATATAAGACAACAATATTATAAATGAAAATAAACATAATCCAAACTTTATTTCATCAAAATAATAAATGTTTTACAATATCCTTTATCTAAATACTAATCACAGTTATGCATGAAACTATTAGCTAAACGAAGTCCAATTCCATTAGCAAGTCCAACAAGCTTGTCTTTAGCTAAAGCCTTAGTGAAAGGATCAGCTAAGTTATGATCTGTGTGAACTTTCAATAGATTAATTTCACCTTCATGGACTTGTTCCCGAACATAGTGATACTTAGTAGAAAATGTTTGGTGCCCTTCATGACTCTGTGTTCATTGGCAAATATGATTGCAGCAAATTGTCACAATACATATCAATAGGCGATTCAATTCAAGGCATAAAACCAAGCCCCGAAATGAATTTCCTAATCCAAACGACCTCCATTGCGCCTTTTCGAGCGACTATGTATTCGGCTTCATGAGACATCATAATCGTACTCGCTTCTTGCTCTTCCCATCAACTGCTCCTCCATTGATGACAAAGACATAACCCGTCTGAGACTTCGTATCATCTTTATCACACCGCCGGGACGCATCACAAGAACTGTAACACCAAGCTCGTGTCTAGATTTCCACCATACACTAAAACATATCTTCGTATTCCTAAGATACTTTAGAATATGTTTAACAACAATCGATGAAGTTCACCCGGATTCGCTGATATCGATTGGTCATGTTTTGAGCGATGCCACATCGGCCTTGTGCATCTCACAACATACATAATAGATCCTACACCAAGCATAAGGAACTTTACGCATGCGTGCCACCTCGGCGGTGTTGAAGTACACATATCGCTACATAAGCCATGCTTTACTTCCATCGAAAATATCCTTTCTTGGAATTTTGCATATTGAATCTCTTCAATATTTTATCAATGTAAGCGCTTTGACTTAAACCAATTAACCGCTTTGACCTATCTCGGTAGATCTTGATTCCTTAATGTATGCGACTTCTCCTAAATCCTTCATGGAAAAACACTTCCCAAGATATGCCTTAACATTTTGCAAACTCGGAATGTCTTTTCCCATAATTAATATGTCATCGACATAAAGAATTAGGAAAATTACATCAATCCCACTAACTTTGTGTATACACATGGCTCATCAAGATTTTGAATAAATCCATACCTTTTGATTTCTTCATCAAATCTTTTATTCCATTGCCTTGATGCTTGCTTCAATCCATAAATGGACTTTTGAAGTTTGCATACACGGTTTGGAAATTGTGGATTCACGAACCCCTCAGGTTGCTTCATATAGATGTCTTCATCTAAGAGACCATTCAAGAAGGCGGTTTTGACATCCATTTTCCATATCTCATAGTCATAGTATGCTGCTATAACTATGAGAATTCTAATAGCTCTAATGTCCGCTACAGGAGAAAATGTCTCCTCGTAATCAATGCCATAAGTTTGAGTAAAACCTTGCGCAACTAGATGAGCTTTATAGACGTGTATATTGCCATCCATGTCAGTCTTAATTTTATAGAGCCACTTACTTCCAACCACCGTGGCGTTTGGAGGTAAGTCAACCTCTTCCCAGACTTCATTTTCTCTCATGGATTGCATTTCACCATTCATTGCAACTTGCCATTTTTCCTTATCAGGACTTGCCATGGCAGCTTTATAGCTAGTAGGCTCTCCAAGATCTCCTAACATAGTTTCCTCAACCTCTACGTTAAGACATAGACGTTCGGTGCACGCGTAGTCCTTACGGATCTGACGGGAATCACTTCAACTTCGGTGGAGGACCCGGACTATCGGTTCTACCGAAAACGTTAGTGTTTTCGAAGGTAATGCATCTTCTTGATCATCTTCCGGATCATAAACTCTCCCACTGAATTCTTGAGATACGACATCTCTTTCAAGAAAATCTCCATACCTAGCAACAATTACTTTATTTTCAGTTGGATAGTAGAAGTAGTAACCCATAGTTTCCTTAGGGTATCCTACAGATCTTTGTTGGAGTTCATCTGCTAAGTCACGTCTAACATATGCCTCGCAACCCCAGACCTTTAAATAAGACAGGTTAGGAGCTTTACCATGCCATATTTCATATGGTGTCTTATCAACCTTCTTTGTGGGAACCATATTTAGAATACGAACAGCAGATTCTAAAGCATAATCCCAAAAGGATAAAGGCAGAGTGGTAAGATTAAACATTTGATTGGGCTCCAAACAGTCAAGTTTAATCACACAAGCTAACCACTTGTGAATGGTCAACCGTAATAAACTTAAAACAGCTCAGAAAGCAATACAATTAAGATCAGAGGAATATAGTGGATTCCTGGGTCGTTAAGTCCCACGGAGGATGAATGGTGTTTGAACAAATTCAGATGTCGAATAATCACTAAGGATAGTGATCAATAAGGTTTTTGGAATATTTATACCTAAAGAAAAAGTTTTGTAAATTACAGGGGCTTAAATGCAAATTAAAGAAAATTAAAAAACTAAAATATATTAAATAAATGCTATCACTATTTTTACAATGATGTTTTTCTTGATTTATAAAACAAAATAACTTAAATAAACTATTTTAATTAAAACGTAAACCTAAATTATCTAAAAACGTGGCTTAAAATGAAAACGTGCGTTATGTATAAAAATTACGCGAGTGCGCAAGTAAAAACGTAAAATTTATGAAATAAAAGTCCTACAAGTGTGAAAACAATTTTCTTACTTGATATATGACAAAAGAAAATTTTAGAAAAAAGATTTATATTTTTTTGACTTTTATATTTTTTATTATGAATTAAATACTATTTTACACTAATTAAATGTTTAAAAATACTAAAACTATTCGGAAAAATCTGAAACTTTTTTGTAAAATACTTTATACTAATACAAAGCTAAGAAAAATATAAAAGGTGTAACAACTTATTTGAATAAGCTGAAAATAAGCTAAAAAGCTCGTATAAGCTAAAAATGAAAACAAGGGTTATATATTAAGTATTGTAAAGATAAACCAGTCAAAGACCCAAGGGCAGTTGGTATGGTGTGTGTGTGGTGAGCTGGGTGGCCAGAGTTCGAATCCCAGCAACTCCCTTTTTGCAAACTATTTTATTTTTGGACTTTTCTTTTTGAAACTTATTAAGAACAAGGAAATAAGCAAATGTTAAAACTACAACTTTTTATAAAAATTACTAATAAGCTCTGAATAAGCTTATTTAACTTAACAGTGGGCAAAAATTGGAAATAAGCACAAGATATTAAGCCAAGTGGCCAATAAGCTACTAAATAAGCAAAAGGAAACTGGAAATAAGCTAAATAACTTGTAATAAGCTAATGTTACAAATGAAAAAGCAAAATGACTTGAAAATAAGCACCAAATAAGCCAAAATAAGCACAAGCTAAACTGGTAAACAGGACACTTTTTAGTTTTCTAGCTACTTTCTAGCTTATTTTTAAGCACTAAAATAAGCTAGGAAATGAAATTAAAGACTGGCACTAACTAGTTAACCAGTTAAGCTTTCCAAAAAGCTAAAGTTCTTACTGTGGAGTCCAATAGAGAACTTATAATGAGCTTATGAAAAAGCTTGAAAACACTGAATGGTTTGTACTAGTTAAAATGGACAAAACAATAAGCCATTAGCATGCTTATTAAATAAGCTACAAATTGAAAACTAAACACTGGAACTTTGAGATGGCTAGGTGAGCTTCTCAAAAAGCTAATGTACACAAGCTAATACCCACTAATGAGCTTTGTGAGAGCTTGTGAAATGGACTATATCAAGCGTACTTACAGGGCATGTTTTCTAAAAGGACTTAAAATAAGCTAATGAATAAGCAGTTAACAAGCTAATTAGAAGTGAACTATTATTTTTCTAATTTAGTTAAGCAGCTAAATTTTACTATCCCAAAAGCTTAAAGGCTAAAACTTGATATTAAATACACAATAAAATTATTTATTTTATTCAAAAACTGCACTTAAGAAAATTTGACTTTTTAATTTACACTAAGCAGTTGACTTTTATGAGATTTTAACTGATTCTATGGACTGAATAAGTTGTAATAAGCTATAATAAGATGATTGTAAGCTAGAGTACTAAGTTATAAGCAACTTTGATGTATTATGTATTCTAAATTCTCAACAGTTAATAAGTAAGGAAAATTTAAAACTAATTTTGACTTTTAAACTAATGAGGACTGGTTTTTATGACTTGACTGAGCTATTAGGAACTAATGTGACATGGAACAAGTAAAAACAATAGCTTTGAACAAACTCAATCTGATTCACAAAGCAATTTCAAACACCCTTCAACTTAATCTGTTATGAAGAGTTTAGCACTAAAACAAGTTTTAAAGCAAGTAACCTATTTATTAACCGATATTAACTATAATAAAACAGGATTAAACTATAATTAACAATATTTAAACATTTATACTAGAATATGCAAATTTTGAGAAAATAGCTTACAAGTTATTTCCAAGCTCAAAACTGAGAACTGAGGATCAATACCACTTCCTATAGCTTTCCACAAAGCTCTAAACCCAAAATCAATCCATATTCAACATGCTTCAGCTTTCTTGCACCTTCTCCACTGAATTTTGATTTTCAAGCTATTTTTGAGTATTTTTGTGATTTTTCTGTTTTTGATACTAAACAAAGTTTTAGAGTTACTAAAAGCTCTCAGAAGCTATATAATGAAATTATATGAGCTTATGAGTTCATTAACAACACTAATAACAACAATAAGTCGATATGAAAATTTAGCTTAAATATAGCATAAATGAATTTATACTTAGAACATGAAATTGATAAGCGAAAAAGGTTTATAACATTAATGGAATATGATTACAAAGTATTGAAAAGCTTAAACTTGTCTTGGAAAACTTAAAACTTAAAACGACATAAGTAAAAATAAAATTACTCGAGTTATCCTACTACATCGCTTCTAGCTTCTATATAAAGATCTTTTGGAGCTTGTCGACATCTCGAACATATCCCACCTTATCTCGAGCCATTGGATCTTCATATTTCATCATATTCGTACAAGTGGAGTTTTGGCGCCAAATAAGTCTTTAGCGTGTTTTCTCAATTAATGAAGTTTGGGAGATTGTGGAGGTGGAGGGGTTGGTATCTGTTGGGAAGACAGTGGAAAGGGCAAGTGGAGAAAAACCACTCTGGTTTGGGTTTCGGTGAGGAAGAGGAAGGTGAGCGATGGCGTGGTTTGGCGCGTTGACCGTATTTGACCGAGGATATTAATAAAGGGGGTTCATAATTGGGGGGTCACACGGTATTTGGCAGGGGTTCTATTTGTTTGGTTGGGGATCAAAATACAAAAAGGGGGTCAGTTTGGTTGCTTATTAATACAAGGACCAATTTTGCAATTTTCTGAAAATTGAAGGACCAAAACTGCCAACTTTCCAAAGTTATAATAAGGACCAATCCTGCCATTTATGATTAGTACAAGGACCATAGATGATTATTTTCCATTTTTAAATATCCAAGGACCATTTATGTCATTTTTCAAAGATTAGGGACTAAAGTTGTAATTTTGCAATTTTTAAACTTTGAAGGGTTTGTTTTAACAACTTTTGAATCCCATGGACCTTAAATGATATTTTACTTTATTTTGATTTACCAGGGACTAAATTTGACAACTTTTGAAACTTGGGGGACTAAAACTGCCAATTATGCAAACTTGATACGTTTTTCATCTGATTTTGATATTTTGCATTTAAAACACATAAAACACTTATTTGTGATATTTTCATCATTTTGATGCATTTCGAGTGTTTTCGGATGTTTTGGCATTCTAAGCAAGACAAAAATGATGAGTATTTAGACACTCATCAATCGTATCATGTCCAACAATGTATGATTTCTTCTCTCAGATACACCATTTTGTTGTGGAGTATATAGAAGTGAGATTATGGACAATTCCATTCTCACTAAGTAATCTTTAAACTCTTGGCTTAGATACTCGCCTCCTATCGGATCGAATAGCTTTAATCTTCTTTCCCAATTCGGTTCTACTTGACTTTGAAAACCTTAAATGTTTCAAACACCTCATGTTTATGCTTAAGTAAATAAACATAACCATAGCGGTGAAATCATCGATAAAGGTTAAGAAATAGCTAGCACCTCTCTTTGACACATGTCTAAGTGGTCCACACACATCGGTATGAATAAGACCAAGTAGATCAGAAGCCCTCTCCATATTGCTATGAAAAGGTTTCTTTGTCATCTTCCCAGATATGCATGACTCACATTTATCAAATGATTCATCATTGATATTTTGCAAAAGCCCTTCTTGTTGCAGCTTATGCATGCGAGCCTTGCCTATATGAGCAAGTCTACAATGCCAAAGATAAGAAGAATTCAAGTCTAACTTTATTCTCTTGTTAATGCTAAACATCGAATTATTATTATTGTTAGATTCATTTCCAATCACATCAATTTCAAACACACCATTCACAATAATTGCTTTAAAATAAAAAACACCATTTAAAGAAACAGAAATTCCATTACGTGAAATAGTATGAGTAAAACCATCATCCAACAAAAGCGAAGGAAACAACACCTCTAATTATAGAAGGTGCGTAATGACAATTGTTCAATAACAATTACTAAGCCGAAGGCAATACTAAATTAAACGTTCCTATGGCTTCAACAAATGCATATGCGCCATTTCCACGCAGAGATATTGCTCCCCAGGCCGACTTCCTTTCCACTCTAAACCTCTGCGGTGTATTACAAATATGAATACCACATCAAGATCATATACCCGAGAATTTTTATGATTTAGAGTAAATAATTCAATGACAAATAAATTACCGGAAGAACCGACGCCCATGGACCCTTCAGACTTCATTTTATTTGCCCGCAATTCATCAAGATAGAGACACGTTTCTCTTCCAATGCCCAACGCTCTTCTGTTGATGGCATGCTTGATCCTTTTAGGATTTTCCTTCCTAGGAGTAGGTTCTTCTTGGGTTGTGGTTGATAGGCCATAACCTGTTTGCCTTTGTCAACCTTTCCTTACCCTTCCCTTCTTGTTGTTCGCACGCGGTTTTGGCTTATTTATCCTTCCACCCGAATATAAAGTACCGGGAGGTAGGAACCTTTTGAGGCAACCCTTTCTCATAGTCAATTAGCAATGCGTGTAGGTCAAGAATCGTCTTCCCACGCAGTGCATATTGAAGTTTCTAACAAAACCATTAAAATCCTTGTTAAGGGATCTATTAATCGATTCACAGCCATTTCATTATCATAAGTTTTGCCAAGTGCCTTTTAATGGTCCATGAAACCTTTCATTTCCGGTACATGAGCACTTACGGGTTTATCCTCTCCCCCCCACTGGTGTGTAATGCGTCGGTCAAGTCATAAATCTCGATGGCGGTGGTTTCTCAAACATAGTTTGAAGTTCATTGAGCATATTATATGGGAAATAATGTTCGAACTGCTTTTGAAGAGCGATTCCATTGTTCCCAACATAAGACAAGCCACATCATTATGACGCTTATACTCCGGTTTCCACTCGTCCTTTTCGACTGAGTAGTTGTAGGACCCGATTGGTTCAAGATGGCAAGGTTCATAAAGATATTTCAACCGTCAAGAACTCTACAGACAATTCTCAAAGAGCGGTACCAATCATTGAAATTCTTAGAGCCAATCAAATTTTCTCGATCAAAAAGCTTTTGAACGCAGAACTTAGTGCGATGTTAGTGTTATCGTTATTTTGAGCCATTTCTACGGAAAAAGTTCAAGTATTAGTATTTTCGATAATACAACTTTTCAAGAAAATAAAATATACCCAACGGTAATATAAACATATAACCATATAATTTTCTCGAAAACTAGGATCCAAATTATCATAGGTTCATTACATCGCTTGATCGCTAGTAACGAAAGCATATAATAAGGTAATCTGTCGAACATTAATTGGCAAACAATTTCCAACTCCTAGATCATTATGGGATTTATATTTTCCAACGCTATTGCAAATATAAACATGTTTCATCCCATCTTATGCCTTTGAGTCCAGTTCTCACTTCCTACTCAACTTAAGTGTCTAACTTAAAGAAGCGCAAATATGTCCATGTAAGGTCGACTTTACATAGAGATTTACCTCTCCATCACAATCTAGCCAAATCTTGTCATGACGTAAATTGCAACTTCAAGTGTTCCTTTTAATTAGATGGCATATAACTTAATTTAAAAGGGTACTAGTTTTGATTTTATGTGGTCAAATCAAATATGTACAAAGATGTCATGCATTCATCTTGTAGCATAATTTTAATAAAAACTTTTATTACCAATTCATAAAGATCAAATTATCAAAGTTTTTATTGAGGTATTGGGTTCACCAATCAAGGAATTTAGTGTTAATTATCATCCATTATACCGTACTTTTGCATAAGTGTAAACACTTAGTGTTTCGGTAGTTACCACCAAAGTGGCGCATGGAATTAAAACTAATTCGCCTTAAGATGAGTTTGTACATTTTATGGCTTACTAAGTAGCTCCATTCGAACTTACAGGGAGAGGACCGGTAAGTTAAAAGCATAACCTTAGACATCCTTTCGATTGATCGTGCGCACTTCTTTATTAACCCATTTATAGTTCATTCTAGTGGGTGAGCCGTTCAGACCATTTGTACCAAAATCACCAATCAATTAAACTATTGAAAACTTAACTCTTCCAAAACAAATCAAATTTCACTATTGTTTAGTCCGTATTATTTTTCTATTCAAAATTACCCTTTGCTTAAAACTGTCTAACATAATAAACAAACAAGTAACAAATAAAAAATAAACTACTAAAAAACAATGCGCACATAATAAACAATTTATACGTGTAAACAAGTAGCTACATGCAACTTATTCGATAAAACCCCATTAATAATCAATATCAAGGTTAAATTAATGTATATATTAATTAGGGCCTTCACTCTCTCAATTGAGAGTGAGCCACATACATCGATGAATCGATTGCGTAAACCCATAATTAATAATATACCAAATTGCACATAATTGATTCATTAATATATATAATTGGAGTCTTCCCCAATTCAAGATTTATCGTAAATAAATATCTCTTAACAATTAAACAATATCAAAGCAACTTATCCATGACTAACATGCATGTATAATCATGGATATATCATAACAATTATACAAATAGTCACAAGATCGCATATCAAAATTCCATGACACATAACAAATTATTCATGAATTAATCATGTAACTAATATATTAATTCTAGGTTTCGATAAGGTTAGCAAACAATTTTCAAAACCCTAAAAATTTTATATGTGTCGACTTTAAAAAAAATAGGTACGCCCAATTAAAAAAAAATCGACAAAAAAAAAAAAAAAAAAAACATAAACCCTAGATTAACATATCAAACAACATACAAGTATTTGTTTTATTACGCGCTTATGTAATTAATTACTCATTAAAACCAATGACTCGTGATGCCACTGTTGAAATTATATAACATGACAATCAAATAAATAATCACAAAACATCAAAGTATTCAAGCGGAAGCGTATACGATTTATTAACGAATAATTAATTAACATAAAAGAATATGCGTACCTTTTATTGATTCTAGCCGAACAAGAATCAAATCCACAAACTAGCAATGGAAGAACCCTAATTTGATTTAATTAGGATTATGTGAATTACCCCTTACCGTTTTGTAATTCAATCCAAGAATAATAACAATATTGTGTTATTACCACGTTTTTTGTACACGCGTCTTAAACCGAATTAAAGTAATGCTAGTTTTGATAAAACAAATAACTTGGTTTATTGGAAAGAGTGGATCGACACCCTAAGGTGGTGGCCGATCGGTTTGTAGAACAAAAACACACACAAAACAGTTTTAGGGTTTAGCAATGAGCACAAGAGATAATTTACAAACACCCTAGGTTTTGTATATATACTCAAGCAAACTTGGTGAACAAGTTTAAGTTGCAATTGGGTTGGGTTTCCTTCCCTTTGGCCGATCGGTTATGGGCATCCCAAAGGGATTCCGGAACCTTCCCAACTTTTGCAATTTAGTCCTTTTCCAAATACATTTAACGCCCGTTAGTCCATTACATTAATTACTTAACGTCCGTTAGTTATTTCGTTTAATCAATAAATAACTATAACGTTTATATTTAATTATTAACTTTTAATTCTCATACGTAAAGTGTGCAATCTCGTGGTTTCGAGTTCGATCCTAACTCACGTATACTAATTTATATCCATAAAACTAACAAATGGTACCTCAATGATTCCACCACATAGCCAACCATATGATAGATAATGATACAACTGTTCATGACCAGGTTCAGTTTCAGGTGCAACCATAGCAATGCGTTTTAGACACTCTTCAAAATCACAAAATAAAGTTCGATCTTCTTCAGAAATTCCTGCGAGAGCATTGTGTAGACCTGATGTATGGTTGAGTATGTGATTAACCTGCAGGAGTTGAGGAAATATATAGTAATTTTGTTCTATACATTAAAAACTTATTAATACAGCTACAATGTGCATTAATCATATAGTTTGTAAATCCAAATCCAAATCCAAATCCAAACACCCACTTCCAGAATGAGAAATAAAGTTAAAAAAATAATAAAAAAAAAATAAGAGTACCTTTATTTGTTCTTTTCCGTTTGTACCAAACTCTGGCCAAATGTTTGCAACGCTTTCATCAAGCTTCAATTTCCTACACACAATACATGACTGAAATATTATTAACCGCTTCCCTAGATATACATAAAGTAAAGATACCTCTTAAAAATCCTTTAAATTAAATAACCACCACCAAATAATCTAGTGGTAACTGGTAAGGTCCTTGGTTTCCTTACAATTGGGTAAGGGTTCAAACTTTCTGTACATTTGGGGGAGGAGAGGGTCGGAAATGGACTCGGGATTAATCTAGTGAGGCCACGTACATCTGAGTAAAAAAAACTCACTCTCCCTAGGTAACTTGAACGAGGAAAACCTCACCCGTTTACCCGTTTTATCATCATATTAGTATGTTTTTGTTTTGTAAATTATAATTAATAAAAGTTTGGGAAGCCATAGTTCTTTGGGTCAACAGAACTCAAACGACTTGTGTGTGATTCAATGGAAGCTAACGAGGTTGGTCCTACCCTTATTGTTGAGAAAATTGGGGAGTTTGAAAAGCTTCTTATTGATGGAAAAGCTACTCTTGTTGAGGATGATGGTAATCCTATTAAAAAGATTGATTATCCAGGTAATAAAAAGGATTTTCCATCTACTTCTTCTACTAAGAGGGTTAACCCTTTCTTTAAGGTGGGAGAGATTGTTGACTCCGATAGTGATGAAGAGGAGGTTGTGAACACTTTTGATGAGTCAATGAACCTATTTGGTGGTGGTCATAATCGTGAAGATGATTATGATGACTATGCAGATCAGGTCTACGATCTTCTAGGGAATTTGGATGCTTATTATGACACGTATGGTATCGCTCCAAGGCCTAGGAAGTAATTTTGTTTCCATAGGTGTCTAATGTTATCTT
This sequence comes from Chrysanthemum lavandulifolium, assembly GCA_022545495.1. Classification (NCBI taxonomy): domain Eukaryota; kingdom Viridiplantae; phylum Streptophyta; class Magnoliopsida; order Asterales; family Asteraceae; genus Chrysanthemum; species Chrysanthemum lavandulifolium. The sequence continues at coordinate 263,897,589 of CM040240.1, forward strand.
TTGAGTAGTGATTTATTTTCTTATATAGAGATTAGGAAGTTTCTTGTTATGTCTCTTTCGCTAGCGCATGTAAGTGAGATATGAGATTTACCCATATCCTTTGTCTTAAAGCGTTTTTGGAGTAATATATTTAGTATTTAAGGTCTTTGACCTTTTACCCAAAAAACAGAACTCAAACGACACCAAAGAAAAAAAAAAAAAAAAAAAAAAAAAAAAAAAAAAATCCGTTTTCAGCACGAATAAGGACATACATACCCTTTATCAGCCAGCCAATGAACCATTCCGGCAGTGACACCCTTAGTTACAGAATAAAGAGGAAATAAGCTATTCAGCTGAACGGGTCGAGGATCATCTTTTCCTAGCACTCCAGCTGCAGTATCTATGATCACTTCGCCGTCTTTGTAAGCACATATCTAAGAAACACAATTAATTACGAGAACTTAAGTATGATCCTATTAATTTTTTTATATGACCAGAATAAATAAACATATATTCAAGATTTTTTTCATTATGCCTAAATTAAACCTATAACTTGTCATATTAACGTACAAACCAGATAATCATTTAAAACAATGTACAAACCTGGATTCCAAGTATCTTATCCTCATTTCGTAATTTAACCAAAAAACCTCTCAGCTTTGCCTCGACATCAGAATGGATTGGGCTGTCGTATACCCAATTCGCAAGGGAGGCTGCTCCATCGTTCATCTTAATTACTGCTTACGATGAGAGTATGCTTTTCACTAGCAGGCTGTTGTAAGTAGTTGCACAGAAACCTGGTTTAGTTTTATAGTCCTATTAGTCTGGGTTGCCAAAATAGACCAACTTGTTACTTTCTATGTTTAATATTCAATGTTACAATCAATCACCACAACAAATAATAATAACCACACAGATCAAGTTTACTGTATAAAATGAAAAGGACAGATCATTTCATCTGTATCTTCCAAAATTTTGAAATTTTATAATATATCTACAACATTATTGTAACAACGACCCGTCAGAATTTGAGCTTCCTATAAATCTTCTTATAAGTCTAAAGTATTGAGCTACTAGCATCCTCTTGCCACGATTTTAGTTGAATCCAAAGGATGTCCAAGTAGTCCATTGCTTTCGTATTTGGGAGGTGTTACAACTATTTTTGTTAATTAAGAGTAGTTACCTACTACCTAATGCATTGATATTTAATTTGGAAGCATATGTTTTTTTCCATGTATAATAGGATTATTAAGATTTAAGAAGAATTTACGTTAACAAAAATCTTCTGTTTTGTTAAAACAAGTTTGTAATTTGCTACTGTTTAATGTATTACATCACCTAAATAACAGGTCAGTGTTTCCTCTTTTTGAATATTATCATTTATTGGTCGAAAATGGCAAACACTTTTGTTAGATGCCATCACTACTAAATTGGGGTGGACATGACTGGGTGCACAAAGTTTATGTAAGTGTAATAACTAAATAACACTAGAAACACATTTCGATGGACCGGTGCATTTAAGATGCATTTAGAAAAATCGTTGTTTTTTTCAAAAAATAACACCACACTAAAAAAATCCATAGTTGTCCCAGGACATGGCAGGAACCCCCTGGTTCCGTCACGGGGGTGGAGCAGTCTTTTTATCGAGTGGGTTTAAAAGTAAAATTAGTAATGTTTGTATACAAAATCATTGGTTTCAAATAATTTACTAATGCTAAATGTGCACCAAAGTTATAAACAAAATATCCTTGTTCAGTGGGTTCTGTTGAACCCGCTCGACTTTATGTAGCTCCAGCACTGCCTGGAGATATCAAAGTGTATATAAGGTGTTATCAAACCATTTTGCAACAATTTCTACTCACAATAACAGCTTAAGAAACAAGCAGGTAGTGAAGAACATATAGCTCTATACATTCAATTTACGTCCGCACATGTCGTCAAATTGAGTAAGATAGCCTACCGGACGTCCAGATTATATAAATTAGCGATGTGGTTACACTTAAGCCTTCGGCCTACTTTGTCTACTTATTCCATTGAAAGTCCACACCAATCCATGATCCCAAATTCATAGTACATTGTGTCGTAACTCCATTCATATAACTCAAAGTTACACTATAACAAACTATAAGAAATTCTTTAACTAGTTTCAATTCATAGTGTCTGCAAAGTTACATAGATTATTGAACTCTACCTCCAATATTTTTTACTTATAGACTTCAGTTTTAGATGAAACCTCGTCTAATTGATCTTTGGCTTCGCAACGAAGTCCCTTGATGCTGCATAGTCCTCAGGTACAGGAAGATCAAGTTCCTCGCAAATAAAACGGATTATCTCCCCTGTCAAAGCCCCCGAAGATGCCAGGTTTAGTGTCACACTAATCGCAAACCTGTTATTTATATCACAATATGCCGTAGAACCACCAAGTCCCCCATGACCAAATCCAATTACAGAACCATCAGTTGCTTGAAGTTTTAAAAACCCGAGCCCCGTTTTACCATTTTGTAGTACTAAATCTTTATAATCTCCACTAGCCAAAATGGCATCATGAATTTTTGCTTTAGTGTTTGTAAATATTTTATCATCCACATCAACGAGGGCCGCATAGTACCGAGCCAAAGCACGAGCTGAGGCATGTAAGTTGTATGCAGGTATTATGGCACGACGGACATCGAGGGTATTGATTAGCGGAATTAAACTAAAAAGTAAGCTTAACGTTAATGAAGACGGCATTAGGATGGAGGTAGAGCTACGCTTGTTGGTTTCGGTGTGTTGGCTTGATCTATTTTGTTCATTTGTATCAACTGTAACTGTTGCAAGACGGGATTCGACACCTGAAATAAGTGTAAGAAATAATTACTTATTTAATTGTTCAGTTGTGACAAGTAATAATTCTGGGAAGTTACACTCATACCAGAAGGAATCCCGATATAAAGCTCGCCTTCAATGTTAAGTGGATGAAGAAAAGATTCCTCGAGAACATCCATTAACTTTTTCCCCGATGCGTGCTGTACATTCAAGAATGTATATGTAAAGGGCAAAACACATAATGTAGAGCTCGTGCATGGATGGACTTGATTAGAATCGTGATGAGTTTTATAAGCCATTAGTAATATATGAGTGATAATACCTTGTCAGGATGGATAATTAGCCTACATGGCAACCAAATAAGCTCACATTTGGAAGTAACCCATGAAGCTTATATGTTGACATGTATTTTATTCTTATTCTGAAGTTTGATACCATTTCACCGAAAAATATACTATATATGCTTATTTTGAGTGAATCAGTTGGGAGTTGGGACTAGATAAGATATCTAGAAGTCCCGAGTTTGAATCCTGCATTTGTGCAGGGCCCGTGGCCTGTCAATGGGCTGACGTGGTTCACGGGTATATAGAGAGAAAAAAAAGTGGAGTGATATACATGTAATGTAATGGTACCTCAATAATTCCACCACATAGCCAACCAAATGATAGATAATGATAAAACTGTTCACGACCAGGTTCGGTCTCTGGTGCAACCTTAGCAATGCTTTCCAGACACTTATCAAAATCACAAAATAACGTAGGATCTTCTTCAGAAATACCGGCGAGAGCATTGTGCAAACCAGATGTGTGATTAAGTATATGATTAACCTGCGGGAGAAGAGGACAAGAGCAAATGTAACATCGCAGATGAGTTGTAAAAGATGCCAGTTGAATGTGCTTATCTTGTTTAAATTCAATAATTATCTAGCTGAATTGCACTCTCTCACATAAATGGTTAAGATTAGGAGTACCTTTATATGTTCTTTTCCATTTGTACCAAACTCGGGCCAATAGTCTGCAACGTTGTCGTCAAGCTTCAGTTTCCTACAATGAAGACACATATTGTGTGTTATTCTTTTTAAAGTCTTCCCTATATGGAAAATAAATACAACCTCTATTATTCTTTGTACATAAACAAACAGTTTAGATGATAAAGTGTTTTGGGTCAAACCAAGATCATCACAAAATTACCCATTTTAGACACAAACCAGTTTTGACATTATAACCAAATTGTACTCAAGTAGTCAACCCACAATTTTTTCCCCTGATAAGCGCCACATAAAACAGGAGAACATACCCTTTATCTGCCAGCCAATGAACCATTCCTGCCACGACACCCTTAGTAACAGAGAAAAGAGGAAATAAGCTATCCAACTGAACCGGACGAGGGTCATCTTTTCCGAGCACCCCAGCAGCAGTATCAATGATCACTTCCCCGTCTTTGTAAGCACATATCTAAGAAACAAAATAACGAGAACTTAAGTAGACTCCTATAATTTGTTAGGGTGCCCGCGCGTTGCGGCGGCGGGTACCCTGTTATTGATATTTTCGGCGAACAAAGTTTTTCTATTATTTGTTTACGGTAACAATAAGTTTAGAGACGGCGTGAATCTTTTGCATTCACTGTAAAATATTGAAATTTTGAGGCCGTTGATGATATGTTTACTAAGGCCACTTTCAAATTTTTTTTCTTTTATTATTTTAAAAGTTCGCACATAAGATATACGAACTTGTTACCTTTTTGTGATTCATAAGTTTGTACAACTTGAATGAAAAAATAAATAAATAAATAATAAAAAATAAAATAAAATAAAATAAAAATAAAAATTGTATTATTTGAAATTATTCATGAAATGTCTTCAAAATTTTAGGAAAAGAGTACTTAGGAGCTTGTTTGGTTTGTATATTGTGTTTTTATTAATAATACTATTTATCAAGGGGGTGTTTTAGAGATTACATTAACTACAGGTGTTAACTAGTCAATAAGTGTCAGTTTTGATCAAAATATATGAATGGATTGAGTTTTATGTGTATTTTTCATTGGTATAGTTTTTCATCAAGTATTATATAACACAAAAAAAATATTTACAGTCAAAGTTGAACCAGTTTGACTCTGAAAAGTCAAACTGGACATTTATTTAGGGACGGAGGGAATAGGTAGGTACTGATGCATAAATTGATTGTACATCTAGCTTAATTAGTTGTATTTGCTTAAAATTTATATATGAAAATATAAAAAAAAAAAAATGAAAGAGAGACGGTGCTTTGTGCTTTATATGCAGTTAGATATGACCAATAAATTAAATAAACATATAACAATCGTTTAACTTTAAGAAATTTACAAACCTGGATTCCAAGTATTTTATCCTCTTTTCGTAATTCAACCAAGAAACTTCTCAGCTTTGCCTCGACATCAGAATGGACTGGACTGTCGTATACCCAATTCGCATGGGAGGCTGCTCCATCGTTCATCTTGCTGCTTACACGATATGTTTCCCAAGTATGTGATTTTCGCTATGCTAGCTGCTGTTGTACAGAAATAAAGTTCAGTTTTATAGTCTTGGTGTTAGTTGCCTCAGACTTTATTATTGGACTTACTTTTTTCTTATATCAACGTCAGATAAGATATAATGGTACCCATGATAATACGTTACTTTTTTTATTGACTGTGTTATAATGAATCACCACTATAAAAGATGATTTTGATGTTGCTTTCTCAACGACTGAATATGATATTATGCATTAGAAAATGAAATTTGATATCCACATTGAAAAGGATAGTTTTATTTGCTTTGAAACTTATTTTTAGATGTATATGAAATTATCAAAACTTAACGAAAAAAGATGAAATTTTTTTGTGTATCAAAACAGGGTCGTGTTCGTGTTGCAAAGGGTGATCACCCAAGGCTTATAATTTCTGGAGTTCCAAAATCTAGGTTAGTGTATTAATGATATTTAATATCTCCAAAATGTTTAAATTGACGGGAAAATCTTATGTCTCATGCACCTTTTTTGAGTGCTGAGTGACCCTCCTCGAAAAATATATATAGCCTCGGGCAATGAGCACCTATTTTAGTGAATTTTTGTCATAATAAACAGGGACGGAGCCAGGAATTTGTGTTAAGGGGGCCGTAAATAATTTGTATAATAACATATATTTGATGGAGCGGTTATTTTAGCAGGTTCGGGTGGTTCAACCATCATCGATTTGCAACACATATCAAATTACAATTAAGTCTTTAAGTTATTATATATATAAAATACTATCTTGTCAACAAATTTTAGATAAATATTTTCACTTAACCACATATCCGGCTTTACTAAATGAGTAAATTCTTATTCATTGTTCCCTTAAAACAACTTTTCCTCAAATATAGAGATGTTGTTCTAAATGGCATGGACGATAGAAACAAGTGTTTCATATGCAAAACGATTGAAACGGTAATTACAGATCTATTGTAAAGTTGTGACACATATACAAGTTTGTCATCTTGTTACATATTATTTAATATTTATAACAGCTACATAAGAAAAACATTATTAAAAAAGGAGAAGTAAAAACTTAGAAATAATACGGAGAATTTTATTGAAGGAGAGTTAAAACTGTTAGTATTGTATATAGGCCCGTATTCATGATAGGCCTAAAGCCCATTGTATACTAGGGTTTAACATGTATATGTATCATCCGGTTATGGATTAGTGAATCAATAAAACACAAAACCCTTCTACATGGTTTCTGAGCTTCAATAACGATCCTAAACCAAACCCTAAAATAAATATTTCTCTCTCTTCCTCATCGCTCCCTCGATCTCCATCTCACCTCCATTCACATACGCCGCTCGACCAGTCTTCATCATTCGACCTCCCACTCGTTCACACCGCTACTCTCAACCCTACAGTTTTCTACTCACCATGACTATCACTGATCCCCCTCCGCCTCCCACCATCCTTCTTTCCGACAAATTAATGGCAATAACTAACCTTACTAACATCATTCCCGTAAAACTTGATATGGATGAGATGAATTATTCATCTTGGGTCTACTTTTTCACTCACTTTTGTCGCGGTAATCAACTCTTGGATCACATAGAAAACAAAAATGCAACGGATGCGTCTACAAGTGCTACAACACACGATGACGAATGGTTGAAGATTGACTCCATTCTTCTCTCGTGGATATTTGTTACGGTTTCTAAAACCCTTGACAACGTTTGGTTGTTGAAAACCCTAAAATGGCTAAAGATGCATGGGATACTCGCCACCATCTTTTCGATAATAAACGAACTCGTTCCATTGCCTTGAAAGCGAGAAACACGCTCATTGAAGCTTGGTGACATGGGGATCGATGCTTACTTTAGAAAGATCGAGTCCATTGCCACGGTTTTAAATAGCCTTGGATCGACATTGGACAATGATGATATCGTTACCTTCGCCCTTGAAGGCTTGCCCGCAAGATATGATAATGTGGCCACCATCATAGCACATCGGGACCCTTTTCCCGATCTTAAAACGGTTCGATCTATGCTTACCACGGAGGAAATGCGTCACAAGGCTCGCTCACAAGACCCTTTGTCCGATTCGTCATCCTCAAATCCTATGGCTTTATTGACAAACACCGGGTCTAATACTCGTCGCCCAATCACCTCCACGGATAAGGTACACAAACCTTGTAATAATTTTCTCAAGGGATATTGCCGTTTTGGCGCCTCGTGTCGTTTCAGCACAACTGGCGTGCATGGTAGCACTCAACGAGACACGTCCAATAGTACCATAACTCCTACGATATGCAAACTTACAATTACTTTTGGCTAAACTTGGTTGTAGTGCATCTCTATTGGTTCCCCATCTCTTGTTTCACAAAACCAACGACCCACAGCTCACCATGCATCCCGCGGTTTTGGACTACACCCTACTTATGGTCCCTCTGCTCAACCGGTTCAACATCACCAGCAGTCACATACAGCCCCGAACCCGGCTTGAATTACGGTTCGTGACGCCGAACCCTATCTTGCCACCAGTCCAACATCAACAGTTTATGAATCCTTTCCAGCAGATGACAGGCCAGTTCGTTGCACACCAATATCAACCGGGTCAGCCCTCCACTATTCTGCAGTTCACGAACCAAGGTCCAAATCAACCAGGTCAGTCGGCAGTCCACTCTCCAACACCGGTTCAGAATCAACATGGTATACTTGGACCCGCACCTAGCGTAACAGGTCAATTTCCTTCCGGGGGCACTTTAGGAGCGGTTTCGGGTCACGAGACAATTCTACCTCATGCATTTGCTACTACCACCCTCCATGAACCCGCTCCTGGTAACTGGAATATGGATACAGGTGCGTCTTCTCACCTAAATGATTCGGTCAATAATCTTAGTAATGTATTTAATTCGAGCATTTATTCATCTGTGTCTTTGTTGGCGCGGCACACTATTCCGTCACCAATTCCGCCATAGCATTATACCAACTCACTTTCGACCTCTTCACTTAAATAATGTCCTTATCACCCTCGCATTGTTAAAAACTTAATTTACATCGCGGTTGTATGTGAAAATTATTGCCTTTGTTGAATTTGACCCTTTGGTTTTTTCTCATAGGATTTTCGGACTCGTGGTCTTTGCTCATTTGTATATGCTGGCGACCTCTACCCCGTCACCAAGCCTTCTCCCATTCCTCGAGCCTACCTCACCATCAAGATCGTGGCACCAGCGTCTTGGTCATCCGAGAAGTGAAGTGTTACGTCGTGTTATTCTAATAATTCAATTTCTTGTAATAAAGAAATCTCCGTGCTTTGTCATGCTTGTCGACAATGGCAAACACGTGAAACTCCATTTGATAGTTCATCTACTTTAGTTAAAATTGTTTTGATATTGTTCACTCGGACTTATGGACTTCTCCCGTCCCGAGTTTGTGCGGTTTCAAATATTATGTTATTTTTACGGATCACTATTCTCGGTTTGTATGGGTTTATCCGTTGGTTAATCGTCGATGCTTTGATCAAATTTTCTTTATTTCGCACCTTTGTCAAAACTCAATTCAACAAAGAAATCAAATCCTTTCAGTGTGACCATGGTGGTGAATTTGACAACCACACCTTTCATAAACTGTTTAACGACAATGGGATCCGTTTTCGTTTCTCATGTCCCCGCACCTCCCAACAAAATGGCAAATCTGAACGCATGATCCGCACGATTAACAACCTTATCCGCACCTTACTCTTTCAAGCCCATCTTCCCCCAAATTACTGGGTTGAAGCCCTCAACATGGCCGTTTACCTTTTAAATATTCTACCATCCCGGGCTATTGATAATGATGTTCCCCTTACACGTATGTTTGGCACCTCACCTGACTACCGTATCTTACGTGTCTTTGGATGTCTTTGTTATCCCCATGTCGATACCAACCACAAACTCGGCCCACGAGCCACACCCTCCATATTTTTGGGTCATGCCACCAATCACCGTGGATATCGCTGCTTAGATCTTAACACAAACAAAATCATTATATCCCGCCATGTCACCTTTGATGAGACCATTTTTCCCTTTGGCTCCACCACTCCCACTGTGCAACCATCATACGACTTCTTAGATGACTCGCCTAACATCATTTCCAACATCATTAAACTCACCCCAACTCCCCCACCACAACCAACATCGCCTACACCTACACCTACAAACTCTCCTACACCACCCATTTCCCCTACTCCAGACCCTCCATCTCCTCCCGTTGTGGCATCTCCACACCCACATCCCTCCCCACCACCACCCACCTCTCCTGCACATCCCAACAACCCCATTTCCGTTACCCAAGAACCCCCCCAGGTTTCTCACCCCAACCAGTCTACGACATCTGTTCATCCCATGGTTACACGTTCTCGTGTCGGGACTACCCGTCCCAATCCCCGTTATGCTGGTCATGTGTCTACTATTTCCCCTTTACCCCGTTCCTATACCGCTGCTTTTCATGACCCTAATTGGTTAAATGCTATGTATGATGAATTTAATGCTCTTATTAAAAACAAAACTTGGATTCTTGTACCTCGCCCTGCGGACGTCAACATTGTTCATTGTGATGTGGTTATTTCGCCACAGTACTTGGTCGATGGCACACTTCGGTCGCTTCAAGGCTCGCCTTGTCGCGAATGGTGCACTCAATTGAGGATTGATGTTGATGAGACTTTTAGCCCGGTTGTTAAACCTGGCACTATCAGTACTGTTCTCAGTTTAGCTGCTTCTAGACATTGGCCTGTTCACCAACTTGATGTCAAGAATGCATTTTTACATGGAGATTTATCTGAGACTGTTTACATGCATCAGCCACCCGGTTTTCGTGATACTGAGCACCCTGATTATGTATGTTTATTACGCAGATCTTTGTATGGGTTGAAACAAGCTCCTAGGGCTTGGTTTCAGCGTTTTGCTACGTATGCTCTTGGGATTGGCTTTACTCATAGTCGCTGTGACACCTCCTTATTTATCTTTCATCGGGGGTGACATCGCTTATCTTTTATTATATGTTGATGATATTGTCTTGTTGCTTCTTCTAATGGATTACTTGACAGTATCATTACGACCCTTCATAAGGAGTTCTCTATGATGATTTGGGATCATTAAATTATTTTTGGGCATATCATTACTCGTGACACTTCGGTATGTTTTATCTCGCCGTAAGTATGCTACCGAGATCCTTGGCGTGCTCACATGGTCGATTGCAATTCCATCGGACTCGGTTGACACCGAGTCTAAACTAGGTCGATGGCGGTTTGATATCCGATCCCACTCTATATCGAGCCTTGCGGGTCACTTGAGATCTAACATTTACATACGATATTTCTTATCTTTGTTCGTGGTGTGTCTTCGTATGCATGATCCGCGAGCCTCATTTCTCTGCGCTTAAGCGGATTTTGCGCTATATTCGGGTACTTTGGATTACGGGTTGCGGTTGTACTCTTCTTCCACTCGCCGTTGGTTGCTTATTCGATCTTTGATTGGGTTTGGTTGTCCAGGCTACTCGACGGTCTACCACCGATACCGTGTCTTTCTTGGGAACAATTTGCTCTCATGGTCCTCCAGCGTCAACCGACACTTTCTCGTTCGAAAGTCTTGAGGCGAGAATATCGTGGAGTTGCAAATGCCGTTCTTTGAAACATGTTGGTTCTGGAACCTTCTTCGTGAACTTCATACTCGGTTTCTTCCGCAACACTTGTCATCGTGATAATGTCGGTCGCATCTATATGTCCTCAATCCGGTTCAACATCAACGAGACCAAGCATATCGAGATTGACATTCATTTTGTTCGGGATTTGGTGGCTCTTGGTCAAGTTCGAGTTCTTCACGTACCTTCTCATTATCGGTTTGCGGATATCTTCACCAGAGGCTTACCTTGACTTTATTTGAAGAATTTCGCCCAGTTTGAGTGTTGGTGTCCTCCCGCTCAAGCTAGCGGGGTGTGTTAGTATTGTATATAGGCCCGTATTCATGATAGGCCTAAAGCCCATTGTATACTAGGGTTTAACATGTATATGTATCATCCGGTTATGGATTAGTGAATCAATAAAACACAAAACCCTTCTACAAAAACAAATACAGTGAAATAGTTGTAAAGTTAATATAAAATAATAAGAGTCAAACAAGTAACACTTACCACACACACACCAACTTTTCTAGTCTCTATCTCTTTTTCATTTATATCTTCTTCTTCATTAATAGAAACCTGCAACTCATCGCTGACAATCCTAACGAAAAAACTAAACAAAGATGGGCTCAATGAAGATACAAGTTGGGCTAGTTGAGTAGGTTGGGGTGGTGACACCGCCAAGCCCTCACTACATCCGTCTCTGATAATAAATAAAGACAAAGACACATTCTTTATTTATTTTTAGACCTCATTTCAATTTTTTCAATAAAAAAAATGATAATTATTTAAGAAATAGTAGGGCCTCATTTTCTGAATAAACTTATAATTTGTAAGTGTAGTAGATAACCTAAACAATATTATAAGTCAATATTGCCACCTACTTTTGGTTAATATTTGAGGCATATGCTCCACAAGGACCACAACTATTCCTTTGATAACTTATTTAAGAGTTAATTACATAAATCTGTGGTTTGGTCAAAATTACAATTTTGTCCTTATCTTTTCGGTCGTTTCGTTCTCGTGGTTTGCAAATCTTCAATTTTGTCCTCGTCCAAAATGTCCGTTAAGTGTTTTGCACCGTTAGTCCTTCGTTAGTGCAGTCCGTTAAGTGTTTTGCACCGTTAGTCCTTATTTTTAAAATGTAGTTTTCCGAATTAGTCCCTCCGTTAATAATAGTTATCGCCTTGGGTTTTACGTTTTTGTCCGTTTTATCCGTTTCATTCGTTTTATCCGTTTTCCCGTTTTTCGTTTTTAATCCAGTTTTTACGTTTTATCCTTTTCAAATGCGTGATTATATGCTTTCATCATTTTTTACGCTTTTGTCGATTTTATCCAATTTTTTACATTTTTATCCAATTTCGACCGTTATTTTACATTTTCATTCGTTTTATTGGTTTTTTCGTTTTGTCCATTTTTTCGTTTAGCCGTTGTTTTAGGTTTTGGTCATTTTTCTTACATTTTGTCCTTTTCTTTCGTTTTATACTATTTCAATATATTTAAAATTTTTCCAAAAAAATTGGAAAAGATTTTCAAAAAAAATTGGAAAAAACATTTCGAAAAAAATATCAAATTTAAAAAAATTAAATAAAAATTTCAAAAAAATTGAACAAAAACATTTTTTTCAAATATTTTTTCAAATATTTTGAAAAGAACGGACATATTTATAAAAACATATTTGAAAAATATTTTTTATTCAAAATTTTTTTGAAATTTTTATTCAAAATTTTTTGAAAGCGGACAAAGCGGATAAAAAGCGGACAAAATGTAAGAAAAGCACAAAAGCGTAAAACAACGCGGCGGAAAAAAATGTAAAAACCGACAAAATGTAAAAGCGGCGGCGATTGAAAATGTAAAAAAGCGATAAGGTGGATAAAAGCGAGAAAAAAACGGATAAAACGGATAAAAGCGTAAAAAGTATTTAAAGCATATAATCGCAGGGCAGCGGACGGCGAAAAAGCGGGGAAAGCGGATAAAAGCGGAAGCGGATAAAAGCGAAAAACGGGGAAAGCGGATAAAACGAATGAAAACGGATAAAAGCGGACAAAACCGGGCGATAACTATTATTAGCGGAGGGGTAATTGGGAAAACTACATTTTAAAAATAAGGACTAACGGTGCAAAACACTTAACGGACTGCACTAACGAAGGACTAACGGTGCAAAACACTTAACGGACATTTTGGACGAGGACAAAATTGTAAGATTTGCAAACCACGGACGAAACGCATTGAAAAAAAGTATAGGACAAAATTCGTTATTTTGACCAAACCACAAGACGATTTATGTAATTAACTCCTTATTTAATTTATATTATATTTTTCTTTCATACATCAAATCCAAATTCAAATCCTAATCCAAATCCTAATCCAAATCTAAATCCAAATCTAAATCCTAAACCCTTAACGAACCAAACGGGCCCTAAAATGTTGTTTGTGCAAGGATTTTGGTATGGAAATTGAGTACTACACCTTAAAATAGTAATTTCTGCTAAACCACTCAAGCTGAGAGCATCTCCAATGAGAATGTTGAAAACGAGTTGAGAACGGGTTGAAGATGAGTTGATGCATTTGAGCCAAAGGTTAAAATGACTTATTTGATCAATAGGTTGAAATTGTTCAGCATATTAATATATTGTCAAGTGCGTGTTAACAATAGGTTAAGAACTATAGATTATGACATAAAATGGTTGAAACTTGCAAAGTTACGTACATACATTATAACGTTTAGCCTCTAACTTATTATAGGATATGTTTTAGATCAAAGTAAAGTCACAGGAAACGCTGACTCGGCCGCGTTCCACATTCCGGATCATTCGTACCCAAACGTGGTACGATCGCGATCCGGATCTCTCGGAATCGCGATCCGGATCGTTATTTTCGGCGTTCCCAAATATCATCAATCGCCGTACCAAAGTCTACCGGTTCGACGTATCAAAATGGATCGGTCAATGCCAAAATGAATTATCTACAAGATACCTAAACGAATTGGTACAACAAACCAAATTTTAACCAATAATTACTTCAACTTATTTAATTTTATTCACTTATGATATATATCCCTAACAAGCTTTTGAATATTAATATATCATATGGATATTTGGCTTATACGTATCGTAATGTAGAAATGTAATATTGTTATTAATATGGTACATTGTACCGAATCGGGTACATCGTACCAAGTTTTATGGTACATCGAGCCAGAGCGTACCGTAGCGTTCCGAAATGAGCCTACCCCCGGTCGTACCATATTTTAGGGACCTAGCGTTTCCCGTTCCCGTACCGAACCGAACCGCGTTTCGTGTGACTTTTTATTCAAACCCCCTCTAATTGATCTTTGGATTCCTAGTGAAGTCCCTTGATTCTGCATAATCTTCTGGTACAGGAAGATCAAGTTCCGAGCAAATAAAACGGATTATCTCCCCTGTCAAAGCCCCCGAAGATGCAAGGTTTAGCGTCACACTAATCGCAAACCTATTGTTTATGTCACAATATGCCGTAGCTCCACCTACCCCGGCGTGACCAAACCCAATAACGCTGCCATCAGTTGCTTTAAGCCTTATAAACCCGAGCCCAAATTGTCCATTTTGTAGAATTAAATCCTCATAATCTCCACTTCCCAAAAAAGCATCATGAAGTTTTGCTTTAGTGTTTGTGAAGATTTCAGTATCAGCATCAACAAGAGCAGCATAGAAGCGAGCTAGAGCACGAGCTGAGGAATGTAAGTTGAAGGCAGGCATTATGGCACGACGAACATTAAGGCCATTGATTAACGGGAAAAAGCCAGCAACTACTTTGGGTGTTAATGAGGACGGAAATTTCATAGCGGCACTCCCAGTTTTCTTTGTTTGACCTTGTTGGTTAGCCTTTTTAGGTTCATTAGTATCAACTGTTATAGTTGCAGCACGAGTCTCGGCCCCTGAAATGAGGGTAATAAACAATTTTCTTATTTAAGTGGTGTTTAGGATGTTTTTTATTTAAGTGATTATCTATACATTGCATGGTTTCAATGCAGATAAGCAATCCCAAACACTCTATTCAAAAGTGTCTATCTGCTTATTTCTTAAGCACTTAACTATAAGCAATTAGTTATGCGCTAAATTTCAGATCAAACAAGTACTTTAGCATAACCAATCCCAAACACCCCTTCACTTGATTGGATCCGGGCTTGTGTTTAAGTGTAATGTTGGGAATCTTACCAGCAGGAATCCCGATATAAAGCTCGCCATCGAGGTTAAGTGGCCGAATGAAGGCTTCCTCAAGAACATCCTGAAACTTCTTTCCAGATGCACGCTGCACATACACAAATTGTGTATATCAATGTTGAATTATTTAATAGTAGAGCTCAAGATTACAAAGAGGCCATGAGTTTGTAGCCTGCTTTGTATAGTGTCCGGAGTCCATCAATGGGCTTGTTTACTAGCTTTTAGAGATAATTAATAGAAGGTTTATGTAACGGTACCTCAATGATTCCACCACATAGCCATCCATATGATAAATAATGATACAACTGTTCACGACCAGGTTCGGTCTCGGGTGCTACCATTGCAATGCGTTTTAGACACTCGTCAAAATCACAAAGTAATGTTTGATCTTCCTCAGAAATTCCTGCGAGAGCATTGTGCAGGCCCGATGTATGGTTGAGTACATGATGAACCTGCACGAGGAGAGAAAATATAACAACGTTCATGTGTGGAAATATGTTTTGAAAGTACTTATGTGGTTTTGACTTACTAAATCGCGTAATATAAGTTCTAGAAGATGTTGCTTGGATGTGTTTCTAGTGGTTAAAATTGTTAAATATTCAGCTGAGTTATTGAGTGCTTCACAAACTCAGATAAAAAGAAGAAATGTCTTGTAAAAGGGTAACAGATTCTCTTCAATTAGGATAAAAGCTTATAACTTATTAATGCGATTGTAAGTAGAGGTAATCAAAATTTTAAACCCAAACACCCTTCAAGACATCGGAAATAAAGAGTTGAAATTACTAGTTTTCAAGTAAATGAAAACAGAATATATGTGGTAAAATGGTAATCTAGACATTTAGAAAACTTATTAGTACGTCTACAATTTGCAATAATCATATTAAGATTCCAAACACGTATCCAAACACCCTCTCACAAAACAGGACGTCCAATAAATATTAGGAGTACCTTTACTTGCTCTTTTCCATTTGTGCCAAACTCCGGCCAAATATTTGCAACATTTTCGTCAAGCTTCAGTTTCCTTCAATACAAAGACATAAGGTTATTATTATTAGAGGCGTTCATGAAAACACATATCGAAAATACATCAACTTCATAAATCCTTTTACTCAAAATGAAGTTATCATTGAATTAATATGTGTTTAATAATCGCACTTAACATACTAATCTATATGAAAATTATTTTCTTGGATAATGAAGTGTTTCAGGTCAACCACACATGTTAACCCAAGAATTATACCCTTTATCAGCCAACCAATGTACCATTCCCGCAGTGACACCCTTGGTTACAGAGAAAAGAGGAAATAAGCTACTGGGCTGAACGGGTCGAGGATCATCTTTTCCTAGCACTCCAGCTGCAGTATCAATAATCACTTGCCCGTCCTTGTAAGCAGATACCTATGTAACACAATAACAAGAGGTTTGAGTAAGATACAGCCCCAACCATAAAACTTATGTACATTTGTGCTTATCACAATACCTTTTGTTACAATCGTTACCAAGCTAATTTTCAAACACTAGCTAGAATTACATTAACACCGACATGATAATTACGACCAAACTCTGGTTTTACACTTGCCATACCAACAACCGACCCTAGAAACTTACAACTACGCTAGTACCAATTAGACACATCTGAATGTTTTAGTCTAGGAGTTAGTTAAAGGATGTTGTCATTAGCTTGCCTTACAAGACAAGAAAATCTCCACCTCCTCAATGTGTAAGACGGTTCCAAGTCCTATTAGGTTAAGGTTTGTTTACCACTCATGTCTATTGGGTGAACCACAAATTGTACCTTTCATTCCCAGGCTCACGTTTAAAAAAAAATGTTCGAGTGCATATTGTGCATCAGCTGGTGCCTATTAAACTCAGGGGTTTCTAACCCTTGTCGATTTCTTGTTGGAGTTATTCTTGGTTCTTGTATACGCTCTAGTCACCGGTTTGTTGGTTACTTGGTATTTTTCCAACAAACGTGAAAATACAATAGACTAAGCTAAAACACTAAAACACCGACCATCAACCGAGCAAACACATTTGATTATTTTTAAGGTTACATTACAAATCTTGTTGTTAGAGGGCCAAATTACGAAAATAGCTATAAACTTTAGAAAATTTACCCCCTCCTATCTGCGCCCATGAATACCAGTATCACTAAGGGCAATCACCAGGCAATACAAAATAGAAAACAACTTGAAAACCGAACATAGACCTTAACACATTATAAATTTTAAATCAAACAGTTCCGACCACATAATCTAATAGAGTCGCGCGATTGTGAAACTAACACCAATTATTGACAGCATATATAGAAAAACGTACAAACCTGGATTCCAAGTATTTTATCTTCATTTCCTAATTTAACCAAGAAACTTCTTAGCTTGGCCTCGACATCAGAATTGATTGGACTATCATATACCCATTTCGCATCCGAGGCTACTCCACTCATGTTGCTATATTCGATTTCGACTAGTTTTTCCTTTTTCAGGCAGTTAAATAAAGCTTATGCTGATTTCTGGGCAGCTGACCGTCTGACTTTTGCTAAATTACATGTGGTTGACGTTGTTATAAAATGTCAATCGGTTACACATGCACCACACAAAAAAGTTGTTACATATTTTATCTTAATCAACGTGCACATTTCGTATGTACTGGCATGCATGTGGACCCTAGATTTGGACTACTTTGTTTCATCATTGTTGTGTTATTGGTATCCTTAAATGGAGTCTCGCACCCTTTTTGTTTTTAATTTCTTTTTGACAAAATACACCATTGGTCCCTAAACTCAGATCAAGCGATCACATTGGGACAATGGCACTTTTCATCGCCGCGGGTCCAAAATACTACTTTTAAATGCTAAATTAGTCATTTAACAAAGTTTCAAGTCGATTTTGTTTTGTTGTCGAGGGTATTTTAATTTAGTCAATGCACGTTTATCTTTTATAACACATTTATATTTTACCCTTCATCTTTCATCCTCGCCATCATCTCCCAAATCATTCATCTCCCAAATCATCATCTCCCCAACATTCATCATTCATCTTTCATCCTGTTCTAAAATAATGGATGCATTCATCATTCATCTTTCATCCTAGTACATACGCATAAAACTTGTGTGATTTTATCTGGTCCTTGGAGATAATTTATGGCGAATAAAGAAATAGAACATGTAATGAACACAGAAAACAACAACATTATGACAAATAAAGTCACTTCTTCAAAAGCTTGTGTGAGAAAATCCGCTTTGAATATGGGCTGTTTCTCGAGATTGCCTTGTGTGATTCAATTGCTTTCACCAACAAGTTATGAAGAGAGCCCTGTTTGAAGATTAGACCATGTTATTTTCTATCAAGTAGACTAATGTTATCTGGAACTAATTATGCTTATTAAATACTGTAATCAGACTAAAAATAGTTCTTCTGTATTGAGGAAATACTTCTATTCAAAAAATATGACAAATACTTGCTAATATAATTAGATAAAAAAAATCCAGACCTCAGCAACCCGAAGGGCAGTTTGGACAACATAATTGGCGTGCGGGTCCTGAAGCAACTGCTCAAAATGAGTAGCAGAAAGCAGTTCCCGGATAATCATGGACCTAGCATGGCCATCTAGCACTGATAAGCATTTTTCAACAACATGGCTACTAAATTTTTGTGTTGCAAGATGGACATAATTTCCCTCAACCCAACAGCCGTGTTGATGGGTAGCAATGTCTACACAGTACTTACAGCAGCTTCAAATATGAACTACCGCC
>CM040240.1:263916559-264333385 GCA_022545495.1 Chrysanthemum lavandulifolium
ACTCGGGTGGGAGGCTATTGACTAATCACAAACAGATGAATACCACACAACCCTTCCCACTACAAATTTCCTCACAATCACTCTAAAGTAATCTCAGAAACAATCAGATACAAGTTTTGGTTGAGTGTAGACTGCAATCTAGACTTTGAGAGAGAAACAGATGAATAAAAATGAAACCCTAAACGGGTTAAGACATTATATAGCCTTGACCTCAAGCTTGACTTCATCTTTCCAGATATAGCACAAAGCACCCCTCCAACTATCACCAACTTCCACTTTAACACCAAACTTCAAATAAGCCTTAACTGAGAATATAGAATGTACAATATTAGTCCCTAAGAATATAAGTTTCAGAATTGAGTTATATTTTAACATATAAAGATATAAATGTGAACATTTTTGAGATTTAGATATTTGAAGTACATGTCAATGACATCAGAAAGAAATTCAAACACCATGCATATTTCGAAACGTCTTGATCAGCTAAAAGATGAAACCAAAGTGTCAATGACTGCAAGCCACGATGTATAGATGTGGGGTAACGAGGATTAATTTGAATGAACGGTGAAGCAGTACCGCAGATTTATTATCAAGAAGTAGGGTGGCAATATTGACCAAAATATAGTACTCCATAATGTTTAGCTTATCTACTCGTGTGTACAATAAGTCAATAATTGACTGATTGTTAAGAAAAGTTCATTATAGAACTCATATTTGTCATAGAACCAATCAACCAATCATAGCCACTCATTTCTTTTATTAAAAATATATTCACCCTTTTTTTGAAAATTAAATATCTCACAAACCGTTAATCGTTCGTCAAAAAATTATACCATCTCGACGAAATTATATTATCTTTTATAGATATGCATTGTTATATCTTCGACGAACTTTTTTTTTTTTTTAAAATTCGTCGGAAAAATCACATGTGATTTGTAAGAATCACATGTGATTTGTAAGAATCACATGTGATTTCTTAAAATCATATGTGATTTGATTTTCTGAATCACACGTGATTTTACAAATCACATGTGATTTTTCCGACCTAATTTTTTAAATAAAAGTTAGTCGAAAGTATATAACAATGCATATCTATAGAAAGATAATTTAATTCTCGTCACGATGGTGTATTTTTGTAGCGAAGATTTACCGTTTGCAAGATATGTTGTTTTAAAAAATGTGAAAATAAAAAAATGAATGAATGTGATTGGTTAATTGGTTCTATGACAAATTTGAGTTCTACATGGATCTCAACTCCTGATTGTTAATGTTTTTTTTTTTTTCAAAATCTGTAATAATGACTTCAAATAATTAAAGTAATATGATAAACTATCAAAATTTATTACTCCCTCCGTCCTAAATTATAAGTCTATTTTGACTTTTTCAAAGTCTTTTTATTTCAATTTTAATCTTAAATATTTTTGTTAATGTTATGTAATACTTGATGAAAAGTATACCAATAAAAATTTATTTAAAACACAAGTCCATTTACATATTTTGCATCAAGTATTATATAATGCGAAAAGAACTATTTACGGTCAAAGTTGACATAAAAAAACCTTGAAAAAGTCAAAATGGACTTATAATTTGAGACGGAGGGAGAAATATTTAGTTTTGCTGGTATCAACATTTATTATTTATTTTTGCTGGTGAAATATATAACGACACAATCATTATAAAAAAGAGCAGTTGGACCGTTATTTTCAGAGGGATAAAGTATAACAACTTTTGCAGCACTTGGTCAAATTGCAAAAAATAATTCAAATAAAAAAAAGGGTAGAATATGTATCCCAGAATACGTATAAGTTAATTAATGTACGGTAGTATTAATAATAGAAATGATACGGGGTTAATAAATGTTAGTAAGAAATTGGGAGTGGGCAGCAAATCCCTTGACTTTAATATAAGAACAAAAAAGTCTAATAATTTTGGATGGAACAAAACTAACACTTGTAAGACTATTAAACAGAACCAAATTTTGCACAGCAACAGCCTTAGACATAGCAAAAATCGAGCATTAGCCACTTGAAAACGAATCGTAAGGAGCAACATGAACGATGGAGCATCGTCGCATGAGAACTGGTTTTACGACAGTCCAGTCCATTCTGATGTAGAAGCAAAGCTGAGAAATTTCTTGGTTGACTTACGAAATGATGACAGAATCCTTGGAATCCAGGTTTGTACATTTTTTAAATGATTATCTCGTTTTGGGTCATTATAAAGGATTAGTCAGCCAAAAGATCGGATACCATATTTACCAATTTTTCTTTAAGTTTTAGATTTTGTTGTCGTATGTTACACAAGCTCTGGTTGTTGTGTTTTTTAGGTATGTGCATACAAAGACGGGGAAGTGATCATTGATACTGCAGCTGGGGTGCTAGGAAAAGAAGATCCTCGACCCGTTCAGCCTGATAGCTTATTTCCACTTTTCTCTGTAACTAAGGGCGTCGCGGCAGGAATGGTACACTGGTTGGCGGATAAAGGGTATGTTTTTGTTTGGGTCAAGTACTATTTGGCTATCATGTCAAAACTTGTTTGTGTCTAGAGCGGGTAATTCTGTGCTTGTTAAGTTGGGTCGACCTGATATACTTTGCAATATTATCCAAGAACTGGTTGCTTATATGATTTTAGTATGTTAACTATGATGATCAGAAAACATGGCAATACTTAGTATAGTAAGTTATTTTGTAGAATAAAATGATTCAAGAAGTTGTATACTTGTATCTATTTCCAATATGTATTTTTATGGAAGGCTTTAATTAATATGTATCTTCGTTGTAGGAAACTGAAGCTTGATGAAAACGTTGCAAACTTTTGGCCTGAGTTTGGTACAAACGGAAAAGAGCAAATAAAGGTACTTCAAATCTTAGTTCTTATATTTCTCGTCTTCTAAGGGAATGTTTGGATTTGCATTTTGAAACTTTTTATCGGATTATTGCAACATGTAGAATTTTTAGAAGAAAGATTATATATATGTCCAATCCCAGTGCTGGTGGAACTAACCAAGATGTATGTCGTCCAACCCAACCTCGGACTCTTTCTTCCCGACCTATTTGACTCTCGGCATGATTATAGTTATTTAGGTGGTATCCCGAGATTGAAGAGATCGAATTCCTCCGGGGAAACACATCATTTAGTTCTCAATGCATAGATCATAGATTGCCATATTGTGCTTCTAATTACTTAAAAGCTCCTAAGCGTAATTATTCTATTTCCAGTATTCTTGAAGGGTGTTTGGATATGAATTTTGAAACTATGTCATTATTCCCCTTCTTCTCCTGCAGGTTAGTCATATACTTAATCACACATCTGGTCTACACAATGCTCTTGCCGATATTTTTATGGAAGATCCTATGATTATTTCTGATTTTGACGAGTGTCTAAAACGCATTGCTATGGCTGAACCCGAGACAGAACCTGGCTGTGAACAGTTTTATCATTATCTATCGTATGGTTGGCTGTGTGGTGGAATCATTGAGGTACCATTACATACATCTTTAACTGAGCCCCTACAAAAATATAGGAATCGAACCCAAGACCTCTATGCTAGCTTTTAGAAATTCAGATTGAGTCCTTATATGCGCAGTCTCGAAGCATTATCTGTTAAATCTTTATTTTATACATTTTCAAATGTACAGCACGCATCGGGGAAGAAGTTTCAGGACGTTCTTGAGGAAGCTTTTGTTCGTCCACTTCAAATAGAGGGCGAGCTTTATATAGGGATTCCTCCTGGTATGAATATGATTCTCCATAAGTTTCACTTTTCACACCTCAAGTAAAATAAAACTGATTTGGTACTTGGGACACTCGTTGCAGGTGTCGAATCTCGTCTAGCAACTATTACAGTAGATACAAATGAATTTACTAAAGTAAGCCAAAACACCAACCCCAACAAGGTTCGTGGCACTGCCACTACCAAGCAACCGTCTTCTTTAACTTTCAGCTTACTTGATAAATTAATATCCTTGATCAATATACTCAATGTCCGGCGGGCCATAATACCTGCTTTAAATCTACACGCCTCAGCCCGTGCATTGACTCGCTACTATGCTGCCCTCGTTGATGTTGATACCAATATTTTTACAAACACTAAAGAAAAAATACATAATGCATTCGTGGGAAGTGGAGATTGTAAGGATCTAATCTTACAAAATGGTAAAATCGGGCTTGGGTTTGTAAGGCTTGAAGCAGACGGAGGTGGTGTACTTGGGTTTGGTCACGCGGGATTTGGTGGATCTACAGGGTATGCTGATATAAATAACAGGTTTGCGATTAGTGTAACGCTAAACCTGGCATCTTCCGGGGCTTTGACAGGGGAGATAATACGCTTTATTTGCTCTGAACTTAATCTTCCTGTACCTGAAGATTATGCAGAATCAAGGGACTTCGCTGAGAATCCAAAAATCAATTAAAGGGTGTTAAGTTTGATCTAAAAAATATCAAATAATCAAATATGTATGTGGTAAACTTATGATAATTTGTAGCTTTGTAGCCATTTTGAGCTGAAACTGCTTAAACAACTGCTAATCTTTCTGTTGTGCATCAAATTTATTCAAGAATAAATCTATCTTTTTCTCTACCTGACCCGTGTTAATCAATATAAAAAAAGGTTTGCACGCTAGATTTGATCGGTGGTAAGAGCACCTAGTGTGCGCACCATCAACAATGTCCCCTTTTTGTTTCATCTTACAGCTGTCCACTTTTTCAAGATTTATAATTAGAAAAGAAAAAAAAAAAAGTACACACATACCCCTTCAACGCTTTACTGTGGTTTAAAGTTAAACCAGAAATCGTGACTTGTAATAGCTAGGAGGCGAGTGCGGTATAAATTCAAGTGGCAATTTCATATCTCCCCAACTAAAACTTGAAAATTTCATATTTACTCAAATCATGCTTTAAAAACATTGTACAAGATGCATTCAATGGTTGTATTTTGGGTATATATGAAATTTATGATGAAAAGAATGGGAGATATGAAATTCTCCCTAAATTCAAATAAACTTGTTTCAGACTCGTTCCTTGTACCTGATTTTAATTAAGAGATTCACTTATTTGCAAGACTATTTCTTGTCTGCTTGATTTTGAACAAGAGGCGAACAGTGACATGTATTCATTATCTGAATACTATTAATGACTATTGTTAACGTAAGGTACGTATTGGAGGGTTGAGGAGGCTATCCGGTTTGGTTTCTCACGTTCGGTATGGACCCCTAGGTGTGATCGGAGTCACGAGCTGGGGTAACACTTCCGGAGTAGCCGAAGTGAATTGTGTGAATTCACTCGGTGAGTATGTGTTGAAGCTAAGTTGGTTCATTCGTTGGAATGAACCTTCTATTTATAAGGATGCCCTAGGGTTTCGTGCCCTGGGAGTTCAACCAAGTTTCCATGATGGTCCTCGTGGTGGACATCCAATGAGGGAGACAAGGAATGACACTTCGGTTTGCCTCCTTTGGTCTCACTAGATGCCTGAAATGATCCATGCATGATTGCAACACTACCTCATAGAGAATGAGGTAGTGGTACATGTCTAATGGTTGCAATGGTCCTGGGAAAAGCTTCTAGTACTGTCATTGCCTGGAAATGCTTGGCTGGCGTTTGAGCATGGCTTAGGATTCCGCTTCTCAGCCGTAATATGATAAATTGTAGCCGTTGTTGGGCTTAGCTAGAGCATGTGGACCTTAGTTATACTGGGCTGAAGGTCCTATACACTAACAACTATAAACTTTTAAATGTACAACACGCCTCCAGTAAGAAGTTTCATAAAGTTATTGAAGATGCTTTCATTCTCTCACTAAACATTGAAGCTAAGTTTTACATCAGGATTCCTTCAGGCATCGAGTTAAGAATCTCGTCTAGCAACTCTCACATTCAATACAGTCAATTTAAGTAAGTTGTCCAAATTTATTGAAACAAGCAAAAATAACCGATGGCATTATCACATTCCCTTCATCAATCACATTCAGCATGCTTAAAAGCATCACCATTATCCAACACGCTTGAATTTCGTCGTGCAAAACAACCAGCTGCCAGTGCACTCATATCTGCAAGTGCATTAGCCCGCTACTACGCCACCCTCATGGATGGTGGTGTGATCCCGGCCATTATGGGAAGGGGATATTACAAGGATTTAAT
Organism: Chrysanthemum lavandulifolium; assembly: GCA_022545495.1. Classification (NCBI taxonomy): domain Eukaryota; kingdom Viridiplantae; phylum Streptophyta; class Magnoliopsida; order Asterales; family Asteraceae; genus Chrysanthemum; species Chrysanthemum lavandulifolium. The sequence goes on from CM040240.1 coordinate 263,922,692, forward strand.
TCTTCCAAATGGGTCATTTGGGCTCTGGTTTCACAAAATTTTCACGACTGATGGTTTGATAACTGGTTTGGTCACATGGGCTTTGGTGGAGCTATATGATTCTGTGACATAGACAACCGTTTTGCGATTAGTGTTACACTAAACAAGTGTTCTTCTGGTGGCTTGACCAGAGAGATAATACGGTTTATTTGCTCAGAACTTAATCTTCCTTCACCACATCAGTATGCAATATTAAATGACCTCCTATCAGAAGAACCAGTCTTCAATTAACTGGAGTTTAGACTAATCCCTGGGGTAAAACCTAACTATAAATGAATGGGAAACTTTATAATAGAAGGCCATTCGCCTAGCAGTATCCGTGTGAATATCCACGATCAAATGTTTATGGGGTTTAAGACCTGGGGAATAAATGTGGGTGATCTACTCGCGTGAATGTGTGAGAATGTATAGTTATGAGTGTGAGTTTGTTTTATGAAAAGAAAAGGTAATTGTAATTAACTTTGCAGTGTTGATATTGTTTCAGGAACCAATGATCTGCTGTAAATAGAATCTATAAAGCCATCTTTTCATCATTATTCAGTACGTTGTAACTTCTATTGTTGCTGCTATGATCAATACCATAATTACATATATAGCAAATGTACCACTCGATTCATCCGGTGTACAAAAATCATTTCAAAGCATTTTCAAAGTTCTTATACAAGGAATTGATTACATATATACATTGATACCATGGAACATCGATGTGTGAAGTCAACATGCATTTCATGCCATAATTGGTAGGAGAACTTTCATATAATCGTAAATTTTGAATAATTCATATACATCTAAAATAAGTTTCAAAGCAGATTAAATAATCATTTTCATTATTATTATATAGATTAAATTTGGTTTTTTTTAATGATCAAAATCTACTATATTATTAAGTAGTTGCAAAAGCAACATCACAAGTATTTCTTAGTGTAGTTAAAGATTATTCCATCAGTTCTAAAGTAATATCTTTTCGTAAAAGAATACATTGTTTAAAAAACTATAGCTATGTTTCTATTCTTTATCTTTCTATTGTAGAATAAAATTTTCAACATTAATTAATTAATGAGTTTTCAAAGTTCGTAATAATAACTTCAAATATAATTATATTAAAGTATCAAAATTTATTATAGGTTTTTATTGGTGAGAATTATTTAAAAAAAAAGAGACTAAAATACACCGTTGGTTCCTAAACTTGTCTCGGAGGATCGCGATGGGACGAATCTCGCCTTTTCATCACCACGGGTCCAAACGGTGGCCATTAAATGCCGATTCGTCCTTGACCGAATGGGACGGTCAAACCGATTTCCTTCGAGGGTATTATAGACCATTCACTTTTGTTTACCCAACCTTCAACCCAAGGACCAATTGTGAGTATGGCTATTAGCCGTTTCTTCCACGATCGTTGCATTTAATTTCGCGGGAACAAATACACCCACCCAACAAACAACTTTGCCAATCACATAAAACCACATTATCCGAAACGATAAACGCAAATCGAATCAAAATATAAATCCTCATTTCCGAACTCAAAGACCAACCCAACTTCCAACAAAACCATGTCGATCGATCGTTTTACCAACATGCGGATGAAGTGATCACTAACATTTTGAATCGGTTGCCTTTGTTAGAAGCGGTGAGAACCTCTAGTTTAGTGAGAAACGGAGGTCTAAGTGGACTTTGCTCACCGATGTCATACTTGATGAGGATTTCTTTTACTATTTAACATACGAGTTTGATGGTAGGCTTGTTACTAGATTCTTAAATCGGCTTATGGGTCCAATAAGAAAGTTTGTCTTTCTTTGTAGAGCCAAGATCAATTATTGGAATAGACTACTTTCATTATGAGCAGATTCATGAGTGGCTCTTGTTTTGGTCGACAATGGAGTTGAGGAGTCGATTATTACAACCGGTATGGTGACCCGATTCGTTCCCAACCCAACTTTACTCTCGCGGTGAGTTGAAACATCCGTACTTCATGTTTGTGCTATGGCTACTTTGGAATATTTTCATGGCTATCCAAATCTCGAGCCTAGAATTGATTCATGTCAATTTTCTAAGCGGTACGATTTGGGACTTTATTCTGGTTGTCCTCACTGAGTCTCTTAAGATGAATCGTCCTAGTACTAACGAGATGAGACTATGGGATATTGCAAAACTTGGGAATTTGAAGAAGTTACATTTTCATTAGGTCATTATAATGTTGTGACCACAATCACAACATCCGATATCTTTCACTTGACAAGACTTCAAAATCTTGAGACCCTTACATTGGATTTTGGTGATTGCACGGTAAGAACAATTTCGTTTACAACTTATAATGTTATAGAGATGTGTATGATAATGAAATTTAATCAGAAACTTGTTGTAGTTGATACATGAAGCTAATCCTAGGATGAAGGTGCTCTTTGTTTCCTGATTAACCTTAAGTTGTCCGATGTCGATTTTGGGAATAGTGTTATGGTAGTGTTCACCATTGTAATGATTCGGTCATCTCCGAATTTGAAAATCTTGGATAATGAGTAAGTGTAATCTTTGTAATGCATATGTATCAAATAAAACATTCCTAAATTGCCATGTTTGAGTATCTCAACACTATTTGATTTTTCAGTTGCAAACACGCTTAGTGATCTACCTTTGCAAAAATTTCCATTGTTGTAGATACAAACACATTCGACCATGGTCACTCTGACGGTGGTGTTTGAGCTTTTCCGAGCAGAGCAAGAAATAACTTTAATAAAGTGTATACTGCGTGTTCCGGTCGCTAAAGACAATCAATATCGTGCAAAGCGATAGAGTCACGATGGGAATGAAAATACCAGAACAATGGGAGTTGGCTAGGAAGTCGTTGAAACTCCACCGAGTTTCCCTACACCGTGGTAGATTTCTTTGTTGGTTGTAGTTTAAGTTTGGGTTGAATACCCTTGGACAATTAACGTTGTAAAATAGTTTTGGTAATTTTGTACAATAATTGTTTAAATGGTTTGCTTTAAATTAGATTGTTCATATGTTGATGTTTGTGCGTATTGTAGGTGATCAAAGTTTGACATTCGAAAGTCAAACTTTCATTTAGCATTTTTATTTGATTGTAGCAAGTAAAACTGTATTTCCAGTTTACTTTAGTTAGTCAATAGTTAAAAATGGTGAATGGCTTAATTGTGAACGAGAGTCGTAATGTCAGAAGGATTGAAAACTGATTCGTTCCCAAACGGTCTATCTTTTATTAGTCAACCACTTGTGAGTTGTGAATGGTCAACCATAAAAGTCAAACATTTCGAGCGTAATGCAATTAAGTCCAGGAGAGTTTAGTGTTTCCCGGTCGTTAAGTCCCAACGTGTCTTGTTGAATAGCCAAACGTGTAGTGATCGGGTGAAATTGAGCAGGAAAAGGTTTGTGGATTATGAATAATTATACCTAAAGAAAAGTTTGTAAATTACAGGGCTTAAATGCAAATTAAAGAAAATTAAAAAGCTAAATTATATTAAATAAACGCTATCACTATTTTTAAAGTTGGATTTTCTTGATTTTTCTTTTATAAATTTGAATTTAAACTAGTTTTAAACTTTAAAACTAAATTAAAATACTAAAAATTATGAAAATTAAGAGGAAAATTGTGAAACTATTTTTCAAAAATCTAAAATAACTAAAGAGAATTTTCAAAACTAATTTTGTATTTTTCGATTTATATTCTAATTTCTATGATTTAAAAACTATTTAAAACTAATTAAATTGCTAAAAATTACAAATTTAACTAAGAAAAATCGAAAAATTATTTTTTGCTTTTATATTTATCTTAATCTATGAAAATTGAAAACTTATTTTTTGAAGCTTTTCTGATTTAATTGCAATAAGGGCTAATTAAAAAGTCCTAAAAACTGTTTTAAATTAGGAAAAATAGCAAACAGTGATGAAAAATTATAAAAATTTCAGGAAAAGTCTAAAATAATATTCTAAATCTATGAAAAATATAAAAACCTATACTATTGTGCAAGATTCAGGTTCTGTAGTGAAAAGTGCTTATAAATAAGCACTTGTAATAAGCTAAATGTACCAAATGAGCACCAAATTATCACAGAAGCTAGAGTATGTAAGATCTACTTAATACTAACCTATTTCAACTAGTCTAAACCTCTGAATAACCAGCTACAAGCTTATGAGTACAAAATCAAACAAGTGAAAATCAGTTGTGAGGAGCTGACTTCAAGCTTAAAAATAAGCTATCTACCCTAGTTGGAACCCAAGACCAGATATCCCAATCTCAAGTAGACCTGGCAAGGAGCTTGTAAACCAAATTTGAGCCCAAGACAAGCTCTTATGAGCTTGTTGAGAGCTTCTGCACAAACCTGTGCACACTCAGTATACACTGAGTGTATGCACAGGGCACTTTTGAGCCATTTGACAAGCTGATTAGGAGCTTATAGAAAATTACTAAAATTTCACAAAAATCAGTTTCCAACTCTTGACCAACTGAACTTGTTAAGTCCAAAATTTCACTTGAATTGAACCAATAATGAATCAATGAAAATTCCACAAACCTTGGTGAAAACTAAGTTTTTCAACTTTTTGACTTTTGAAACAGAAATTGATCTTTGACTAAAATGACTTTTGATCCCAAATGACTGACTGATTGTGATGTTTAATGGTGAAATAAGACTAATGCAAGCTATCTTAAGTATATCTAAACCTGTTTGCAATATTTTAGCTACTGAATCCAACAGAGTTGAGCACAAGATTGGATTGAATGCAATATTGACTATCTCTGTTCTAGAATGCAAAATTCTAACTGGTTTGACTGCAATGGACCTAAATAAGACCTAAGCAACAGAGTCTAAGTGTTGATAAGCACAATATTCCAACTAACAGTTTATTCCAAACACCAGTTATGTGACTGATATGCAAGCTATTCAATCAAATCCTTAATATAAACCACTACTAACACCAACTTACAAACACCTAGTGCAGACTATAACAGATGCTAACTATAACAGCAATAGATCTAGAGCAAACAAATTCAAATGATATTAAGCAAAGTTGAGACTGATTATAAACTTACAAAAGGTCCAATTTGCAACTGAGGATCAGTGAACCACTACCTAAATCTGTTCTCAACCCATATCCAACTCAGAATCAACCCATATCCAACTCCATCTCAGCAAACCAGATCCAAGTCTCAATTGAAACAGTATGTTGACTTTTGTTGACTGTGGTAAAAATTGCTTAAAACTTAATATTGAGCTCACTAAAAGCTACAAACAGCTTTAGTGAGCTTATTTGGATTAGAATTAAGCTTTTTGGAGCTTGAGCTTTAGCAACTTTAAAAGTGATTTTATGACAGAAAATGTAAACACAAGGAAATTTATCAAACTTTGAATTGCTACTGAAAATGAGTTACAAATGGCTAAAATGCCTTAGTTCAATACAAGGAAGATTAACATTACAATTTAGAACTTAATTAAGACATAAAAATTAAAAACGACATATATGAGAAATGAAAACTAAAACTACTACTCAACTCTGTCTTTTCTTCCTCTATTTATCATCAAAATTCTTCCCCTCTCTCCTCTGAGTGTTTCCCACTTTTATTTTGGGCCATTGGATGATTGGAGTCATTTTTAGCCATTGATGAGATTTTGGCGCCAAAGATATAGCAACCGGGGTTTGAGTGCAAGGAGGGGGAAGCATTTAATGATTCTTGTTTTGTTGTTGAGGTGGAGTGATAAGGGTGGTGGGAGTTGAGCTGGAAGCATGGTTGTAGAGCTGGATTTGCAGACAGTGGGTGGGAGAAAGGAGAAAAGATTTGGGCGGGAGTTGACTGTTTGACCGGGGTGTATTATTAAGGTAGGGGGTTCAAGGGTCAAGGGGTCAAGTGGCTTTGGCAGGGGTTCATAATACAAAAAGGGTTCAAGGTTTGTTTATTAATAACACAAGGACCTTTCTTGTAATTTCTGAAAATTGGAGGACCAAAGTTTTACATCTTCCAAAATAAACCAAGGGTGATTCCTGCCATGTCCCAATAATCCAGGGACCATACATAAGATTTCCAACAATAAAATTTTCCCAGGGACCATTTTTGATGAAATGATGAGATGCTATGATAATGTAGTTATAGTCTAGGGTCAATGATGCAACCTAGTTCTCTATAACCAAGCTCGATGCCAATCTGTCACACCCCAATTTACATTTTTTGCGGAATGGAATTTCGGGATAGACCATCATAGCACCACAATCACAAGTTATATTGAGCGACCTAAAGTGTCGTTTGAAAAGAACATCGTTTGATTTAATAAAACAATCGAGTTTACAAAGTATAGGTCCCAAAGTTTATAAAGTTTGCGGAAATATAAATATATTACAAGTCCAAACGATGGTTTTGAAAGAAAGTGCCATAATGTACAATGATGTAAGTCGACGCGGCGACAAAAAGGGTTCCTTAACCATGCCATGATGAGTATGCCTTAGTTACACGAAAATACATTGCTAAAGCGGTCAACAATAATGTTGGTGAGAAATCATAGGTTTATGTAAATGTTTTATACGACTACGCAAGTATAGATCGTGTATGACAATCATGTCACATAAAATGTTACAGTATGACAATCATGTCACATAAAATGTTATGTATGACAATTATGTCACAAAATAATGTTACAATTGCTTAAGCGCATGATACCTGAGAAGCTCGATCGATGTTCGCCCAACAGAGTGTCTTGCCAAACAACTCTAATAATGTTTATGAATGAAATGCATCCGTATGACTAGTTGGGATTCACCAACCCGGATGGAGGTGTCACCTCGATAGATCTATCCACTCACGCACGCTTCTAGGAAATTAACGGCTCATGCATATGAAATGGGGACATTTAACTGGCAACGTGGTAACTTAAGCAATGTAAATGAATTTAACATACTTGGTATCGTAATAAAAATGTTGTGCAATGTATTCTCCCCCGTAGGTTTGAAATAAGTAAAACTTGAATAAATCGGGGCTATGAAAACTCACTTGATAAACTGGTATGATGACAAGAGTGAGTACACTGAGATGTAGCGTGATACTTTAATCTGGACCTATTACGAATGATATGATATGTAATGAGTTATGATGTAATGTTATGCATGCATTTCGTATGTTATTTATACCATTTGCGAGTTTTGAAAAATAATACTTATCGTCGAAAAATACTCTTTTGACGTCTTGACCAATCTTAAATCACTTTACAAGTATTTACGTCAAAATGTCATCCTACAATAGTTTCGTAATGATTTATAGTGAAATTATCACTTTTCGTCGTAAAATAAAGTCGTCGGAAATTTCATGAAAGTGACAAAAATGGCTTTGAAAAAATAGTCGTAAAATGGTGTACGTCGAACGTTAGGAAACGAACTCGACGGTTTTGGAAAGTTTGTATCAAAATCTAGAAGTTTTAGTACATGAGTTTTCGTCATAGAGGTCTCGAACATAAAGATAATAGAGGTTAAATATGGTGGTTTTGTCCAAATGTTGTGTAAAAAGTGAGTTTCGGCAAAGTTTAAGCAACCGTAAATAATTTATCACAACTCCGCTATACAAACGGTTGGTCATTTTGAGAAATATGTTCGATGATCTCAATTTTATTAGAAGACATCTCGTTACAAAAAGTTCCACATCAACGTTAAAAACAGCCTTCAATATGGTCATTTTAGTTACCGTAACACTTATCTCGTAAAAATAATATAGTTTTTCTAGAAATAATAGTTACGGCAATTTTTATGAAAACGTGTATATCTTAGTCGTTTCAAATCCGTTTTCTACGTATTATACGTCCTTAGCTTCGTATCGAAGTATACTAATATATTTTTGATAAGTCAAAATAATTTGTAAAGCTTAGGACTGCTTTTGACTCGTATAAAACTAAAATAGGTTCTTGAAATTTGGAAAATATATATTTCGTCGTCAAACTTGATAAATTCATAACTTCTTCATTATAACTCCGTTTTAATCCGTTCAAGCGCCACGGATTCGCTTTTAAAGTATATTTTCTAAATATCAAGGCCAAAATTCGTGCTCACTGTCGGATTTTCCAGAAAAACAAAACAAGATCAGACCACTATATATACTTGTCGAAAATAGTTTTCTCGTACTAAACCTATTCCAATCCTTCAAATCAACTCCAAAGCTATTCTAATCCTACCATACACCTTCTTAGGGTGTCATGGGTTCCTAAACATCATCAAGACCAATATATACCAAAGGAATAATTATAGGATGACTTTATATGTATAAAACTCTAAAAATCAAAGTAAAAATGGTATAAATACACATAAGTCTTGCATGTTAGCTAAGAAAATGATGAAATATATATATGAAATGAAAATGGAAGATGAAAAATGTAAATGATATGCTTACTAGTAAACTTGATGAGGTGATTAGAACAAGGATTAACCTAAACACCCTAGGTTTTTATTTCAAAACCTTAATAAGAGTGTAATCTAGATTGTTATAAACTTAAGCTTGTAAAAACTTGATGATCTCTTGAATACACCTTATATGGCCGGTTTTTAGAGAGAAGGAAAAAGAGAGAACACAACTTCTAACTTGAATAAAATGAGATGAATGATTGAATGAAAGGTGAATGAAGTTTGTGTATAACTTTATACAATCAAGAAAAACTTGTACCAACTAATTAATGCATACCCTGCCCCCCCCCCCCCATGGCTGGTTTTGGGGGGGATGTATCAAAGATATTTTTTTTTTCTTTATAATGTATATATAAATGTGTGTAAGTAACTTGACATAAGTAAAGGTAACTTTGTAACTTGTATATACATTAGTGTATTTAAGGTAGTTTTGGCTAAAAATAGTTTTTTAATGGATCCAAGTAAAGTATAATGAGATCATAAAAATTGTAAAAATGCATTTCTTGTAAAATTTGAGTGATAAAATAATTATCGAGTAGTTTTAAGAAAAACGTCGTAATAATATAAATTTAACGATTTATGTACAAAATAAATTTAGAACACTAGGTAAACTCAAAATATAGTTTTATAAACTAAATGTAAGTATAAAAATATATCGGGATCATTTTTAGAAGTAACGGATTAAATATTCAAAATAATAACTCACGCGATAACGTTTATTTAATATAAAATTTACGCGTTTAAGGTGAAATGCAAAGTCATGAATGAACTAACGTGATGCAATTGATGTTAATGAAATGTAGACTAAACTTAGTCCATATGAAATGTTCGTGATGATATGATCATGAATTCGCCGCTAAACCCTTAAGGTTACGCGAATTTGGAACACGTAAACCTAGTTTACGATAAATGTTGAAATTGTAAGGCATGAATTGTTTCGAGAAATGACCTGAAAGTACGAGTTGTCACAGAACGTCTACGGATACGCCTTCTTGGAATCCTGACAAGCTCACGAAATGGGCTCACAGACCTAGAAGAGCGAGTGCGCATACACTAGAGTTAACTCTAAGAAATCTCAGAGTTAAGGGAATTATGAAAATGGGGAAAGAAGAATCTTTTGGGTTTTATGGTTTTATATATATGTAGAAACAAAAGAAAAATATTTTGTGTTTTATATGTTTTAAGATGTTTTGGATTTTGGATTTTCATAAGAAAATATAAATATATATAGATGGTATAAACAAGGAGTGAATATTCAAATCACTAACTGCTAAACGTAAGATAATTAGCTTACTCTCCCGTGACGTCAAAAATTTGATTCGTTCCCAAACGGTCTATCTTTTATTAGTCAACCATTTGTGAATGGTCAACCATAAAAGTCAAAGCGACCCGACGCAATGCAATTAAGTCCGGAGAGTTTAGTGTTTCCCGGTCGTTAAGTCCCAACGAAATGTGTGTTGAATAGCCAAACGTGTAGTGATCGGGTGAAATTGAACGGGAAAAGGTTTGTGATTATGAATAATTATACCTAAAGAAAAAGTTTATAAATTACAGGGGCTTAAATGCAAATTAAAGAAAATTAAAAGCTAAATTATATTAAATAAACGCTATCACTATTTTTAAAGTTGGATTTTCTTGATTTTTCTTTTATAAATTTGAATTAAAACTAATTTTAAACTTTAAAACTAAATTAAAATACTAAAGATTATGAAAATTAAGAGGAAAATTGTGAAACTATTTTTCAAAAATCTAAAATAACTAAAGAGAATTTTCAAAAATAATTTTGTATTTTTCGATTTATATTCTAATTTCTATGATTTAAAACTATTTAAAACTAATTAAATTGCTAAAATTACAAATTTAACTAAGAAAAATCTGGAAAAATTATTTTTTGCCTTTTATATTTATCTTAATCTATGAAAATTGAAAACTTATTTTATTGAAGCTTTTTCGATTTAATTGCAATAAGGGCTAATTAAAAGTCCTAAAAGCATTTTAAATTAGGAAAAATAGCAAACAGTGATGAAAAATTATGAAAATTTCAGAAAAAGTCTAAAATAATATTCTAAATCTATGAAAAATATAAAAACCTATACTAGTGTGCAAGATTCAGGTTCTGTAGTGAAAAATGCTTATAAATAAGCACTTGTAATAAGCTAAATGTACCAAATGAGCACCAAATTATCACAGAAGCTAGAGTATGTAAGATCTACTTAATACTAACCTATTTCAACTAGTCTAAACCTCTGAATAACCAGCTACAAGCTTATGAGTACAAAATCAAACAAGTGAAAATCGGTTGTGAGAGTCGACTTCAAGCTTAAAAATAAGCTATCTACCTAGTTGGAACCCAAGACCAGATATCCCAATCTCAAGTAGACCGGCAAGGAGCTTATAAACCAAATTTGAGCCCAAGACAAGCTCTTATGAGCTTGTTGAGAGCTCTGCACAAACAATGCACACTCATTATACTGCGAGTGTATGCATGAGGCACTTTCAAGCCATTTGACAAGGCGATTAGGAGCTTATAGAAAATTACTAAAATTTCACAAAATCGGTTTCCAACTCTTGACCAATCGAACTTGTTAAGTCCAAAATTTCACTTGAATTGAACCAATAATGAATCAATAAAATTCCACAAACCTTGGTGAAACCGAGTTTTCAACTTTTTACTTTTGAAACGAAATTGATCTTTGACTAAAATGACTTTTGATCCCAAATGGTGATCGATTGTGATGTTTAATGGTGAAATAAGACTAATGCAAGCTATCTTAAGTATATCTAAACCTGTTTTCAAGATTTTAGCTACTGAATCCAACAGAGTTGAGCACAAGATTGGATTGAATGCAATATTGACTATCTCTGTTCTAGAATGCAAAATTCTAACTGGTTTGACTGCAATGGACCTAAATGAGACCTAAGCAACAGAGTCTAAGTGTTGATAAGCACAATATTCCAACTAACAATTTATTCCAAACACCAGTTATGTGACTGATATGCAAGCTATTCAATCAAATCCTTAATATAAACCACTACTAACACCAACTTACAAACACCTAGTGCAGACTATAACAGATGCTAACTATAACAGCAATAGATCTAGAGCAAACAAATTCAAATGATATTAAGCAAAGTTGAGGCGATTATAAACTTACAAAAGGTCCAATTTGCAAGCGAGGATCGATGAACCACTACTAAATCATTCTCGACCCATATCGACTCGAATCAACCCATATCCAACTCCATCTCAAGAAACCGGATCCAAGTCTCAATTGAAACAGTATGTTGACTTTTGTTGGTGTGGTAAAATTGCTTAAAACTTAATATTGAGCTCACTAAAAGCTACAAACGACTTTAGTGAGCTTATTTGATTAAATTAAGCTTTTGGAGCTTGAGCTTTAGCAACTTTAAAAGTGATTTTATGACGAAAATGTAAACACAAGGAAATTTATCAAACTTTGAATTGCTACGAAAATGAGTTACAAATGGCTAAAATGCCTTAGTTCAATACAAGGAAGATTAACATTACAATTTAGAACTTAATTAAGACATAAAATTAAAAGCGACATATATGAAATGAAAACTAAAACTACTACTCAACTCGTCTTTTCTTCCTCTATTTATCATCAAAATTCTTCCCTCTCTCCTCCGAGTGTTTCCACTTTTATTTTGGGCCATTGGATGATTGGAGTCATTTTAGCCATTGATGAGATTTTGGCGCCAAAGATATAGCAGCTGGGGGTTTGAGTGCAAGGAGGAAGCATTTAATGATTCTTGTTTTGTTGTTGAGGTGGAGTGATAAGGGTGGTGGGAGTTGAAATGGAAGCATGGTTGTGAAATTGGATTTGCAGACGATGGGTGGGAGAAAGGAGAAAAGATTTGGGCGGGAGTTGACTGTTTGACCGGGGTGTATTATTAAGGCAGGGGGTTCAAGGGTCAAGGGGTCAAGTGGCTTTGGCAGGGGTTCATAATACAAAAACGGTTCAAGGTTTGTTTATTAATAACACAAGGACCTTTCTTGTAATTTCTGAAAATTGGAGGACCAAAGTTGTACATCTTCCAAAATAAACCAAGGGTGATTCCTGCCATGTCCCAATAATCCAGGGACCATACATGAGATTTCCAACAATAAAATTTTCCGAGGACCATTTTGAAAATTCGAAAGTCTGAGGGGACCAAACTTGTAAATTATTGAAACTTTTCACCAAAGGATTAAATATGACAACCTATGATTTCAAAAGGACCTTTGGTTGACTTTTATTCCAAAACAAATGCTCGGGACCGATTTTGTCAAGATTTGAAAGTCGGGGACCGAAGCGCCAATTATACAAACTTAGCTCGTTTTTATCGATTTTAAACATTTTGCATTTGAAACATATAAAACACAATTTTGGGATATGTTCGGTATTTTGATGCATTTACGAGTGTTTTAAATGTTTTGCGATTCAGATTGACCAAGAATAATGAGTATTTACACACTCATCAATCATCCACACTAAACTATTGCTAGTCCCTAGCAATTTTTGAGAAAACTTAATGGATTTGAATCTCTTTACCAAAAGCCATTACTTACGGAGTAGCCAATTGTTTCGATTCAAGTAAGAACCTTGATACAATGATATCGAATGATTTTGAGCAAATCACCGACTTTCAACGGTTTTGATTTGTCTTTACGAGCCGTTGCTTCGGACTAGACAACTCTTAGATAAAATGTCTTTGGTGAGTCGATTACCAATTATGGTTTTCCAGCGCCTTTACCACAAGCCATAAACTTGCGGGCTAGCCAACTCTTCACTAATTAAAGATATGGTGGTGAACACCATACAATTTTGGGCAAATTGCAAGCCGTCAACGGATTTGAGATATCTTTACCAAGAGCCGTTTGCTCTGGATTAGCCAATCCTTTTGTTTATTAGACATGGCGGATGATAACCATAAAAGGTGAGTAAGTGCAAAACACTTACTAAAAAAAAAAAAAAAAAATTGGCCAAAATGGGGAATTGGGTGGTATAATTACATGATAAAATTCGTGAGAATCCCCCACACTAGAAATGAATATTGCCTTCAATATTCAAAGTACCGCGGTTATGCGAAACATAGAACGTAAAGGGAAATACTACGACCATTTTTTTTTTTTTTTTTTTTTTTTGAAACTTTATATACAACAATGGGCAACTCCCACACTGGGGTGGTAGAAAGTAGAAAGAAGTCGAAATCGGTGAAAACCCATATAGTGTGCTCTGTTTTTGATTCCGAGTCGCTAGCTTTACTCGATCCCGCATTCATTGGTTCATGAGGAAAGTTTGTAGATCCGGACAACCACAGGAGGAATGTCCTCTCCAAAATAGTGTTTCAATCGATGACCATTCACTTTAAAATTTGGACCATCGGTTTGAGATAACTCAATGGTTCCATAAGGAAATACTTTAGTAATGGTGAATGGTCCGGACCGGTAGGATTTTAGTTTTCGAGAAAATCTTCAATCTTGAATTGAAAAGAAGGACTCGATCACCGACGTTGAAAACGCGGTTCTTGATTTTGAGTCATGAATCTTCTTTGTCTTTTCTTTGTAGATCAAAGAGTTCTCGTATGCTTGATCACGGAGTTCATTTAATTCATTCATTTGAACTTTCCGATGATCACGGTATCTGAATATCGAAGTTGGCATGTTTCAAGGCCCGTATGCTTTGTGCTCAAGCTCAATCGGCGGATGACAAGCCTTCCGTACACTAGCTTGTATGGAGTACACCGATGGGTGTTTTATAAGCTGTCACGGAAGGCCAGTCGTTATCTAGCTTATCCGACCAAAAGGCACGGTTTTCGCCTCTTGTCCTTTCCGAATTCTTTTAATCCCTCGGTTGGAAACTTCCACTTGCCCACTTGTTTGGGGTGGTGTGCAGATGAGCGGATGGTGAGTTACACCATACTTTTGCATGACTCTATCAAACCGGTCATTGCGAAATGCGTACCACGATCACCGATTATAGCTCGTGGGTTCCAAACCTAGCAAAAGAGATTTTAAGAATTTCACAACAACTCGGGCATCGTTGGTAGGCAAAGCTTTCGCTTCAACCCATTTTGACAAATAGTCAACGCCACGAGTATGTATTTATTTCCTCGAGATGAAGGAAATGGCCCATAAAGTCAATGCCCGGATGTCAAAAATCTCACACACTTGAATGGCGTTTCGGCATTTCATTTCTTTGTGAGATATTTCCATGACGTTGACAAGCGTCACGAGTTTTGACAAATTCGTGGGCATCCTTGTAAATCGTGGGCCAATAAAATCCGGAATCAAACACCTTCTTGGCAAAGTAGGGGCTATGATGTCCCCAAGAGGTCCGAATGGCAAGCCTTGAGAATGTCATTGGCTTCGACTATACACACATCGCTGATGACTTGATCCGCGCAAATTTTGAATAAGTAGGGTCGTCCCGAGTAATGTTTTACATCTTTAAAGAATTTGTTTTTCGTTGGGATGACATCCCTTTCACCATAAAGTTACCCGCATGGTAATTTGCAAAGTCGACAAACCATGGGGTAGAAGAGTCTCCACGAAAAGAAACCACATTGAGTGTTTGAGAGGAAATATTTCGTTTATTTCCTTTCTCTCGAACACATACGGTGAGGGTTTTTAGATGGGATAGATGATCGTGACGAGGTTCTCGACTCCTTTTTATCACGTATAATGATATCAAATTCTTGCGAGAGGAGAACCCAACGGAGCAATCTCGGCTTTGCATCTTGTTTTGCAAAGAGATATTTGAGAGCCGAGTGATCCGTATACACCACGCATTTGGTCAAGATAAGGTATGGCCAAAACTTCTCAAACGCATACACCACGACTAATAATTCTTTTTACGTAGTGGTGTAATGGGTTTGAGCTTGATCATAGTCTTACTCGCGTAGTGGATAGGTGAAAATGCTTGGTTTTGCGTTGCCCGGGGTGCACCGATAGCAAAATCACTTGCATCGCACATGAGTTCAAAGGGTAAATCCCGATCGGGGCAACTAGAATGGGTGCCCGTAAGTTTTTCTTTAATGTTTCAAAAGCTTGATGCACTCGGTGAGAAGATAAAGGAGCATCCTTCTCAAGGAGATGAGTCATAGGCGGCGATTTTAGAAAAATCTTGTATGAATCTGCGATAAAACCCGGCATGACCTAAAAACTCCTAATACCTTTGACGGTAGTAGGATGAGGCAATTGGAAATGACATCCATTTTCGCTTTGTCAACCTCAATCTGCATTTTTGAAATCTTATGGCCTAGGACAATTCCTTCTTTGACCATAAAATGGCTCTTCTCCCAATTTAGACAAAGATTGGTGTCTTCACACCGTTTAGCATTTTTTCTAAATGGGAGAGACATGTTTGAAATGAGTCCCCAATGACCGAGAAGTCATCCATAAACACCTCCATTGTTTCCCGATCATGTCGTGGAAAATTGCCATCATACATCATTGGAGCGTGCGGGAGCGTTACATAGGCCAAAAGGCATACGTCAGAGGAAAAAGTTCCGTATGGGCGGTGAATGTGGTCTTTTCTTGATCCCGTGGATCAATGGGGATCTGAAAATACCACGAGAAACCATCTAGGAAACAATAGTATTCATTCCTTGCTAACCTCTCAAGCATTTGGTCCATGAAGGGTAGAGGAAAATGGTCTTCTGGTGGCTTCGTTTAACTTGCGATAGTCAATACACACACGCCATCCGTAACCAATCGAGTTGGAATTAACTCGTTTTCTTCATTTGTAACAATGATTATGCCACCCTTTTTGGAACACATAGGATAGGATCGACCCAAGGACTATCGGAGATCGAGTAAATTAGACCGGCATCAAGAAGTTTGAGAACCTCTTGTTTGATAACCTCATGAATCTTAGGATTCACCCTTCTACGATGTTGGATTCTTGGTTTGAAATCATCCTCAATAAAATCTTATGCGTACAAAATTCGAGGTTAATACCCTTGATGTCGGAGAGTCTCAAGCAATTGCTTGCTTGTGCAACTTCAAAACCTTTATGAGAGAAGTCTTTTCCTCCTCGGTTAAGTCCTTAGCAATTATGACGGGTAATTTATCATCACCCTCAAGAATGCATACTCGAGATGAGGAGGTAGGTCCTTAAGTTCAACCTCGGGAAATTCTTGAGTAGATGTTTGTCTTGATTTGATTTCTTCAATCGTGATCTCTTTCGGAGGAGTAAAGGTAATGGATCTTCATTTAACAATTGCTCAAGATAAAGGATATCTCCTCCGAATCATAAACACCATCATCAATTCCGTGGAATCGATTCATCATTAGCAAGAAACTCATCCATCTCTTCCAAAGAAGTCACCTCCTCAAAGCGGAGTGAGAGGGGAAGAATCGGCAATAATTGGTTGAGAAGATGTGGTGGGATCCCACTCACGAATTATGAAAATAACCAAGAAACTCTTGAGAGTACTCCTCTGAAGCAATATCAATTAAATCGATTCGATTAACCGATTCAAACATCATAGTTTGCGGAGTACCTCGAAGTTTGATCAAGGTTAAGGTGGCGACTTCATTACCCACACGTAATGTGATTTCTTGCTCAAATACATCAATGAGAGCACGGCCCGTTCTCGTGAATCCTCGTCCAACAATGAGGGAACCCGATGATCGGCATCGAAGTCAACAACCACAAAGTCACCGGAAAATGGAACTTTCCTACTTTCACGAATACATCCTCGGCGATGCCAAGAGGACGCGATATAGAACGATCGCAAGCTCAAGAGTCATGCGGTAGGAATAAGTTACGGAAGAAAGTTTCTTCCATCTTGAATAAGGCATCAGTTGATGCTTGCACCAAGATCGGAGAGGCAAAGCTTTCAATCATTCACGGAAAAACACAAGGTGAAGAAATTTCCGGGATCTCCAAGCTTCTCGGAAGCTTCTTTATGAATCACGGCGGTTCTCATTCGAGGAGTTTCACCATTTCAAGCAGTTTTCCTTGTTGCTTAACATGTGTTTGAGAGTTGATGCAAACTTGGGCATCAACATGATAGCATTCGCAAGCTTATGTCAAAATGTAGTTCTTGGAAAATTTGAAAAAATTTTCCATTTGATATTGGCTTTTCGCTGAGCTTTGCTCATTTAAGCGTGATGGGTAAGGAATAGAAGTTTTGGATTTGGGGTTTTCAAGCTGAGGTTCAAAACAACTCTGGTTTGGTTTTGGGTTTCGGGACAACTTGAGGATGGACATCGTTGGTACCTCCGTTATTAGTAGGAAGTTCCTTGTCCTTTGTTGCCTCGGGTTCACTTTCCACTACCTTCGGAGAGAAGAAGAAGAGGTAGTAGGAATAGCGGGTCCATCATATGAAGCACCACTTCGGTTGTGATCGCTTTTGCATCGCCCCTCGGATTAGCGATCGTGTTGCTAGGTAAAGTACACGAGGCAGGGTCGATCATTTAAAGACTTCTTAATGTCGAAATCGGCTAACCAACAACCTATTCATTTCCTCTTGGGATTTCATGAATTGCTTCAACAACTCATCGAGATGATGGTCCAGTTGGAACAATGGCTTGATTTTGTGTAGGAAAATTCGCCTCTATTGTTTGGATTAGGGCCTTGATTTTGAAATTTCCTTGATTATTGCCATGAAAATACCACAGGTTGAAATTTCCGATTCGATTTCTATTAAAATTTCCTTGGTTTTGGAAATTTTGACTTTGATTTTGAAAACCGTTATTCGACTAAAATTACCTTGGTTTTGAAAACCTTTGTTCGTTCTATTCGATTTTGATTACGGTTTTGGTTTTGGTTGAAACCGGTGGTCCAGTAGTGGTTAGGGACGGTGGTTCGGGTCCATAGGAGCACGGTATTAGTTGCCTCTGAATTGGAAACCCGCCCACGCGTTTGCTTCAAAAGGATTACCATCGGTGGCCATACAGTTGTAATAGGCATGGGGCCACCACAAGTAACACATACTTCCACTTTATTGACTTGAAGGAGGTGAAGTTTGTGGAAAGAAACTTTCTTTTGGTTAGAGAACCAAAGCTTGAATTGCTTAGTGAGTTTGTCAATCTTAGCATCGGTGCTAGATTGACTCACGAGCGATAAATAGAAGGACCAATCTTGACTTGGGAAACAACCGGTTTGCTTCGTGCGATGCGGACTTTAGACTTGTTTTCAATTATCGCAAAAGCTTCTTTTACGGTTTTGCTCAAGAAATTTCCTCCAGTGGAGGAATTGAGAGAATCTTGATCAGTTGACTCACTCCATTATAGAAAGTATCGAGTTGCATCAACTCGGAGAAACCATGGTGAGGACATTTGCGGAGCAACTCCTTAAAACGATCCCACGATTCTTTGAAGGATTCATCAAACTTTTGTGTGAATTTGATGATTTCGTTTTAAGACTCGTGGTTTTAGAAGGTGGATAGAACTGTTCACAAATTTCTTCACTAGGTCTTCCCATGTTTCGATCGATTGAGGGGTTGTTTTCAAGCCAATCCGGGCTTGTCCTCGAGGAAAATGGGAATAGAAGAAGCTTGACATCGGTGGGACATTCTTGTATTTGATGGTAGATGCAATCTTGTTAAACCATCGAATATGAGCATGAGGATCATCCTCTCAAAACCATAGAATTGACTTGAGGTTACAAGATTTAGTAACCCGGTTTTGAGTTCAAAATTTTCACCCACAATGGTGGGATAACAATAACATCTCCATACCCATCGATGGGTGCCTAAAAAGCTCGCACATAGGACGTTCTTCCGCCATGATAACGAGTAATGCGAGCGATTCGGATCTCGGATCCGGCGGTGAAAGCGAACGTGTCACACCCCAATTTACTGCTTTTGCGTGGAATGGAATTCACGGGATAGTGTCATAGCACCACAATCAGTTATATTGAGCGACCTAAAGTGTCGTTTGAAAAGAACATCGTTTGATTTAATAAAACAATCGAGTTTACAAAGTATAGGTCCCAAAGTTTATAAAGTTTGCGGAAATATAAATATATTACAAGTCCAAACGATGGTTTTGAAAGAAAGTGCCATAATGTACAATGATGTAAGTCGACGCCTGCGACTAAAAGGGGTTCCTTAACCATGCCATGATGAGTATGCCTTAGTTACCCGAAAATACATTGCTAAAGCGGTCAACAATAATGTTGGTGAGAAATCATAGGTTTATGTAAATGTTTTATACGACTACGCAAGTATAGATCGAGTATGACAATCATGTCACATAAAAATGTTAGGTGTATGACAATCATGTCACATAAAAATGTTCAGTATGACAATTATGTCACAAAATAATGTTACAATTGCTTAGCGCATGATACCGAAGCTCCAGTGATGTTAGCCCCAACAGTGTCTTGCCAAACAACTCTAATAATGTTTATGAATGAAATGCATCCGTATGACTAGTTGGGATTCACCAACCCGGATGGAGGTGTCACCCTCGATAGATCTATCCACTCACGCACGCTTCTAGGAAATTAACGGCTCATGCATATGAAATGGGGACATTTAACTAGCAACGTGGTAACTTAAGCAATGTAAATGAATTTAACATACTTGGTATCGTAATAAAATGTTGTGCAATGTATTCTCCCGTAGGTTTGAAATAAGTAAAACTTGAATAAATCGGGCTATGAAAACTCACTTGATAAAGCGGTATGATGACAAGAGTGAGTACACCGAGATGTAGCGTGATACTTTAATCGGACCTATTACGAATGATATGATATGTAATGAGTTATGATGTAATGTTATGCATGCATTTAGTATGTTATTTATACCATTTGCGAGTTTTGAAAAATAATACTTATCGTCGAAAAATACTCTTTTGACGTCTTGACCAATCTTAAATCACTTTACAAGTATTTACGTCAAAATGTCATCCTACAATGGTTTCAGTAATGATTTATAGTGAAATTATCACTTTTAGTCGTAAAATAAAGTCGTCGGAAATTTCATGAAAATGAAAAAATGGCTTTGAAAAATAGTCGTAAAATGGTGTCGTCGAACGTTAGGAAGCGAACTCGACGGTTTTGGAAAGTTGTATCAAAATCTAGAAGTTTTAGTACATGAGTTTTCGTCATAGAGGTCTCGAACATAAAGATAATAGAGGTTAAATATGGTGGTTTTGTCCAAATGTTGTGTAAAAAGTGAGTTTCGCAAAGTTTAAGCAACCGTAAATAATTTATCACAACTCCGCTATACAAGCGGTTGGTCATTTTGAGAAATATGTTCGATGATCTCAATTTTATTAGAAGACATCTCGTTACAAAAGTTCCACATCAACGTTAAAACAGCCTTCAATATGGTCATTTTAGTTACCGTAACACTTATCTCGTAAAAATAATATAGTTTTTCTAGAAATAATAGTTACGGCAATTTTATGAAACGTGTATATCTTAGTCGTTTCAAATCCGTTTTCACGTATTATCGTCCTTAGCTTCGTGTCAAGTATACTAATATATTTTGATAAGTCAAAGTAATTTGTAAAGCTTATGACTCGTTTTTGACTCGTACAAAACTAAAATAGGTTCTTTGAAATTTCGGAAAATATATATTTAAGTCGTCAAACTTGATAAATTCATAACTTCTTCATTATAACTCCGTTTAATCCGTTCAATGCCACGGATTCGTTTTAAAGTATATTTTCTAAATATCAAGGCCAAAATTCGTGCCTACTGTCGGATTTTCCAGAAAAACAAAACAAGATCAGACCACTATATATACTTGTCGAAAATAGTTTTCTCGTACTAAACCTATTCCAATCCCTTCAAATCGACTCCAAAGCTATTCTAATCCTACCATACACCTTCTTAGGGTGTCATGGGTTCCTAAACATCATCAAGACCAATATATACCAAGGGAATAATTATAGGATGACTTTATATGTATAAAACTCTAAAAATCAAAGTAAAAATGGTATAAATACACATAAGTCTTGCATGTTAGCTAAGAAAATGATGAAATATATATATGAAATGAAAATGGAAGATGAAAAATGTAAATGATATGCTTACTAGTAAACTTGATGAGGTGATTAGAACAAGGATTAACCTAAACACCCTAGGTTTTATTTCAAAACCTTAATAAGAGTGTAATCTAGATTGTTATAAACTTAAGCTTGTAAAAACTTGATGATCTCTTGAATACACCTTATATGGCGGTTTTAGAGAAGGAAAAGAGAACACAACTTCTAACTTGAATAAAATGAGATGAATGATTGAATGAAAGGTGAATGAAGTTTGTGTATAACTTTATACAATCAAGAAAAACTTGTACCAACTAATTAATGCATACCCCCCCATGGCCGGTTTTGGGGGATGTATCAAAGATATATTTTTTTTTTCTTTATAATGTATATATAAATGTGTGTAAGTAACTTGACATAAGTAAAGGTAACTTTGTAACTTGTATATACATTAGTGTATTTAAGGTAGTTTTGGCTAAAAATAGATTTTTAATGGATCCAAGTAAAGTATAATGAGATCATAAAAATTGTAAAAATGCATTTCTTGTAAAATTTGAGTGATAAAATAATTATCGAGTAGTTTTTAAGAAAAACGTCGTAATAATATAAATTTAACGATTTATGTACAAAATAAATTTAGAACACTAGGTAAACTCAAAATATAGTTTTTATAAACTAAATGTAAGTATAAAAATATATCGGGATCATTTTTAGAAGTAACGGATTAAATATTCAAAATAATAACTCACGCGATAACGTTTATTTAATATAAAATTTACGCGTTTAAGGTGAAATGCAAAGTCATGAATGAACTAACGTGATGCAATTGATGTTAATGAAATGTAGACTAAACTTAGTCCATATGAAATGTTCGTGATGATATGATCATGAATTCGCCGCTAAACCCTTAAGGTTCTGCTGAATTTGGAACACGTAAACCTAGTTTACGATAAATGTTGAAATTGTAAGGCATGAATTGTTTGAAATGACACGAAAGTCGAGTTGTCACTGAGCGTCTCTGGATCGCCTTCTTGGAATCTCGACAAGCTCACGAAATGGGCTCACGAGACCTAGAAGAGCGAGCGCATACACTAGAGTTAACTCTAAGAAATCTGAGTTAAGGGAATTATGAAAATGGGAAAGAAGAATCTTTTGGGTTTTATGGTTTTATATATATGTAGAAACAAAAGAAAAATTTTTTGTGTTTTATATGTTTTAAGATGTTTTTGGATTTTGGATTTTCATAAGAAAATATAAATATATATAGATGGTATAAACAAGGAGTGAATATTCAAATCACTAATCTGCTAAACGTAAGGTAATTAGCACAGCTCCCCGGCAGCGGCGTCAAAAATTTGATTCGTTCCCAAACGGTCTATCTTTTATTAGTCAACCATTTGTGAATGGTCAACCATAAAAGTCAAACAGCCCAGAACGCAATGCAATTAAGTCCAGGAGAGTTTAGTGTTTCCCCGGGTTGTTGAAACAGACACAGACCTTGATAGATCTTGAGCTCGTGGATCGTTATATATGCCTATGTAATCAAAAGCACAATAAAGACAATCTCTACTACTAATGTTTATCGTGAATATAAACACAAGTAACAAATAACTAAGAACTTCTTGATCCTCTATGGATCTTTATATTAACTAAAGCGAGTTTTTCCAATCGGTACATAAACCTTTCTAATGTGTTCCTTTTATAGATAAGGAACCTAAACAATATCGCTAAACCGTTTTCCAAAAGCGTATAATCATAAAACTAAATAAGATATACACAATCACTTCCTAATAAAGCTCATGTATATCCACACTAAATAAACTAAACACGGAATAAACACTTCCATGAGAATCAAACTAATCACTATTATTCTTATTGAGAATAAGTCTTGGCGAGAATCCACTTCACTTGGTAGAAACACTTGGCATTAAGTTCGGCATAATCGGACTTTCACATAATTCCCAACAATCCTCCCTAACGGAATTTGACTTGTTAAGTTCGGTTTCTTGATAGATCTTCTGACACGGAGGATTGAACACGAACAACGACAACGACAAAGAATCAAAGAACATCTCTATGATGAAGAAACTACGAAACTCCATATCTTTGCGGCAACAAATGACAAAAGGTACATCAAAGCAGTTAGTTTCATACTATTCTCATCACATCCGGTGTGTTAACTCTGTGAGAGGTGAATCATTGAAAATAAATGGATTTGATGTCTCTTCTAATAGCCATCACTCTTTGGAGTAGCCATATGTTTCGGTTAAGTAAACTATGGTACGATAACCATCGATTTATTAGCAAATCGGCAACCATATAAGCGGTTTGAAATGTCTTTACATGGCCGTTTGCTCGGGACTAGTCAATTCTTAGAATTGGTGAATTGAGAACCAAATATGGAATGCCCTTGCCTTTACCACAAGCCATATACAAGTGGGCTAGCCAATTCTTGGATTCCAAAAGGAATAAACCATGGTGAATTGAAAACCATACAACACTCGACAATAAAGCATAGGTGGTTGCATACCCTATGATTTTAGCAAATCATTCTGACTATCAACAGATTTGATGTGTCTTTACCAAAGTTGTACCCTTTGGACTAGCTAACTCTTTGACATACCCAAAGTATATCGGGTGAGTCAATAACCAAAATTATACAACAAACACGCAAGAAAAGTTAGATAAAACCAAAATTTTTTTTTTTTTTTTTTTTTTTTTTTTTTTTTTTAACTAATAAACAAAGAAAACAAAGATTACAAAATATTACAATCAAGATGAACCTTTATGTGATAGAAGTTGATTCTTAATCAAACCAACACATTGAGTAGCATGAAGGTCATCATTGCCAACCGGATTAGGAGGCACTTCCAACTTGTGTCTCGACAATCTTTCCATAAAAGTATCGGATAAAGGATAAAGCCTATCGATAGCATACACAAAATCATCCACATGTAGTCCGAACTACATGAACACAAAGCGAGAGGATAAAATCGCCAACTCTCAATCTCCCATTTATGAGAATTCTTCCAAATAGAATACCCTTTACCATGTGGAGAATCGAGAATCAAACATAACACGAAGATCTCCCAACAAATATAAACGAGAACCGATTCTTTGAATGAAACTTATAATCTTGAATGACATGTTCATCTGACATCTTCAAATCATGTCGATTCACCAAATGAAGAATATCCTTCAAGAAGTTAAACTCGATAATAGTTTTATCCACCTATACAACGTGTTAAGCTTACCGGTGTCAATTAACCAAAACCACATGAGTACCTTGGGAAAAGCTTCAATAGATCCAACCTCAATAAATGTAGATTCATCGACATTAAGATCTAAATTAGTATTCCTAGAAGCATGTTTCTTAGCCAATCTATCCGAACTTCTTATAACCAAACTACGCTTTCCCATATCGGCAATGTTATCGATATCAAGTTGTAGATCGGTTTCACGAATCGGAGAATCACTTAACTCCACACTTGACAACATTTGGAAGAAACCAAAAAGTTTCGTGAAACATCCATAGCGAAGAAGTAATAACATCGGAAGATGTATCGGAAGGAACAAGCGAAGATACCACGAAGGCAAAACATCATCAAAATTATCCACAATTTCAAGCTGTTCTCTGTCTCTTGGTGTAGGAACATCGGACATTGAATCACTTTTGCCAAATGAGAAGAAGTAGAACCGAAGAAGAGAATTTCATAACCATATGATCTTGTCTAATCAAAGCATCATCGAGATAAAGTCATGATTTGCTTCATAGTCATACGAATTATACATAGCGACATTCTTCACAACTCTCCTCATATAATTCCTCTTACGAGCAGCAGTCATAGGTTTATCTCTTTTGCTTTATTTCTACGATCAATAAGAGCTCTTCTGCATGCGTGATTCCTTCTTCCTTTGATTACCAAGTGCCACCATTTTATCCACAAAATCATCATCATTAAAAGAATCTCCTAAGATAAGTTTTGCTAGATCGGGATCGAAGCACCTTGAGAAATATAACCATCCATTGATCATCGATGTCGTAGGAAAGAATGCATCAAGTTCTAATTTCCTTTCGGAGACAAATCGAAGCATCTTGATCTTGAAGAAACTTAGCCACAACACGACTCTTACGGATATTCTCATAATTAGCAAACAATCCGACTGAGCTTGATATTGTTCTTTAGTCACTTTACGACTTGACAAATCATCAATCACGGGATCTGTCTGTCTCGGAAGATGTCTCGTGAGAACCAATTTCGTGAGAACCAATGTGAGCTTGAAGAACCAATCAAACCCGCATCGGAGGAAATAGGTTGAGACAATTCCTCAGCGGTGTAGAAAACTTGGAGAAGCATTCAACTTATACATTCTACCGACAAGAAAAACCTCTTCATCATCTGCTGAAGGTGAAACATTTGAATGTTACGGTATAGATGAAGTCGACCATCGATAGTAACCTCTTTCACTAAACCATCGATAGATGCATCCTCCATATTTAGCTCCTTTGATGTGTCGTGAGATACCTTATCAAAGAATGTCTTCTTCTTTTGCTAGTATATAGAATAGGCTCCTTGCTAGTCTCCTTTCTTCGTGAAGATTTAATAATAGAAGAAGAAACATTAGATGTTAATGCCACATCGGCCAATATATCAAGAGATTCATTAAGATTCTCTTGACCTCCTCCTCGGAAGAAACCAAACATCTCTTTTACCCTTACGACTTAGCAATTTCTCCAAGTGCTCAACTTTAGTCTCAATTCCACAATCTTGACCAAGAACAGACTTGGTTTACGTAAGTTCTTTCTTAAGACCGGTCACCTCACTGTAAGCTTGTTCACGGATCATATAATGAGGTAAGTGAAATAGGATCCTCGAATGTGATTGCTCGGTCAAAATTGGAACTTCATTAGGCATTGGGAGCAACATCAACACGATCAACATTAGAACATCCTTCACCAAATGGAGTCCTAATGGGACTTGGTGTAAGCAATCTATCGATATCAACTTTGAACTTCATCAATTTGATCTGAACTTCATCAATAGGAACTTGGATAAATCTTGGACTAGAACATGGTCTTGGTGAAGGTATAGATGCTTGACAACAACAGAAGGACCCTCATCACCATCAATGAAAGATTTCCATCGGTAGGATTGGAAGAAGGTAAAACTACATTAAGCTCATTATCGGTCTCATTCTCACGAGGTAACATGGCGACTAACAAAGGAAAATGTGTCCCTTCAAATTTAGTCCTCATTGTAGCAAATAACTTAGGGTCAAAACACTTATGGGATGAAAAGCACGGGTTTGTGTAGAAACATTCAATATCATCTGTAAGAACCTAGGGTACATCAAAAACTTACCCTTTTTCCTAGTTATGTTTTCTACCATATTATCAAAGATATACTTAGAGAAATTATAAGTCAAACCCTTAGATAAGCAAACAATACCACATCCCATTTGTGTGGCGATCCCATCCTCGGACTTATTGCTCAAACTTTGTAGCAGCGTATGTACCAAGAACCTCCACATAGGACAAAGCTTGTTTTTCAACCACATATCGTCCTCGGACTTTGATATCCAATAGCTCTAAGTCCTTCAAGTACCATCGTAGAATCGAATGATAAACACCATTCTCATCATCCAAGCGAAGTTGTCTTGATCAATTCCTCTGTCACCACATATACTTGTCCATCAACACTTGCAACTATCTCGGTATCTCCTCTCTTTTCTGCGGCGCCCAAAATTGAGTAATCAAAGTTTCATATATAGCATCGGAGAATGTGTCAATGCATATACAATCTTTGATCTTAGTAAGAAAGAAATCATCGGCCTATAAAGTTCATCTCCTCGGCGGATCCAAGAAAAGCAACCTTATTATGATCATGTTTGAATTGAGCGCCATGAGAGTGTTTGAAGATTAGGGTTAGGATTTTGCACAAAGGAAGTGTTTTTAATGAGAGTAATAATCGAATTACTTATTATGGGCGAAACTATGCGTAGAGAATAAATAGAAAATATCCCAAATTTGGTCAAGGTTGACCAAGGATGGCGTGGACTTCTACTTTTACTAGGATTTACTTATAACCCGGTGAAATGAGAACCATTCTGTGAAGTAGAATAATCGTGAAACAGAAGACTTACTCTCGAAGCTTGATAAATATCTTTTCTTGTTTCACCCCACGCATTAATTCTCTTACCACTTGAAATCGGCTATAAAACAATCCCAATGCACATAGACTTTTCATCAAAATCCCCAAATAATATTTCAAACCCTAATTCCTTCAATCCTTCAAAATTAACCGAATAACCATGAGTACCAAACACGAGATCATAGATCTCACAACAACATCCTCATCATCATCCTCATCATCTAGTGAAGATACCAATTCATGGTTTCACTATTTTCCAAAACCATATCCACTACCAAAAAAGTCACCTTTTCTCTCCTCATCGGAAGATGAAAGTGTTGAGAAACCAAGTGTATCTGTGAAGATTACGATGAATCCTATAATGAGGAACATCTTACTCCCGACCCTCGGCACCTAGGCCTCAGCGAAGGCCACGGCCAAAATCCCCCACTTCCTATGGGAAGAAAGGTGGTGCTTGGTCTCTGCATCATGTTTTGGTGCATCATCACATATCGTGTCGAGGAATGGAAAAAGGAAAATGATGTAAGTTGATGTATGATTGAAAGAGTAGATGATGCATAAATGAAAATCTTTCGGTCTCATCTCTACCACAATCGACTTGACTTCTTCGTTTGCATCAATCCATCCTCTCCATTTTGATCCTTAGCATCTGTTAGGGTTGGTTATGCTTTCACAAAGGCATAGCCGACATTTAGTGCCAAAAGATGTGGCGATCGTGCATATCCAACGACTATTAGTGTGAAAGATGTGAGCGACCATACTCATCGTGCTCATCTTTAGATGTTGGAATAGATGATATGTAATAGATTAGGACTATTAGATCATGTAGATGCTTTTGATGTTGCTAGTACTACGTAATTTGTGGTATAAAGCTGTTTCTTGAATGAATGAATGATCTATTTGTACATACTTCTTTTGATTGAATCATATAACTTGGTACTTCAACTTGGAGGAAACAAATAGCACACTTGACACAATGAATTCGGTGGAAACCGACAAGCTTTCATGACCATATCTCAAGCGATCGGGGACAACCATTACGCAAAACAAACACGAAAACATACACAAACCAACAAAGAAACACACTAAAATTACATTAGCGAGGTTAGAGTTAGTTAAAATCTATCAAATATACAAAATTACATAGCAAAATGCAAAGTTATACACAAATCCTCCCACAGGCATATGCCTCCCCAGAGCCTATGCCTCCCTTAAACTTTGCGGTTAAGGGTTAAGCATGCAAATATGGACCACAAGGTGTTGAAACCTTGGTCCTCAAAAGCCTTTGTTATGAGATCGCCACATTATCATCGGTATGAATTTTGACCACATTTATCAAATTTTTATCATATGCATCTCTTATAAAGTGGTGCACGATTTCAATATGTTTTGTTCATTGTGAAAAGCTGGATTTTTAACAATGCATATGGTACTTTGATTATCAATAAAAATTGTTGTGTTCATGAAATTATACCCATAATCCAACAAGCGATTTTGAATCCAAAGAACACATCACGACAATTAGCGGTGACCACATACTACTGCTTGATAGATGAGGTAGCCACAATAGTTTGTTTCTTGCATTGCCAAGAAATCAATCTCTTTCAAGGAATTGGCAACCTCGGTGGTGGACCTCTATCCAGTTAGCACCGGCATAGTCACTATCACTATAAGCTTCCAACTTAAAGGAGACTCTTTTGGGTACCAAAGACCTAGAAAAGGTTGGCCTTTAAGGTACTTAAAGATCTTCTTATGACATTGAGATGGGAAGTCGGTGGAGTAACTTGATGTCGCGAACAAACACTCATGACAAAAGTAATATCGGGCTGGAAGGCTGTTAAATACATCAAAGACCCAATCATAGACACTGTACAAATGAACATTCACGGTGGATCGGCTTCATTATTGGTCTTTGACTTTGGAGCTTCATAAGGTGTAGTGTGATCCTTACACCCTCCATACCAAACTTCTTCAAGATGTCCTCACATATTTGTCTGGTGATAAAGATACCATCGGTTTCTCTTGAACTTGAAGACCCAAAAGAAAGTCATCTCTCCCATTGCACTCACGAAACTCTCCTTCATAAGCTCCTCAAACTCCACTGCACCAAGCTTCCTTTGTGGATCCAAAGATAATGTCATCCACATAGACTTGCACAAGAATAATGTCGGTGGAATTCTTCTTTAGGAAAAGAGTCTTATCAATTGCACCTCTTACGTAACCATGCTTGATGAAATGTAGAACCTAGCATACCGGGCTCGGGTGCTGATGTAGTCCATAGAGAGCTTTGACCACCTTATAAACATGATTAGGATGATCGGATCTTCAAATCCTTTAGGTTGAGTGACATACACCTCCTCTTCAATTTCACCATACAAGAAGGCTCCTTTAACATCCATTTGATAGACCATAAAGCCCATATAGGATGCATAAGCTAAGAAAATTCCGTATAGCCTCAACTCTTGCCTTTGGTGCAAACACTTCATCATAATCTATCCCTCCTCTTGTCTATAACCACATGCAACTAACTTTGGCTTTGTTTTAATGACAACACCTCTAGCATCTCTCTTATTCTTGAATCCATTTTGTCCCAATAGCATACTTACCATCGGTAGTGGTACCAATATCCAAACCTTGATTTTGAAATTGTTGCATCTCATCTGCATTGCTTCAAGCCAACTTGAGTCTTCAAGAGCACGAGTAACCTTGGTTGGTTCCACTTGTGAGAGAAAACAAGCAAGCAGACAATGTTGATAGTACGTGTGATTGTCTCTCTGCGATTTGAGACATAAGAGACAAAAGCCACTGTCCATATTTAGAGCGCGCCACGGTACCTCTTGTTCTAACGGTGCATTAGGATCACCAATAATATTAGGCGTGGATGAACATTGTTGATCCTTGTAGTAGTGGTGGTGTTGACATCAATGGAAGAATCAAGATTAGTCACGATGGGTTCAAAGTCGATTATCATAGGAAGGTGTGTTGAAGATGCACCTTTAGGTTGATGATGACCAAGATCGAAGGTTTGGAAACCTTGTATAAGGTTCACCAAGATCTGTTGACACTTTAGTAAAACTAGGAGTAGTGTCACCATGTCTTTCGGCCGAATTGGAGAGGTGAGGAGAAAGCAGAACTATCTTGTGAGAATTGAAGTTTACTGAGGAGCTTCATTTGTACTATTTTCAACATTCCTCTCGGCATCTAAATTGGTGCATACTCTTGTTTCTTGATCGGCAAGGTCCTCGACATAATAGAATTCATCTTCACCCACATCGGTATAATCTTTAGAAGTGTCACCTACAAAATTGTTAGGAGAGAAGGAAGGCACTACAATGGGTTGTTCATCATCGGACCAGCTGTCGAATGAGCATCAAAGTGTACGTATTAGGAGTTGGAGATGCTTGAGAATCGCATTTTGATCGACCTTATGTCTAGCATAACCCAGTGTCGGTCAAGTAGTCAAGATCAAATGACCAAACATGACCACGGCCTTGAACATTAGGCTTGTCTTCAAGATACCTCAGTTCAATGTCTCCTCAATCTTCTTTGCGGATACATTATAAACTCTG
The DNA here is from genome assembly GCA_022545495.1 of Chrysanthemum lavandulifolium. Classification (NCBI taxonomy): domain Eukaryota; kingdom Viridiplantae; phylum Streptophyta; class Magnoliopsida; order Asterales; family Asteraceae; genus Chrysanthemum; species Chrysanthemum lavandulifolium. Next base: position 263,953,792 of record CM040240.1, read on the forward strand.
TATGCCTTACTATGAGCGAGAATACCCACAATGTAGCCATCATCGACTTTCTCATCAAATTTGCCCAAAGGATCTTTGGTATTTAAGATTGTCACTGACACCAAGCGGTTTAAGGTAATGAATAACGAGGAACTTTTCAAAGAAGTTCATATGGTGTTTTAAGATGTGGTCTAGTAATGGACACTCTATTGAGTACATAACAAAATTGTACCATGACCTCGGTCAAAACATGGTAGGAAGTTTAGAGTGCGCTAGCATTGATCTTGCGACTTCTATTAAGGTTCTATTTTTCTTTACGCCACCCCATTTTGTTGAGGGTTCTTGGAGTGCTATAGTCCCTTTTGATTCCCTTTAACTGCGAGTTCTATCGAATGGCATTTTGAACTCTGTACCATTATCACACCTAATTCCTTTCACCTTTTGTTCAAGCGATTCTCAATAAGGGTAATGAAGTCTTTCAATATTTCGGATGTTTCATCTTTGGTTCTTAGAAAGAATACCCAACAAAATTTACTAAATCCATCGGTGATCACGGACAAAAATATTTATGATCAATGCTTCTCACTCTAGTTGGACCAAGCAGATCCATATGAAGCGGTGAAGAGGTTCGAAATAATGGTTCTAGCATGTGAGGAACACCTTTGTAGGAGGCTCTGTCTTGCTTTCCTTTGTTGCATGCAACACAGTTATGATCATTGGTGAATACTTTGGCGGAAGACCTTGAACTAGGCCCGACTTAGAGGCTGGTTGATGGTCTTGAAATTGACATGGGCCATCCTTACATGCCATTTGGTGGACTCATCCACGGATGCTTTAGCCACCAAACATGTTAAGTCACTCTTTGGTTTGACATTAGTTAAGTTGAATGTATACAAATTGTGACTACGAGGAACCTTGATGGGAATTGAAGTATCTTACGGGAGTTTGAAGTCTTTAGGCGACACAAGACATTCATCCTCGGTGAAGAGTACTTTGTTCTTAGTGTCACATTTGTGAGGCGAGAACAAATTAAAGTGTTGAAGTTCCTTAACATAATAAACATTCTCAAAGTCCGGTGAGGTGTTTTGATGGTCCCTTTTCACGTAATTAGTCCATCACTTCCTCCAAAGGTTACATTGCCTCCACCTTCAATAGGTATAAAGTTATGCATCATGTCCTGTTTCACGACATACTTCTAGAACAACCCACATCAACAATTCCAACATCTTTATGCTTAAGGGATGATCCTACAACAACAAAAATATACAAAAATTAGTACACTATGGGCTCAGTCATTCTTGACTTGAACACCTTATGGATCATATGAGTTGTGCCATGTAGAAGTATAAGATCCACTATTGTTCTTGGGTTTCCAATGAAACTTAGGTCTCTGTTTATTCCAAGAACAACTTCTTTGAGGTCTTGTGATGATATCCAATACCCTCTCCCATCGGTCATAGGGTTAACATATCTAGGCCAAAACCATTTTAAAATATTCCTTTGGTTGGTTGAACATATGGTTTTCAAAGATCTTCTCCAAGGAAAAGAAGTATTATAATTAGCGACTTGTGGAACATAAGGTGGTATATCATTAACATTGGTCCACATTGGTCTAGATTTCCTAGAATCACCACACCTACTCATTCTTTGCTCATGATAATCACAATCCTTAATTAAATGAGATTTACTTCCACACAAAACATTTCTTGAAGAAGATTTATTCAAACCAAAAAGTATTCTTACAAGCAAAAGTATTCAAACCAAAACCATGAAAAGAATTGTTTTAACGGTATTATTATGCAAAGAATTAAAAGCAAGTCTTGAGGCAAGCTGTCTTGGAAGGGCATTCCTTGGCGACAACTCTGTCATGCTTATTGGTAGTCTTGGGTGCGGCGGGGTGAAGACTTGGGAAGGTCGGACTTGGGAAGGTCGGACTTGTCATTTGAATCACACTCTGTAGACCCTTGCTTGGAGGACTTGTCCTTTGTTAACACAAGAGACAAAGTCATTAGTAGAAGTATTAGGGTGCAGCAAGTCTTTTGACTTTTGCCATACGAGATGGTGTGATCCATCAAAGTCATTAATAGTGGAAAGGTCAATGGGCATGTGCTCACCTCTAATTGGTCCTGAGCGACATGTAGGTCACCTTCTTTCACAAAATGTGCTAGGCTTCTTTGGTGTAGATCTCGTGTGTCATCCCTAGCTTCTAGGCCTACATATTTCTTAAAACCTAAAGCCCTTTGTAGAATTGGGAGCTTGGTGCTATAAATGAGACTAGCCAACTTACTACCATTCATCATCCACTCATTATTCCTAGCAATTTCCTCCTTAAGTTTTCCTTAAGCTCTAGATTTTCGACTCTACATACGCTCTTAACTTCTCGGACCATTTTAACTCATTTGTAGCACATTCGAGATCTCTTTCTAAAACACCTATTTTCTCACCATAAGCTATTTCATTCTTTTGTAACCAAACCTTTTGTCTTTCTAGTGTTTTTAAAGCTGTTTATAAGCTTCTACTTCACATAGCATTCATTATATTTTGGTTCCATAATATCATAAGCTTGTTTGAGTTCATTATAACGCTCACTACAACCAAACAAGCAGTTTTGTACACGAGAGATGCCCATCAAGGCAATCGATCATGCCTATCCTCACGAAATACGACTGCAATCAACCCAACATTATCGAACCATCATTATCGGACTCCTCATGTAGCTTCCGGTCCACATTGCTATCAAGAGTGACCAATGCGGTTGATCCTTTGAAGTTCTGCATCCTTACGATCTGGCGATAAGTAGAGTATCGTACTTCATCACCGACTTTCTGTCTTTGCATTCTCTAGAAAAGTGACCTATCTGTTGGCATGTGAAGCATTTAACCTTCCTTTTATCAAACCTTCTTTGGATCGCGTCCTTTGAATCAAACCGTCTTCCGACTTTGCGCTCAAAGTCTTGATATCCATGGAAAGCATGGCCACTTGCCATTTCGACTTCATCTCTTCAAAATCAAGTGGGTCCACTTGATCAAAATCCTCATAAGCCGGTTCTGCTGAGGATCATAATCGACAAAGAAAGATCCAGAACATCTTCCATAATTCCCTTTGGATCTAGGAAGAGCTTGATGAAGGAGCGACATTAGATGATGATGGATATGAGCTTGGAAAATAGCTTGACTTTGGAGTAGAGGCTCCAACAAATGCGATATGACTCATGATGAAGATGATCGAAAAGGGCTTCTAACATCATGTTCAAGAGCTTTAAGTTTGTTATCTGACTCATCAAAGGTCATCATGTCCAAACCACCTTTAGCTTTTAAAGCTATGCTCACATGTAGCCGGGATGGAGGTAAGGACCTCGAAACTTAGAGTTCTGATCATCATTATCCGGCTTTGCACATGGTGATTCAATGACTTAAGATCTTGTGAAACTTATCATAGCCCTTGTGAATTCCTTCCTCTTGAGAGATCGAAAGTCTGGCTGTTGTCTTAGCATCGACTTCTTGATCTTGGACTCCTCATTCCCACGAACTTCGCCTTAATCGCTAACGGATATCTTTGGCATCTTGCATGAAGTGAAAATCACTCAAGTGATCCTCGGGAATAGCTTGCGAAGAATAGTTCGACCTTTGTTTCTCTACGAGCGCGGCAACTCTTGGCGGTTTTGGGAGGAACATTCATCATATTACCGGTGACATCCGTGGTAGTCCTCTTCAATTGTTCCCCTTCAAAATTACGCCATAGATTCCAATCAATGTTGGAGATCCGGTTTGCATCTTCATAGCCCAAAGATCATATTCCTCCCTCTTAAGGTAAGGAAACTTAGCATTGCTATTAGGCAGACTTAGTTCTTTGCGGATGGGTGGAGTTTTGGTTGTTGGTGAGTTCGATGTCGACATCGAACCGGGCATGATGTTTTGTTATGGTTGTATGGGTGTTTAGAAAAAGCTTGTCCTTAGTATCGTAGAGACTCTCACGAGGCTCGATACCACTGTTGAAACAGACACGAGACCTTGATAGATCTTGAGCTCGTGGATCGTTATATATGCCTATGTAATCACAAGCACAATAAAGACAATCTCTACTACTAATGTTTATCGGTGAATATAAACACAAGTAACAAATAACTAAGAACTTCTTGATCCTCTATGGATCTTTATATTAACTAAAGCGAGTTTTTCAATCGGTACATAAACCTTTCTAATGTGTTCCTTTTATAGATAAGGAACCTAAACAATATCGCTAAACCGTTTTCCAAAAAGCGTATAATCATAAAACTAAATAAGATATACACAATCACTTCCTAATAAAGCTCATGTATATCACACTAAATAAACTAAACACGGAATAAACACTTCATGAGAATCAAACTAATCACTATTATTCTTATTGAGAATAAGTCTTGGTGAGAATCCACTTCACTTGGTAGAAACACTTGGCATTAAGTTCGGCATAATCGGACTTTCACATAATTCCCAACAATTACAAATTTAACTCAAAAATCTGGAAAAATTATTTTTTGCCTTTTATATTTATCTTAATCTATGAAAATTGAAAACTTATTTTTTGAAGCTTTTACGATTTAATTGCAATAAGGGCTAATTAAAAGTCCTAAAGCTGCATTTTAAATTAGGAAAAATAGCAAGCAGTGATGAAAAATTATGAAAATTTAGAAAAAGTCTAAAATAATATTCTAAATCTATGAAAATATAAAACCTATACTAGTGTGCAAGATTCAGGTTCTGTAGTGAAAAATGCTTATAAATAAGCACTTGTAATAAGCTAAATGTACCAAATGAGCACCAAATTATCACGAAGCTAGAGTATGTAAGATCTACTTAATACTAACCTATTTCAACTAGTCTAAACCTCTGAATAACCACTACAAGCTTATGAGTACAAAATCAAACAAGTGAAAATCGGGTTGTGAGGCGACTTCAAGCTTAAAATAAGCTATCTACCTAGTTGGAACCCAAGACCGGATATCCCAAACTCAAGTAGACACGGCAAGGAGCTTATAAACCAAATTTGAGCACAAGACAAGCTCTTATGAGCTTGTTGAGAGCTCTGCAAACACATGCACACTCGATATCTGTTGAGTGTATGCATAACACTTTGAGCCATTTGACAAGGCGATTAGGAGCTTATAGAAAATTACTAAAATTTCACAAAATCGGTTTCCAACTCTTGACCAAGCTGAACTTGTTAAGTCAAAATTTCACTTGAATTGAACCAATAATGAATCAATGAAAATTCCACAAACCTTGGTGGCCGAGTTTTCAACTTTTGACTTTTAAACGAAATTGATCTTTGACTAAAATGACTTTTGATCCCAAATAGTGAGTGATTGTGATGTTTAATGGTGAAATAAGACTAATGCAAGCTATCTTAAGTATATCTAAACTGTTTGCAAGATTTTAGCTCTTGAATCCAACAGAGTTGAGCACAAGATTGGATTGAATGCAATATTGACTATCTACATTCTAGAATGCAAAATTCTAAGCTGGTTTGTTGCAATGGACCTAAATGAGACCTAAACAGCGAGTCTAAGTGTTGATAAGCACAATATTCCAACTAACAATTTATTCCAAACACGGTTATGTGGTGATATGCAAGCTATTCAATCAAATCCTTAATATAAACCACTACTAACACCAACTTACAAACACCTAGTGCGGACTATAACAGATGCTAACTATATGACAATAGATCTAGAGCAAACAAATTCAAATGATATTAAGCAAAGTTGAGGCCGATTATAAACTTACAAAGGTCGATTTGCAGCGAGGATCGATGAACCACTACTAAATCATTCTCGACCCATATCGACTCGGAATCAACCCGTATCAACTCCATCTCGTGAACGGATCCAGTCTCAATTGAAAATGTATGTTGACTTTTGTTGGTGTGGTAAAATTGCTTAAAACTTAATATTGAGCTCACTAAAAGCTACAAAGCGACTTTAGTGAGCTTATTTCAGATTAAATTAAGCTTTTTGGAGCTTGAGCTTTAGCAACTTTAAAAGTGATTTTATGATGAAAATGTAAACACAAGGAAATTTATCAAACTTTGAATTGCTCACGAAAATGAGTTACAAATGGCTAAAATGCCTTAGTTCAATACAAGGAAGATTAACATTACAATTTAGAACTTAATTAAGACATAAAAATTAAAAGCGACATATATGAAATGAAAACTAAAACTACTACTCAACTCTGTCTTTTCTTCCTCTATTTATCATCAAAATTCTTCCCTCTCTCCTCGAGTGTTTCCCTTTTATTTTGGGCCATTGGATGATTGGAGTCATTTTAGCCATTGATGAGATTTTGGCGCCAAAGCGATATAGCTGGGGGTTTGAGTGCAAGGAGAAGCATTTAATGATTCTTGTTTTGTTGTTGAGGTGGAGTGATAAGGGTGGTGGGAGTTGAATTTGGAAGCATGGTTGTAGAAATTGGATTTGAGCGGTGGGTGGGAGAAAGGAGAAAAGATTTAGGCGGAGTTATTTGTTTGACGGGGTGTATTATTAAGGCGGGGGTTCAAGGTCGAGGGTCAGTGGCTTTGGCGGGGTTCATAATACAAAAGGGTTCAAGGTTTGTTTATTAATAACGAGGACCTTTCTTGTAATTTACGAAAATTGGAGGACCAAAGTTGTACATCTTCCAAAATAAACCAAGGGTGATTCTGCCATGTCCCGATAATCCGAGGACCATACATGAGATTTCAACAATAAAATTTTCCGGGGACCATTTTGAAAATTAAAGTGGGGACCAAACTTGTAAATTATTGAAACTTTTCACCAAAGGATTAAATATGACAACCTATGATTTCAAAAGGACCTTTGGTTGACTTTTATTCCAAAACAAATGCTCGAGGGGTGATTTTGTCAAGATTTGAAAGTCGGGAGATGAAGCGCCAATTATGCAAACTTAGCTCGTTTTCATCGATTTTAAAAATTTTGCATTTGAAACATATGAAACACAATTTTGGGATATTTTCGATATTTTGATGCATTTACGAGTGTTTTTAAATGTTTTTGATTCAGTTGACGAGAATGATGAGTATTTACACACTCATCAATCCCCCCACTAAACTATTGCTAGTCCTAGCAATTTTTGAAAAACTTAATGGATTTGAATCTCTTTACCAAAAGCCATTACTTACGGGTAGCCAATTGTTTCGGTTCAAGTAAGAACCTTGGTACAATGATATCCGAATGATTTTGAGCAAATCACCGACTTTCAACGGTTTGATTTGTCTTTACGAAGCCGTTTGCTTGGACTAATAACTCTTAGATAAAATGTCTTTGGTGAGTCGATTACCAATTATGGTTTTCAAGCGCCTTTACCACAAGCCATAAACTTGCGGGCTAGTGACTCTTCACTAATTAATGATATGGTGGTGAACACCATACAATTTTGGCAAATTACAAGCCGTCAGCAGTTTGAGATATCTGTGTAAGAGCCGTTTGCTCTGGATTAGCCAATCCTTTTGTTTATTAGACATGGCGGATGATAACCATAAAGTGAGTAAGTGCAAAACACTTAAAAAAAAAAAAAAAAAAAAAAGGCCAAAAATGGGGAATTGGGTGGTATAATTACATTATAAAATTCGTGAGAATCCCCCACTAGAAATGAATATTGCCCTCAATATTCAAAGTACCGTGAGTTATGCGAAACATAGAACGTAAAAGGAAATACTACGGCCATTATTTTGAAAGATTTTTTTTTTTTTTGAAACTTTATATCTACAATGAGGGCAACTCCCCACACTAGGGTGGTAGAAAGTAGAAAGAAGTCGAAATATGGGTGAAAACCCATATAGTGTGCTCTTATTTTTGATTCCCGAGTCGCTAACTTGACTCGATCCCGCATTCATTGGTTCATGGGGAAAGTTTGTAGATCCGGGACAACCGGGAGGAATGTCCTCTCCAAAATAGTGTTTCAATCGATGACCATTCACTTTAAAATTTGGACCATCGGTTTGAGATAACTCAATGGTTCCATAAGGAAATACTTTAGTGATGGTGAATGGTCCGGACCGGTAGGATTTTAGTTTTCAGAAAATCTTCAATCTCGAATTGAAAAGAAGGACTCGATCACCGACGTTGAAAACGCGGTTCTTGATTTTGGAGTCATGAATCTTCTTTGTCTTTTCTTTGTAGATCAAAGAGTTCTCGTATGCTTGATCACGGAGTTCATTTAATTCATTCATTTGAACTTTCCGGTGATCACCGGTGTCTGAATATCGAAGTTGGCATGTTTCAAGGCCCGTATGCTTTGTGCTCAAGCTCAATCGGCAGATGACACGCCTTTCCGTACACTAGCTTGTATGGAGTACACCGATGGGTGTTTTATAAAATTGTCGGAAGGCCCAGTCGTCATCTAGCTTATCAGACCAATAGGCACGGTTTTCGCCTCATCCTTTCGAATTCTTTTAATCCCTCGGTTGAAACTTCCACTTGCCCACTTGTTTGGGGTGGTGCAGCGATGAGAGGCGGTGAGTTACACCATACTTTTGCATGACTCTATCAAGCGGTCATTGCAATGCGTACCACGATCGCGATTATAGCTCGTAGAGTTCCAAACCTAGCAAAAGAGATTTTAAGAATTTTACAACAACTCGGGCATCGTTGGTAGGCAAAGATTTCGCTTCAACCCATTTTGACAAATAGTCAGCGGCCACAGTATGTATTTATTTCCTCGGGATGAAGGAAATGGCCCATAAAGTCAATGCCCGGATGTCAAAAATCTCACACACTTGAATGGCGTTTTGCGGCATTTCATTTCTTTATGAGATATTTCCATAACGTTGACAAGCGTCGCGGTTTTGACAAATTCGTGGGCATCCTTGTAAATCGTGGGCCAATAAAATCCGGAATCAAACACCTTCTTGGTAGTGTATTTGTGGCTATGATGTCCCCAGTAGGTCGAATGGCAAGCCTTGAGAATGTCATTGGCTTCGACCATACACACATCGCTGATGACTTGATCCGCGCAAATTTTGAATAAGTAGGGGTCGTCCGAGTAATGTTTTACATCTTTAAAGAATTTGTTTTTCTGTTGGGACGACATCCCTTTCACCACAAAGTTACCCGCACGGTAATTTGCAAAGTCGACAAACCATGGGGTAGAAGAGTCTCCACGAAAAGAAACCACATTGAGTGCTTGAGGAAATGTTTCGTTTATTTCCTTCTCTCGAACACATTACGGTGAGGGTTTTCTAGGCAGAGACGGATGATCGGCGACCGGGTTCTCGGCTCCTTTTTATCATGTATAATGATATCAAATTCTTGCGGGAGGAGAACCCAGCGGACAATCTCGACTTTGCATCTTGTTTTGCAAAGAGATATTTGAGGCCGAGTGATCCGTATACACCACGCATTTGGTCAAGATAAGGTATGGCGAAACTTCTCAAACGCATACACCGCACTAATAATTCTTTTTACGTAGTGGTGTAATGGGTTTGAGCTTGATCATAGTCTTACTCGCGTAGTGGATAGGCTAAAAATGCTTGGTTTTCGTTGCCCGGAGGCTGCACCGATAGCAAAATCACTTGCATCGCACATGAGTTCAAAGGGTAAATCGATCGGGGCAACTAGAATGGGTGCTTCCGTAAGCTTTTTCTTTAATGTTTCAAAAGCTTGATGCACTCGGTGAGAAGATAAAAGGAGCATCCTTCTCAAGGAGATGAGTCATAGGCGGCGATTTTAGAAAATCTTGTATGAATCACGGGATAAAACCCGGCATGACCTAAAAACTCTAATACCTTTGACGGTAGTAGGATGAGGCAATTTGAAATGACATCCACTTCGCTTTGTCAACCTCAATCCGTTTTTGAAATCTTATGGCCTAGGACAATTCCTTCTTTGACCATAAAATGGCTCTTCTCCCAATTTAGACAAAGATTGGTGTCTTCACCGTTTAGCATTTTTTTTCTAAATGGAGAGACATGTTTGAAATGAGTCCCCAATGACCGAGAAGTCATCCATAAACACCTCCATTGTTTCCCCGATCATGTCGTGAAAAATTGCCATCATACATCGTTGGAACATGCCAGGAGCGTTACATAGGCCAAAAGGCATACGTCTGTAGGCAAAAGGCATACGTCTATAGGCAAAAGTTCCGTATGTGCCAGGAGCGTTACATTCCCTATTTTGGTTTATGTTTAACTTTGTTAAATCTTACTTTTGACCCATTGTAGTAATACAACATGACTACTTGCAATTACACAAACACAACTTACACAAACACAACCACAACTGGCATACTTTTTTACCCATTTAAACACAAACACAACTTGCATACTTTTTGACCCATTTAAAAACAAACACAAACAAAACATAGCTTACACAAATACAAACATGATCAACAGCAACTTGCAGAACATAACTTACACAAACACAAACATTAAAACACAAACACAAACGGAAGATAACTTTTTGACCCATTTAAACACAAACACAAACATCGCTTACACAACTTGCATTTACAAAAACTGGGTCAAAAAGACAACAAATTTTGCCAAATACCACAACCAATAAACATAACTGACATACTTGCATAGAAACACAACAGGCATATGAGCCATATACCATAGTAAAAAAAAGCATCATTGTTTAGGCATAGTTTTCAAATACCAAATACATCCCTAAAGTCTTAAGAAACATGAAAGTAAATTGAAAAAAACACCCAAATTCATAGTCTGTGACTAATCCACATGATCAACAGCATAAGTGATGTGCTTCATTGTCTATAGGTAATTTATTGTTATCAATTTTTAAATTTATATTTCATCGACTTTACCTATAACAAACACTTACGGACAGTTATTCGATCGATGGTAAGCTAGTTGGTAAGTAGGGTGTCGAACACTAAGACTGGAACGTTAACACTTAAATCGATCAGTATTTTAATTCTATAAGTTAGTCTAATTAAACCTAATCTAAAGCAGCAAAAGGGGTTTTCAGCCTGAGAGACTGCCATAGGTTTAGATTTAATAAAATTGCAAATGTAATGAGACAAATAACACACACAAGTAGAGACACAGATAATAAAGAAGAGGTAAAGCCGATAGTAAGGAAAGCGTATTAGCCATTGTTTAGTCATATAAGATTTTTGATAAGTCTAAGACCTGTAGCGACGGTACTCACAACTTGGCGTATATCAGATTTAAAACTAGCTCGTCACTAAAATCTAAATTCTCGTATTAAGCATTTTTCAGCAGATCTAATCCTGTCACGATTAGTCGGAATCCGCATAAAGTCCACCTTAATGATTATCAATTTTATCATTAATCCCTTCTAGGGCTTACATTGTCATGAAAATATATAATCGTAAAAAAATCTCTCGCCAAAAAATCTGATTATAGTCTGCTCGCCGTCTCAACGCCCTGATACTATGCTAGTATAGACGGTAGTGACATAATGACAAATTTTGTGCTATTCTATATCATTATCTTTAAATTAAGATATAAATGTGAACATTTTTAAGATTTAGATATTTGAAGTATTGTCAATGACATCAAAAAGAAATTCAAATACCATGAATATTTCGAAACGTCTTGATCCGCTGCTAAAAGATGAAACTAACGGGTCAATGACTTGCAAGCCACGATGTATAGACAGGGCGGTACCACAATGGGGGCAGTGTGGGCAACTGCCTCCACAAAGTTCACTCGAGTAATGTCGATTTTCTTGAGATGATAAGTGATTTTGATTTTGCCTTCATAAATGGGTAAATAGTATAATGGTGAAAATTTATCCAATAGATGTATCATACTCGAGTGATTAAGGACATTTGCAATTTTGTAGAGATATAATGTTCGATTCTTGTGCTACTCTATAGATTTCTATGAATTTTTGTTATCCAACTTTTTATTTTGCTTCAACTAGTTTTGTTAATATCGATAAAAAAAAAGTAAGTATATGCTAAATGTAGGGCATATCATCACCGATTTTTAGTTTTGGTTTTCACATGCAAACATATACCAAAAAAGTTCATTTTCATTCAAAGTAAATTCAATTTCATTATATCAATAAAAGTCGAGTTACTGACATGACCCGATATGGTACACATTTTTTATTTTTGCCCCCTGTTGATAATTTTTTTGGTACCGCCCCTGTGTATAGATGTGGGATAACGAGGATTAATTTGAATGAACGGTGAAGCAGTACCGCAGATTTATCATCTAGAATTGAAGTAGTTGCCAATATTTGACCAAAATATAGTAATGTTTAGGTTATGTACTACTCGTAAATAGAATAAGTCAATAATAAACGAAGGAGTATGAAATTTGATACATGCAACGACGATGTATGAGCTCAACATGTAATGCCATAATTGGTAGGAGAACTTTCATATAACAGTAAATTTTGAATAATTCATATACATCTAAAATAAGTTTCAAAGATTAAATTATCTTTTTCATTATTATTATGTAGATTAAATTTGTTTTTTTATATTATTAAATCTAGTATATTTTTTTTTTTTGATCGGCAAACAACATTTCATTCCACCCAGGTATATGTACAAGGATTGGACTAGAAAGATTCTAGCCATTACATTTTATCGCCTAAACATCACATTATTAGTACACATAAATTATAACTGTCATGTTAATGGGATGTCAAAAGCACGCCACTGCTCCCAAGTCCATTACTTTTTTTTCGCCTTGTGCTTCACCCATGCAAATGTGATTGCTTGGACTTCCCCGAATAGCCCTTGTAAGTTTACTCGCTTCCCTTGGAAAATCACTTCATTTCTCATCTTCCAAATGGTCCACGTTCCAGCTAGAATGATCATCTTCACCAAATCCCTTTTGCCCGCTGAGCAGCCAATATGGTTGTGAACATTGAACAAATCACGAACGGTGTGGGCATAAACTGGTGGGATGCGACACCACGAACTGACCTGTTGCCACAATACTCCAGCCGCAACACAGGAGTTAAACAAGTGACCTGCATCCTCTTCCCCTTCTCCGCAAATTCTGCAAAGCGATAAACCATTTAGAATCCTCCTCCTCTTAAGTCCGTTGTATGTTGGTAGCCGATCTTGTTCGACCCTCACGCAGCGGAGACCTTTCTTGGAACCACAGAACCACGAGAAGGGTAAAAGCGGCACAGCGTATTGAGCAAGCATGTTTCTACAATGACCCAGCGAGAGCGATCCATCCGTCTTTTCGGCCGACTCCATTTGTCAGCAGTTGGAAGCAAGTTAGTTGCCGAAACCAATACACTGCAGCCTTGCAACTCAGCCGTCTCCTGAACAGATAGAGGAGGCCTCCTCCAATCCCAACCTGTAATCCTTGCAGCAACCGAAACATTCTTTTGATTCTCCAATGCAAAAAGTGTGGGAAAACTTCCCATTAATGGGCCATCGACCCACCGATCTACCAAAATCGAATATCTTGACCATTTCCACGGACCCTTAATAAGACATCTTATGTTCAAGTTCACGATTGAAAATTCTTTGTCCAATTTGTTTATCATGTTCCACAAACCCGAGTAACCATTCTTAACAGGGAGATAGCCCCAAGAATTTTGATTGAGGTGAATGGCGTCAATAATGTTCCTCCAAACCGAATCTTTCTCAATTTTGTATCTCCACCACCACTTTGCCAAGAGGCCATCATTCAAATCCTTTAATGACCCAAGACCGAGTCCACCTTTGTCGCATGATCCAATGACTCTTTCCCATGCCACCCAATTTGTTTTAGCCTTATCCTCATCTCCCCCCAGAAAAATCGCCGCCTTAGGGCTTCCAACTTATCAATAACACCCACGGGGGCCTTGAATAATGAGAAATAATACACTGGAAGGCTGTCCAAGGCCGCTTTCAACAAAGTGACCCTGCCTCCGAAAGATAGCTTTTTTGCCTTCCATTTTGACAATCTTCTTTTGAAACAATCCACCACACAGTTCCAATTTCTAATAATATTCATGTTCACCCCTACGGTTAAGTAGTTGCAAAGCAACATCACATGTCTTTCTTAATGTAGTGAAAACTATTTTGAGAGAGAGAAAGTATAGGATGAAAGATCCTCTAAAGTATAATGACACAATCATTTAAAAAATAATAATTAAAAAAAAAAAAGAAAAAAAAAAGAAGTCGATCATTAGTCCAACATGGCTACCATTAAAAACACAACTCTTTTGACTTCGATATATGAATAAAATAAGTCCAATATTTTTGTATGGAACAAAACCAACACTTACAAGAAGACCATTAAACAGAACCAAATTTTGCACGGCAACAGTATTTGACTTAGCAAAAATAGAGCATTAGCTACTTGAAAAGCGAATCGTAAGGAGCAACATGAACGATGGAGCATCATCGCATGAGAACTGGCTTTACGATAGTCCAGTCCATTCTGATGTAGAGGCAAAGCTGAGAAATTTCTTGGTCAAATTACGAAATGATGATAGAATCCTTGGAATCCAGGTTTGAACGTTTTTTAAATAAATATCTCATTAGTACGTTTTATGTCATTATTCGTCAAATAATGGATTAGTCTGCCAAAAGGTCGGATACCATAATGTTAGTGTACCAAATTTTTATTTTATTTATTGGAGTCAAATTAAGTTCCAGATTTTGTTGTCGTATGTTACACAAGCTCTCGTTATTGTGTTTCTTAGGTATGTGCTTACAAAGACGGGAAAGTGATCATAGATACTGCAGCTGGGGTGCTGGGAAAAGAAGATCCTCGGCCCGTTGAGCCTGATAGTTTATTTCCTCTTTTCTCTGGAACTAAGGGCGTCGTGGCAGGAATGGTACACTGGTTAGCGGATAAAGGGTATGTTTTTGTGTGGGTCAAGTACTATTTTGCTATCATGTTAAAACTGGTTCGTATCTAAAGCGGGTGATATTGTGTTGGTTGAGTTGGGTCGACCTGAAATACTTTGAGATATTATCCAAGAATTTGCTTCTTATAAGATTTTAGTATGTTAACTATAAACTATAAAGGATTTAATAGGTTGTATGTATTTCTTTTTATGGAAGGCTTTAGTAATATGTGTCTTTGTTGTAGGAAACTGAAGCTTGATGAAAACGTTGCAAACTTTTGGCCTGAGTTTGGTACAAACGGAAAAGAGCAAATAAAGGTACATCTAATCTTAGTTATTATATTTCTCGTCTTCTAAGGGGATGTTTGGATTTTCATTTTATAACTATTTATCGGATTATGTCACATCATTTAGTTCTTAATGTCTAGATCATAGACTGCCATATTGTGTTTCTGATTATTCTTGAAGGGTGTTTGGATATGAATTTTGAAACTATCTCATTGTTCCTCCTCTTCTGAAGGTTAATCATATACTTAATCACACATCCGGTCTACACAATGCTCTTGCTGACATTATTGAGGAAGATCCTATGATAATATCTGATTTTGACGAGTGTCTAAAACGCATTGCTATGGTTGCACCCGAAACAGAACCTGGCAGTGAACAGTTTTATCATTATCTATCATATGGTTGGCTATGTGCTGGGATCATTGAGGTACCATTACATATCCACTTTACTTTTAGTCTCTCTAGAGAATTATTACCCTATAGGATTCGAACACAAGTCCTCAATGCTAGCTTTTAAAAATGCAAATAGTCATTATAAGCTCGAGCTCTAAGCATCATATATATGCTTCGTCCGTAATAAATACATTCTTAAATGTACAGCACGCATCGGGGAAGAAGTTTCAGGACATTCTTGAGGAAGCTTTTGTTCATCCACTTCAAATAGAGGGCGAGCTTTATATCGGGATTCCTCCTGGTATGAATATGATTCCCCAAAAATTTCACTTTTCACACCTCACCAAGTAAAATAAAAAACTGATTTGGTACTTGGGACACTCACTGCAGGTGTTGAATCTCGTCTAGCAACTATTACTGTAGATACAGATGAATTTACTAAAGCAAGCCAAAACACCGACCCCAACAAGGTTCGTGGCACTGCCACTATCAAGCAACCGTCTTCTTTTACTTTAAGCTTCCTTGATATCTTAATACGCTTGATCAATGTGCCCGATGTCCGACGGGCCATAATACCTGCCACCAGCCTACACACCTCAGCTCGTGCATTGGCTCGCTACTATGCTGCTCTTGTTGATGTGGATACTAAAATCTTTACTAACACTAAAGACAAAATTCATGATGCATTTGTTGGAAGTGGAGATTGCAAGGATCTAATCTTACAAAATGGTAAAATCGGGCTCGGGTTTGTAAGGCTTGAAGCGACTGAAGGTGGTGTACTTGGGTTTGGTCACGCGGGATTTGGTGGATCTACGGGGTATGCTGATATAAATAACAGGTTTGCTATTAGTGTGACGCTAAACCTGGCATCTTCGGGGGCTTTGACAGGGGAGATAATACGCTTTATTTGCTCCGAACTTAATCTTCCTGTACCTGAAGATTATGCAGAATCAAGGGACTTCACTCAGAATCCAAAGATCAATTAAAGGGTGTTAAGTTTGATCTAATACAGATCAAATAATCAAATAATATGTATGTGGTAAACTTATGATATATTTGTAACTTTGTAGAAATTTTGAGCTGAAACTGCTTAAACAACTGGTAATGTAATATATGAGTGCTAGACATATATGGGTTTAACAAGAAAATAAATCATGGACACCGATGTACTACAAATTTCTTGAGGCTCAAAATAATATGTTAAATCATATGTTAAACTATCAAAATCTATTACTCCCCTCAAAATAATTTTTTTTTTTGACTTTTTAAAGTTTATTTTTATTTTTATTTTTATTTTTTTCAATTTTGACATTAACTATTTTTGCTTGTGTTATACCGTATAATATTTGATAAAAATTATACCAATGAAAATATATTTAAAATTCAATCAATTTATATATTTTGCATAGGTATTATGTAACACAAAAGAAAATAGTTAATATAAAAGATGGAAGAAAAAAAAAGACAATTATTTTGAGACGAAATAAGCATAGACTTTTATGGATAATTACCCAAAAATGTATCATACTTGACACATTGGGTTATTCTGTGTAACCTTCAATTTTTCGGGTTAGTCGGTGTAAAATTCAATGTTTTTTGGGTTATTGTGTGTATTATACTTGCCACATACCCACCCCAGTCATGATTTTAAGTGATTTCTGTCACTAAATTTAAATTAATCATGGACACCGATATACTACAAATTTCTTGAGGCATCACAAAGAACATCACTCATGTTTGTTGGCTTCAACTGTGGTCTCCTCCTTGGTTTCACCGGCTGCAACTTCTGATGGACTATCTTCTGTCAGCTTAGAAACATGGTCAGCAGGTTCCACTGTGTTTGACTCAGTAGCTTCAGCTACAGATGACTCGGTTGGCTGATCAGTGGTTGTTGACGAATCGGGTGTGAGTTCTTGTAAACTAATGTGTTTTCTACAAAATAAAGGAAAACAAAACGTTTTTTGAAAGCCAAAAGTCTTCCCAACTATTCAAGTATGAGAAAAGAATAGTATGGCTAAGTTTTAGGCATGTTTTTGTTACCAAAGAAAATATGCAATTTGCTTCCATTCAACTACAGCATGAGGGAAATATACGGCAACAAGATCAACACCAATATTTGAATACTATACAAGTACTATGCATATGTTTTACTTGTAATTGTTTTCATATTGTAATAGTGTAATACAAGAAGCCTATATAAAACAATAGCAAATGTAGTAGTGAATGTACCAACGAGTTACAAAACAAAAAGAAAAATATTTTCAAGTTTTTCAATAAAGAAGATATATTTTTGAGTGCCATTGTTTTTGAAAGAACCAAGAGTTATTTCATATTTGTCGTAAAGATATTTTGTGAACAATTTTTGTGTGAGAGTAACATCTCATATATCCAACATAAATTGGTACCAGAGCTTGTTTGAATTCATTTGGGTTAAACGAGTTCTTATCATTTTTATGAAGGTGTCATGGCACTACGACAAGGTTTTGATTTAAGTCACGTTGTCGTCCCAATTTTTGATGGTGAAAATAATGATTATTGGTGTGTCAAAATGGAGACATTGTTTAATTCTTTAGATGTGTTTGACGATGTCAAAAACACATTTGAAGAACCCGTTGATACGGAAAAATTAACCGATGAGCAAATGAAAGAATTGAAGCAAAAGAGAAGCCGAAATGCAGCCGTTCTAAGTATTATTCAACGGGGAGTCATACCGTCAATCTTCCCGAAAATCATGCGTCTAAAAAAAGCAAAAGAAACTTGGGAGGTGCTCAGCAAGAACTTCAAGGAGGCGTCAAAGTGAGAGCTATAAAGCTACAAACTCGGACCGGTTACGAGAACACGAAGATGAAGGAAAATGAGTCACTAAATGACTATTCATCTAGATTAACCGATTTGATTAATCAGATGAAAAGTTATGGTGATGAAATTGAAGACTAACGTATTGTTGAGAAAATTCTCATCAGTATTCCCAAAAAATTTGATCCAATTATAGCAGCTATTGAAAACACCAAAGATCTCAAAACTTTGGGTATTCAAGAATTGCTAAGTTCTCTCAAGTTATATGAGCAACGTATGACTCGCCACTCCGGGAAGGCGATCGAAAGTGCATTCTAATCCAGCTTGCAATGCGACAAGAAGCCACCACAAAATTATGGAAGAGGGAGTTCATCCCGAGGTTGTCGAGGAGGCAGAAATTTTAGAGGCCGTGGACGTGGACAAAGCTACGAAAGTTTTAGAAGTCAAGGCAGCTTCGACAAAAGATCATTTGGTGGAAACTCTCACAAATGTTCCATTTTCAAGAAAGACAATCATAAGGATAAAGATTGTTGGTATAAAGAAAAGTACAAATGTACTCACTGTGATCAATTTGGTCATCTAGAAAAAATTTGTCGAAAGAAAAACCAGCAACAAGAAAATTTTTAAAAGAAAAACAAGAAAATGAAAATGTTTTCTTTTGTCACTCAGCTAACATTGAAAGAAGTGACACATGGTTTCTTGACAGCGGTTGTAGTAATCATATGACCGGGGATGAAAGTATTTTGGTCGACATTGGCACTACAGGAAATTCTTAAGTAAAAATGGGAAATGGAGCAATAGTACAAGTGAAGGGAAAATGCAAGATTCCGGTCAAGACAAAAACAGGTATCAAGTATATTAATGATGTTTTACTTGTTCCTGACCTTACGTAAACTTTGCTAAGTGTCGGACAACTTGTAGAGCACGGATACATTGTTGTTTTTTAAGGTAAATGATGCAGTATATATAACAAAGGAAGAAATAGAGAGTTAATGCAGAAGATAACAATGGGGCGGAACAAAAGTTTTCTGATGACATTCATATACGAAGAACACTCTGCGATGAAGGCCACAGCAACAGATGAAGCTCTGTTATGGCATAAGAGGCTTGGACAACTAAATTTCCAAAGTCTAAATTTACTCCACCAGAAAAATATGGTTGGAGGTTTGCCACAAATTCACGAGATTGAAGGAGTTTGTGAAGGGTGTGCGCTCGGAAAGCATCATCGAAAACCATTTTCGAAAGGAGTCGCTTGGAGAGCCAAGGAAATTCTCGAGCTAGTACACACCGATCTTTGTAGTCCGATGAGGAATCCATCTCATGGTAATAATATTTATTTCATTCTATTTATTGATGATTTTAGTAGAATGACATGGGTTTATTTAATGAAAGAAAAATCTCAAGTTTTTAGAATTTTCAAAAAGTTCAAAAATTTTGTTGAAAAACAAACGGGGAGTTTTATCAAAATTTTGAGAAGTGATCAAGGAAAAGAATACAACTCAAAAGAGTTTGAAAAGTTTTATGAGGATGAAGGCATGCACAGACAGCTCACAACTCGATACACACCTCAACAAAATGGTGTAGTCGAGAGAAAGAATCAGACCATTGTAGAAATGGCGAAGTAATGATGCACGAGAAAGGTTTACCAAAAAGTTTTTGGGCAGAAGCAGTTTACACAGTGGTATATTTGTTGAATAGAAGTCTAACAAAAGCCCTCGATAACAAGACTCTACTTGAAGCGTTGAGTGGACGAAAACCTTCGGTAAGACATCTTAAAGTTTTTGGGTGTGTTTGTTATTCTCAAATACCAAAACAAAAAAAGATATAAATTAGACGAGACAAGTGAAAAGTTTATTTTTGTAGGTTATAGTAGCAAGTCAAAAGCTTATAGATTGTATAGCCTAAAAACAAAAAATGTAATAGTTAGTCGAGATGTAATTTTTGATGAAAATTCTTCCTGAAATTGGGAAGAAGAAAAAAAAGAATGATTGAGTTTTCCCACTAACAAAATGCAGGATGAAGCACATGCGAAAAGTGATGAAAATCAACCATCACATGATGAAGTACCCAACGAAGAACCTGATGAAGAATCTCAAAGTCTACCACCAAGAAAATTTCGTTCGTTGACAGAAAAATAAAATGCTAATTTTTTTCATGTTGAACCAGAAAGTTTTGAAGAAGCGATTAGAAAAGAATCATGGAAGAAAGCGAAGGAGGAAAAATTTCAAGTTATTCAAAAGAATAACACGTGGGAGCTCACAGACAGACCCATTGGACAAAGACGTTATTGGTGTCAAATGGGTCTACAAAGTCAAGTACAATACATATGGTTCCGTTTAAAGAAACAAGGCAAGACTAGTCACAAAAGGTTACTCACTACAGCCTAGAATTGACTACGATGAGACATTTGCTCCAGTTGCTCGAATGGACACAGTCCGAGGAATTATCTCACTAGCACGCCAGAAAGGTTGGTTACTCTACCAACTTGATGTCAAGTCAGCATTTATGAATAGAGAACTCAAGGAAGAAGTTTATGTGAATCAACCTCAAGGATTCGAGGTTGAAGGAAAAGAAGAAAAAGTTTACAAGTTGAAGCAAGCGCTTTACGGACTCAAGCAAGCACCGCGAGCGTGGTATAACCAGATCGATGGTTATTTTAAAGAAAAGGGTTTTGATCAAAGCAAGAGCGAGCCAACCTTGTATGTTAAAAATCAAGGTAAAATTACATTTTAATTGTAGCGCTCTATGTCGATGATCTTGTGTTCACTGGGTATAACAAGAAAATGATTGAAGATTTCAAGAATGAGATGATGCAAAAATACGAGATGAGTGATATAGGTCTTCTAAATCATTTTCTCGGAATGGAAATATATCAAGATGACGGCGGCGTATTTATTTGTCAAGAAAAGTATGTCGAGAAGATTTTGAAGATTTTTTATATACCTTTGGTTGTCAATGAAAAGCTCATGAAAGAAGACGGATCAGGTAAAGTAGACGCTACACTTTATCGAAGTTTGGTGGGGAAATTATTATACCTCACAGCAACAAGACCCAACAACATGTTTGCCGCAAGTTTACTCTCAAGGTTCATGCACAATCCTAGTCAGATCCACCTGAGAGTTTGTAAAAGAATTTTAAGATATTTGCAGGGCACAAAAGATTTTGGAATCAAGTTCGAGAAAAATGCAGATATAAATTTGCATGGTTTTTGTGACAGTGATTGGGGAGGATGTACATATGACATGAAAAGTACATCCGGATATATTTTTTCACTTGTTTCAGGTGTGTTTAGTTGGTGCTCCAAAAAGCAGCAAACAGTCGCACAATCATCATCGGAGGCAGAGTACGTAGCAGCAGCTCTAGCCACATCTCAAGAAATTTGGCTACGAAGAATTTTTGAAGACATTGGACAAAAGCAATTGAAGCCTACAACAATTTTCTGCTACAACATGTCAGCAATAGCAATCGCAAAGAACCCGGTTCATCATATCCGCACAAAGTATATCGCTTTGAAACATCATTTTATCAGAGAATCAATTGAAGACGGAGAGGTGCAACTTCAATTTTGTGGAACAAATGATCAGCTAGCATATATTTTCACAAAAGCACTTCCGCAAGAAAAGTTTCAGGAGCTCAGACGAAAATTGGGAGTTCAACCAAAACACATTACGGGGAGAATGTAAAATAATGTGTTTTCTACAAAATAAAGGAAAAGAAAAACGTTTTTTGAAAGCCAAAAGTCTTCCCAGCTATTAAAGTATGAAAAAAGAATAGTATGGCTAAGTTTTAGGCATGTTTTTGTTACCAAAGAAAATATGCAATTTGCTTCCACCAAAGTAAGTCAACTACAGCATGAGGGAAATATACGGCAACAAGATCAACACCAATCTTTGAATACTATAGAAGTACTGTGCATATGTTTTACTTGTAATTGTTTTCATATTGTAATAATGTACTACAAGAAGCCTATATAAAGCAATAGCAAATGTAGTAGTGAATGTACCAGTGAGTTACAAAACAAAAAGAAAAGTATTTTCAAGTTTTTCAATAAAGAACATATATTTTTGAGTGCTACTGTTTTTGAAAGAACCAAGAGTTATTTCATATTTTTCGTAAAGATATTTTGTGAACAATTTTTGTGTGAGAGTAACATCTCATATATCCAACAGTTCTGCTGGTTTTTTGATGGAACCAAACCAACCTTGACATACATGTGTCAAGACCAGTGAGATTTTTTAATGAGAGGGTATTTGGGTATAGAGAAACTAATTCTGAATAGCGGGTCGGATATACAACTTTGGAGTGGTCGCAACAAACTGATTATGATTATCAGATGAGCTAGGTGTCATTTTAAAGGTAAAATCCTTTGAAATAGAGTTTTGCCAAACAACTATTATCTGATTACGACAGTTTCAAACATCATAAGCACATTAAATTTTTCGGGTTATTGTTTAGATCTATGGAATATTGTCTATGTGAAAAAAAAAATGGTGGTCTCCGGAAAAAATGCCGGAGAAGATGGTGGTTGCCGGATGTTGAGGGTGTTAATTTTGTTCCCAAAAAAATCTATGTTTATTGCCATTGAATGTATTATACTTGTCATTTTTGGGTAATTGTATGTATGCGACGTGACAGTGAACTACGTGGCAAAACCGGCTGGTGAGGTCAGATTTGGCACACAATAACCCTAAAAAAATTGAGTGATACACAAAATAATCGAAAATTTTAACGCTACACTAAATGACAGAATATGGCAAGTATATTACATTTTTTAGGTAATTAGCCTTATTTTTATGTGCCAAATTTTTTTATAAAACGAATCAAAAGGAGAGCTAAGGGACAAAGTATAAAGACACAATCATTATAAAAGGAAAGGAATCAATCATTGGGCCGACATAGGTACCACCTAAAACAACTTTTTTACTTTCATAGTATAAGAATAAAATAAGTCCAATAATTTTGTATGGAACAAAACCAGCACTTATAATAAGACTATCTAAAACAGAACCAAAGTTTGTACAGCAACAGCCTGTTGCATCAGCTCCGAATAGCTACTTGAAAAACTAATCGCAAGAAGCAAAATGAGCGATGGAGCATCGTCGCATGAGAATTGGTTTTACGACAGTCCAGTCCATTCTGATGTAGAGGCAAAGCTGAGAAATTTCTTGGTTAAACTACGAAATGATGATAGAATCCTTGGAATCCAGGTTTGTACGTTTTTAAATGATTATCTCGTTAGTACATTTTATGTCATTATCTGTCAGATAATGGATTAGTCGGCTAAAAAGTCAGATACTATGGTTAGTTGGTTACCAATTTTTTTTTTTTATTGATTGGAGTCTACTTAAGTTCTAGATTTTGTGGTCGTATGTTCACAAATTCTCTTTATTGTGTTTCTTAGGTATGTGCATACAAAGACGGGGAAGTGGTCATTGATACTGCAGCTGGGGTGCTAGGAAAAGAAGATCCTCGACCCGTCCAGCCTGATAGCTTATTTCCACTTTTTTCTGTAACTAAGGGCGTCGTGGCAGGAATGGTACACTGGTTGGCGGATAAAGGGTATGTTCTTTATGTTTTCATAGCGTCTTGGGATGACAACATGTGTGGGTCAAGTACTCTCTGGCTAATGGCTATTATGTCAAAACTTGTCCGTGTCTAAAGAGGGTAATTCTGTGCTGGTTGAGTTGGGTCGACCTGAAAAACTTTGCAATATTATTATGCAAGAATTTGTTGCTTATAGGATTTTAGTATGTTAACTATGATGATCATAAAACATAGCAATACTTAGTATAGAACAATGGATTCAAGAGGTTGTATGTATTTCCAATATGTATTTTTATGGAAGGTTTTAAAAAATGTATCTTCGTTGTAGGAAACTGAAGCTTGATGAAAACATTGCAAACTTTTGGCCTGAGTTTGGTACAAACGGAAAAGAGCAAATAAAGGTACTTCTACTCTTAGTTCTTATATTTCTCGTCTTCTAAGGGGATGTTTAGATTTTCATTTTGAAACTATTTATCAGATTATCTCCATCATTTAGTTCTTAATGTCTAGATCATAGACTGCCATATTGTGCTCCTGGTTATTCTTGAAGGGTGTTTGGATACGAATTTGAAACTGTCTCATTGTTCCTCCTCTTCTGCAGGTTAATCATATACTCAATCACACATCTGGTCTACACAATGCTCTTGCCGATATTTTTGAAGAAGATCCTATGATAATTTCTGATTTTGACGAGTGTCTAAAACGCATTGCTATGGTTGCACCCGAGACAGAACCTGGCTGTGAACAGTTTTATCATTATCTATCATATGGTTGGCTATGTGGTGGGATCATTGAGGTACCATTACATACCCTCTTTACTTTTAGTCTCTATAGAGAATTAATTTATTACCCTATAGGATTCGAACACAAGACCTCTATACTAGATTTTAAAATGCAAATAGAGTCCTTTGGAGCTCTAAGCATTATCTGTTTAGTCCGTAACAATACATTCTTAAATGTACAGCACGCATCGGGAAGAAGTTTCAGGGCGTTCTTGAGGAAGCTTTTGTTCGTCCACTTCAAATAGAGGCGAGCTTTATATCGGGATTCCTCCTGGTATGAATATGATTCCCCATAAGTTTCACTTTTCACACCTCAAGCAAAATAAAAAATCTGATTTGGGATTTGGGACACTCGTTGCAGGTGTCGAATCTCGTCTAGCAACTATTACAGTAGATACAAATGACCTTACTAAAGCAAGCCAAAATACCAACCCCAACAAGGTTCGCGGCTCTGCCACTACCCGAATGCCGTCTTCATTAACATTCAGCTTACTTGATAGCTTGATACCCTTAATCAATATACTCAATGTCCGACGGGCCATAATACCTGCCTTCAACTTACACGCCTCAGCTCGTGCATTAACTCGCTACTATGCTGCCCTCGTTGACGTGGATACTAAAATATTTACAAACACTAAAGACAAAATTCATGATGCATTTGTTGGAAGTGGAGATTGTAAGGATCTAATCTTACAAAATGGTAAAATCGGGCTCGGGTTTGTAAGGCTTGAAGCAACTGAAGGTGGTGTACTTGGGTTTGGTCATGCGGGATTTGGTGGATCTACGGGATATGCTGATATAAATAACAGGTTTGTGATTGGTGTAACGCTAAACCTGGCATCTTCGGGGGCTTTGACAGGGGAGATAATACGCTTTATTTGCTCCGAACTTAATCTTCCTGTACCTGAAGATTATGCAGAATCAAGGGACTTCACTAAGAATCCAAAGATCAATTAAAGGGTTTTAAGTTTGATCGATCTTAAACAGATCAAATAATCAAATATGTGTGGTAAACTTATGATATGTTTGTAGCCATTTTGAGCTGAAACTGCTTAAACAACAGCTAACGTTTCTGTTGTGCATCAAATTTATTTGAGTATAAGTCTATCTTTTTCTCTATCTGACCCGTGTTAAATGTTAATCACTATAAAAAAGGTTTGCGCGTTAGATTTGATCGGTGGTAAGAGCACCGTGTGTGGGCACCATCAACAATGTCTCCTTTGGTTTCATCTTCCAAACTGTCCACTCTTTCAAGAATTATAATTAGGAAAAGACAAAATTACACGGTTGGTCGCGTGGTTTCTTCGTAGATTGAGTTTGGTCACTAAGTCATTTTAATTACCCCACATGATCACTATTTTTGAAACGTTGCACTCTTTTAGTCCCTATTTTGGATGGCCGTTAGTGCAGTCTGTTAAGTATTTTGCGCTGTTAGTCCTTCGTTAATAAATTTTGCAATTATTAGTCCTTATTTTTAAAATATAGTTTTCACTGATTAGTCCTCCGTTAATAATAGTTATCGCCCGATTTTTACGTTTTGTCCGTTTCGTTTGTTTTTATCCGCTTCCCCGTTTTTCGTTTTCGTCCGTTTCTTTCGTTTTTTTTATAGTTTTGTCCGTTTTCTTACGTTTTATCCGTTTTCTTACGTTTTATCGGTTTCATCCGTTTATACTTTTTCTAACATTTTTCTTGGATTTTTATCCGTTTTCTTACGTTTTGTCATTTTATTTCGTTTTTGCGTTTTCATCCGTTTTGTCTGTTGTTCTTCACGTTTTGTCCGTTTTGAGTGCGTTTTTATCTGTTTTCATCCGCTTTTCTTTCGTTTTGTACTATTTCAACATATTGAAAATTTTCCAAAAGAAAAAAATTTGGAAAAATATTTCAAAATAAAAATTCGAAAAAAATATTTCGAAAAAAATTTGAAAAAATAAAAAATTCAAATTTCAAAAAAATTGAATAAAAAGTTTCAAAAAAATTTTGAATAAAAATATTTTTCAAATATTTTTTTAAAAAAATCTTTTCAAAATTTCAATATGTCGAAATACTTTTTGTTTCAAAACTTTTTTCAATATTTTTCGAAATTTGGACATATTGAAAAAAATTCAAAAAAATTGGAAAAAATATTTCGAAAAAAATAAAAAATTCAAATTTCAAAAATTTTGAATAAAATTTCAAAAAAATGTGAAATTTTTTTGAAATTTTTATTCAAATTTTTTCAATTTGAAATTTTTTTATTTTTTTCAATTTTTTTCGAAATATTTTTTCCAATTTTTTTGGAAATTTTTCTTTTTGAAAAAGTTTCAATATGTTGAAATAGTACAAAACGAAATAAAACGGACAAATGTAATAAAAACGGATGAAAACCGATAAAAGCGTCATTTAAAACGGACAAAACGTAAGAACAATGGACAAAACGGATGAAAACGGGCAAAACGAAAGAAAGCAGACAAAACGTAAGAAAATGGACAAAACTTTTAGAAAACGGACAAAACGGATGAAACCGATAAAAGCGTAAGAAAACGGACAAAACTATAAAAAGCGAAAGAAACGGACGAAAACGTAAAAAGCGGTGAAACGGATAAAAACAAACGAAAGCGGAAAAACGTAAAAATCGGGCGATAACTATTATTAACGGAGGGACTAACTGTGGAAAACTATATTTTAAAAAATAAGGACTAACGGTGCAAAATTTATTAACGAAGGACTAACAGCGCAAAACACTTAACGGACTGCACTAACGGCCATCCAAATTAGGGACTAAAAGAGTGCAACGTTTCAAAAATAAGTATCTGTGAGGTAATTAAAATGACTTAGGGACCAAACTTGCAATACGAGCAAACCACATGGACCAACCGTGTAATTTTGTCATAGGAAAAAAAAAAAAAAAAAAAAAGGGGTACACACATACCCTTTCAAAGCATTGCTGTAGTTAAACCAGAAAACGTGCCTTGTAATAGCTAGGAGGCGAGTGCGATATAAATTCAAATAAATTTGTTTCAGACTCAGCTCGTTCCTTGTACTTGATTTTAAGTAAGAGATTCACTTATTTGCAAGACTATTTGTTGTCTGCTTGATTTTGAAAGAGTCGAATGGTGAAATGTATTCATTATCTGAATACTATTAGTGACTATAGACTTTTAAATGTACAGCACGCCTCCGGGAAGAGTTGCATGAAGTTATTGAAGATGCTTTCATTCGCCCACTAAACATTGAAGCTCTGTTTTACATCGGGATTCCTTCAGGCACCGAATTAAGAATCTCGTCTAGAAACTCTCACAGTCGATACAGTCAATTTCAGTAAGTTGGCCAAATTATTGATACAGAAAAAATAAATAAATAAACAAAAAAAAAACACAAGGCATTATCAGAATGCCTCCATAAATTGTGGGAAACAGTGTACACTTTTATTAAAATAATAAATCAGATTACAATTATTAAATAACAGAATGTAAAAACAGTAAATAAACGCAGACAGAAAGGTGTAGAAGAAGAAGGCGACACTATTAAACGTTAATTAAAGAAAAGCGGTAAAGGTCGTGAGCGAGGCTCGTGTTTAACACGATTCCCTTAAAGCAGATTCGTGTCCAGGTCGCGCGGCTCGCGTGAGTTCGAAGCTTCGAACTTATTTTAGCCCGGAAATCCATTTTTCAGACCCGCTGCAGCAAGCGTAAGAGTGGGAGCATAACCAACCAAAGGAATTTGATAGCCAATATTATGATTTCCTTATAAACTAGTCACCACTTCCTCTTCAGGCGATGTGGGATAGTTTAGTTTTCAGATTTTATGTCTCACTTTGAGGCGCGATATCTCATTCATTTCTACTCCAATTTGGACATACTTTAGCTCGTTGCGAAGCTCTCTTTGAGGAGAACAAAATGCCCCCAAATCAACACAAATATATGTAACATATACATACATTAAATGATGTCCAAAATTTGCAAAAACCACTTTGCAAAACTCATTTTTCCAACATAAATTACATTCAGCATGCTTGAAAGCATCATTCCATTATCCAACACGCTCGAATTTCGTTGTGCATTACAACCAGCTGCCAGTGCACTCATATCTGCAAGTGCATTAGCCCGCTACTACGCCACCACGGTCGACGGTGGTGGGATCTGGTGATCACACAAATGAAGCGATCCCTAGTATCTTTACCAACCCGAAAGGAGAAGATTCATGATGCCATTATGGAAGAGGAGATTATAAGATTATGTGACATAGACAACCGTTTGGCAATTAGTATGACACTAAATAAGGGTTCTTCTAGTGCCTTGACCGGGAGATAATAGGGTGAAAGCTAAAACACGCAACGTGATTTTTGAACAACCGATGTCGAACGAATTTTGAAAGCGACCATTGTACGCAATATATTTTCAAATTTAGAACAATGTACGCAATATGACCGGTAACTAACAAGTTACCGGTCACAAACTTTCAAAATGCGAATCGTCCACGTGACTTGCGTTGACTTTCACGGGTCATCCATGACTTTATTTTCGGTTAAAAAGTTTGATAATGGTCCTTATGGTCATTAACTTTCCGATTTAGTCTGTTTTTCCGTTTTCACCCGTTTTGTCGGTTTTCTTATGTTTTGTCCGTTTCGGCGTTTTATCGGTTTTCATCCGTTTTGGCCCTTTTCTTACATTTTGTCCGCTTTTATCCGTTTTCTTACGTTTTTCTGTTTTCTTCGTTTTTGCTGTTTTCATCTGTTGTTTTACGTTTTGTTCGTTTTAAATGCGTTTTATCGGTTTAATTCGTTTTGTCCGTTTTTCTTCACGTTTTATCCGTTTTCTTACGTTTTGTACTATTTCAACATGTTGAAAATTTTTTCCATAAAGAAAAAATTCGGAAAAAATTTGGAATTTTTCGCAATTTTGAAAAATAAATAGAAAAAATTTCCGAAAAAAATTTGAAAAAATAACAAAATGTAAGTAAAAATTTCAAAAAATTTTGAATAAAAAATATTCTTCAAATAATTTTTTTAAATATTTTCGAATATATATTTTTTCAAAATTCTTAAGAAAAAATTTTGAATTTTTTTTTCGAATATATAATAAAAAATCTTTCGAATATATATTTTCGAATATATATTTTTCGATTTTTTTTCGAATATATATTTTTCGAATATATATTAAAAATATTTTGAAATTTTGAAATTTCGAATATATATTTTTGAATATAAAAAATTTTGTATATAAAATATTTTGTTATATATTTTTGAAATTTCGAACATATATTTTTCGAATATAAAATATTTTTTCTAAAATTATATATTCGGAAAAAAATTTCACAATTTTTTTAAGATTTTTAAAAATATATATATTCGAAAATATTTAAAAAAATTATTTGAAAGATATTTTTTTATTCAAATTTTTTTGAAATTTTTACTTACATTTTTAGTTTTTTCAAATTTTTTCGGAAAATTTTTTTTCCTATTTATTTTTCAAAATTGAAAAAATTCCAAATTTTTTTTGGAAAATTTTTTCCAATTTTTTTCTTTATGGAAAAATTTTCAACATGTTGAAATAGTACAAAACGTAAGAAAAACGGACAAAACGAATTAAAACCGATAAAGCGTCGAAAAGCGAACAAAACGTAAAACAACAGATGAAAACACGAAAAACGAAAGAAAACAGATAAAACGGATAAAAACGGACAAAATTTAATAAAAGGGCCAAAACGGATGAAACCGATAAAACGTAAGAAAAACGGATAAAACGTAAGAAAAACCGACAAAAACGGATGAAAACGGAAAAACGGACTAAATCGAAAGTTAATGACCATAAGGACCACATCAAACTTTTAACCGAAAATAAAGTCAAGGGATGACGTGAAAGTCAACGCAAGTCACGTGGACCGTTTCATCATTTTTGAAAGTTTGTGACCGGTAACTTGTTAGTTACGGTCATATTGCGTACATTGTTCTAAATTTGAAAATATATTGCGTATAATGGTCGTTTCAAAATTCGCTATGACATCGGTTGTTCCGAAAAATCACGTTGCGTGTTTTAGCTTTCACCCGAGATAATATGGTTTATTTGCTCAGAACTTGATCTTCCTTCACCACATCAGTATGCAATATCAAATGACCTCCTATCAAAAGAACCAGTCTTCAATTAAAGGAAGTTTCATCTAATCCCTTTGGGGTAAAACATAATGGGAAAGTTTATAACAAATGCAAATATATAATAAAAGGCCTTTGCCCAAGCAGGTTAATGTCCGTGATCAAATGGTTGCGCGTTTAAGTCATGGGGAAAAATGTTCGTGATTTATGTGAATGTGTGAAAATGTATACTTATGACTTATGAGTGTGAGTTTGTTTTATGAAAAAATAACTAAAGATAATCGTAACTTTGCTGTGTTGATACTGTTTCATGAAATACTAGCTAATCTGCTATGATCAATACCATAGTTACATATATAAAAAATGCACCACTCGGTTCATCCGGCCGTGTGCAAAAATCAGTTCAAAGCATTTCAAAAGGTCTTATACAAGGAATTGCTTTGTACATATATACATTGTACAAGATCAAAATAACACTAGCTAGCTAGCTAGGTACGACAACATACAACACAGCCTTGTAAACTGCTCATTTGCATACTACATTACACTAAATTTTAAATGTCATTAGTATAAAAGAATTAGTACCCTTAAAAAACTTGATTATTGTTGAGGTTATGATACATGATATACAAATAAATAACATGTAGACATCACAGAGTACACAGCGGAAGACTTAATTAGAATATAATAGCAATTAATTAACTGAAAGTAAATGCGTAACATACCTCTTACAAATGGTTAGATCTCTTGAACAAAGAAGATGAAGTGGTTTAAAGATTTGTCCCTTTCCGTTTTACAACTCAAACCGATTTGTGTAAGAATAATGTCTTACCACCACAGTTTTGTACACACGAATTAACCACGAATCAAAGCGATTGCTAGATCTAACACAAGCCCTTGTTTTATGAAAAACAAAACCAAAACACCCTATGGAGGGGGGGGGGGTTCGGCCGAACAAAGTAAAAGAGGGATAGAAGAAGATCTAGGGTTAATTCAATGCACAAAAGTTAACCTTAAACCTTTAACCTAGACCTTGTATATATAGTGGTAGAATAACCTGTAGAAAACGTTAGGATTTGGGCTTGGAATACCCCCCTTTGGCCGGCCACATAGAGAAGGAAAAGGGTCACCCGAATCTTTTCCATTTTTAAGTTATTCATCATATATTCTCTCATTTTTACATTTAACGGTCGTTAGTCATTTCCGTTAAATACTTAACGATTGTAAGACGGACTTTTGTGTAATAATTAATCGTAATCATTAACATTAATTATAACTTTAATTCTTATTCGCTAATGTGTGTAATCCCGTGGTCACAAGTTCGAATCCGAACATGCACGGTTTTATAAATATATACATATTCCAACAGCTCTCACTTGGATATGTTTACAAAACGTGTAATGACATTGGTTAGCATCTAGCAACACGCCAATGCCCCCGGTACAACTCGTGTATGGTTTTCTAGAGAAAAACCACTTTGATGATTCATCATCATATTCATCTTTTTGTTTCTAATACCATGTTAATAAGAATATAGATCTCACTCATTTCTTAATTAACTATTTTGTTTCTCGCTTTATATGATTGATCAAGATTACTAATTCTTCTGAACATATTCCAGAAGGCCTTGGGCATGGCCATGCAAACATCTTGACAACCCTACGAGGGGCCTAGCAGTATTATACTTCAAAATAAATTTGAAGGAAACAAATCTCGTTTGACTACTGACGAATTCATAAATTTCGCAACACTTCGAAAACAACCCTTATAACTACCGCCACGTATAGCGTTAGATTGCTTCACAGAAGTGCACTACATCCATGACAGTTCTCTGGTATCTCAAGTCAGAGGATAAATATTCATGATGTACTTAATGACTAAGATCCATAAAGTACCATCATGTGGGTGGGATAAGTCCTATACTCAATCCATTGAATATCACCTGAAATTAGTCATGTTACGCATCAATATACTTTCAAGTACATTCTAACTAATACTCAGATTTGTCTTAATTCAATATCATTCTCATGTTATTGATCGACAACGGACTATTTAGAATAACTTAAGTTATTCAAGGATTTAAACATGCAAATATAGGATAACATCATAATAAATGAATAATAAACATAACAAAAATAATTTATTTCATTTGAATAATAATGTTTACAATATCCTTTATCTAAAATACTTAGTCACATATGGGCATGAAACTACTAGCTAAGCGAAGTCCAAACTTATCAGACAAATGATTAAGTTTTTCACCATGTAAGGCTTTCGTCAAAGGATATGATAGGTTATCATCTGTGTGAACTTTGAGTAACTCAATTTTACCTATCTCGACTTGTTCTCGAACATAGTGATATTGTCTAGGATAGTGTCTGGTGCCCTTCATGACTCCAGGTTCATGGGCAAAAGTAATTGCAGCAGAGTTGTCACAATATACTTTAATAGGATTTTCAATCGACGGCATAACACCAAGCCCCGAAACAAACTTCCTTATCCAAACAGCTTCCATGGCAGCTTCTGACGCCACTATGTACTCACTTTCTGTAGTAGACATCGCAAGAGTGGTCTGTTTCTTGCTCTTCCAATCCACAACACCTCCATTGATGACAAATATGTAACCCGTCTGAGACTTCGTATCATCTTTGTCACACTTCCAGGATGCATCGCAAAGAACATATGTAATGCGGTTATGCTTCGGATTTCCCATACACTATGAACATATCTCATGTAGCCCTAAGGTACTTGAGAATATGTTTAATGACAGATCGATGAATTTCACCGGATTACGTTGATATCGACCGGTCGTTTTGAGCAAACGCCACATCGTGCCTTGTGCATCGCACCACATACATGATAGATCCTACGGTACCAAGCATAAGGAACTTTCTTCATGCGTGCCACCTCTGCGGTGTTGAAGCACGACCGCTACTCAAACCATGGTTTACTTGCATCAAGAAAACCCTTCTTGGAATTTTGCATATTGAATCTCTTCAATATTTTGTCAATGTAAGCACTTTGGCTTAAACCAATTAGCCGCCTTTGATCTATCCTCAGTAGATCTTGATTCCAGTATATATCTCGCTCATCACAATTCTCAAATTCGGTCATTTCTTAAATTATATATATGCATCATATTAGCTCATTCATGGCATTTTATTTCATATTTTACGCGTAATTTTTATATTTAATAATCTTTATCGCGTGAGTTATTATTTTGTATATTTAATCCATTACTTTCAAAATGATCCCGAGGTATTTTTAAACTTACATTTAGTTCATAAAAACTATATTTTTAGTTTTCCTAGTGTTTCAAATTTATTTGGTATATTAATCGTTAAAGTTTAATTATTACGTCGTTTTCTTAAAAATTGTACGATAATTATTTTATCACCAATTTTCACAAGGAAAGTATTTTACAATTTTATTATCTCAATACATTCTATTTTGACCTAATAAAAACTTACTTGCACCAAAAATTACCATTTACCTTACAAATGATTAATACTTATATATTTCTTACACTTTTGTCAAAAGTCTTACAAATATATATACAAGTAAATGTTTAAAAAAAAATATATATATATAAAATATCTCATTCCCCCCCCCCTTGGCCGACCAAGGGGGAAGGGGTGCATTAAAATGTGCATGGTTGCTTTGATTGTAATTAATGTGCACTACAAAAAGTCTTATACATTATCACTTCACTCATTTCTTCATCAAAAATTCACATAGTTAAGAAAAATTATTTCTCTCTTCCTCTTGGCTTCTTCAAAACCGGTCACTACATCAAGGTGCTAAGGGATCAAAAGTTTTGCAAGATCAAGTGTATTTACAATCTAGTTATACTCTATATATGGTTTTGAAATAAAAACCAAGGGTATTTAAGTTTAATCCTTGTTACTTTCACCTCATCACTTTCACTAGTAAGCTTGTTTTTATCATTTTCATGTTTCCTTGTCATTTTCATATGTTTCTTTTCATTTTTGGAGCTATTATGCATGATATGTGATTTATACCATTTATTTCATGATTTTTGAGTTATATATACATATTGGTCACCCTATAAATATTCCCATGGTATTCTTTGGTCTTGATGGTGATTAGGAACCCATGACACCCTAAGAAGGTGTATGGTAGGATTAGATTAGTTTTGGAGTTGATTTGAAGGGATTAGAATAGGTTTTGTCCGAGAAAAACTATTTTCGATATGTATATTTTTATGTTCTGTCCTTATTTCGAATTTCTGGAAAAACCTACTGTTGATGCGAAACTTTGGCCTTGATATTTAGAAAATATACTTTAAAACGAATCCGTGGCAGCTTGAACGGATAAAACGGACTTATAACGAAGAAGTTATGGATTTTTAAAGTTTTGACTAAAAGTACATTTTTCGAAAATTCAGCATGCAGTTTTTAGTTTGTTCGGTCAAAACGAGCCTTAAGCTTCACAAATTATTTCGACTAGTCAAAATATATTAGTTTACTTCGATCACGAAGCTAAGGACATATTATACGTGAAAACGGATTTGAAACGACAAAGATATGCACGTTTTTATAAAGTTGCCAGTAACTATTATTTTCGAAAAACTATATTATTTTTACGTTACAAGTGTTACATTAGTCGTAACGACCATGTTTGCGGTTGTTTTAACCATGATGTGAAACTTTTGGAGCGAATTGTCTTCTAGTAAAATCAAGTTCACCGCCATATTTTTCAAAACAACAAGTCGTTTGTTAAGCGGAGTTATAGTAAATTAATTACGGATGTTCAAACTTGGCGAAACTCATTTTCGCACAACAATTAGCAAAATCACTATCTTTAACCCTTGATATCTTTATGATCGAGACCTTTTGGACGAAAACTCTGAATCGAAACTTTTAGATTTCGATACAAACTTTCCAAAACCGTCGAGTTCGTTCTCTAACGATCGACGACACCGCTTTTACGACTAGTTTTCCAAAGCCATTTTGTTAATTTCATGATATTTCCGACGACATTGTTTTGCGACATTTAAAAGTGATAATTTCACCATAAATCATTATAAAACCATTGTAGGATGACATTTTGACGTAAATACTTGTAAAGTCATTTTTGAAGGGTCTAGACGTCAAAAGAGCATTTTTTTCGACGAAAAGTAATATTTTCAAAACCCGCAAATGGTATAAATAACATACGAAATGCATGCATAACATTACATTGCAACTCATTACATATCATATCATTCATAATAGGTCGGTTCGAGATTCACGCTACATTTCGTGTAACCACTTTTGTCATCGCATCTATTTACCAAGTGAGTAATCACATCCCCTTTTACCGCTTTTACTACATTTGGGTGAATGCATGAACTATACTTGAATTAAATTGAATCTTACTTTTGTGAACTCGAATCAAATCCTTGAACTTGATTACGAACCTATTACTTATTTGAACTTATTGAACCGTACATGCTATGACCCTAAAGTCTCGCCTTTGGTGGAGCGTATAAAGTCTCCCTGTTCGAGCATCACTATAAAGTCTCACATGTTCGGAGCATCACTATAAAGTCTCGCCTTATTGGTGGAGCGTCTCAATAATTCTCGCCTAGGTGGTCGAGTGACAAAGGAGTCTCCCTTGTTGGAGCAAGACAAAGTCTCCCTGCTCGAGCATCACTATAAAGTCTCGCCTTATTGGTGGAGCGGTCTCAATAATTCTCGCCTAGGTGGTCGAGTGACAAAGGAGTCTCCCTTGTTGGAGCAAAGGTAAAGTCTCCCATGTTCGGAGCATCCCCGAATGATTATATACGTGGTGCAATATTGTGAACTATTATGACCGCTTATACTTGACTTTTAGACATACTACTTTTGGCGGTGGGTTGTGAACACACAGTTGCAAGTTTTGTATGGCGGAACTTGGAACCGAGTGGATTTACAATGCCTTTGCTTTATGGACCATTTTCGTCGAATCGAAAGCTTTGATTATTTTCACGAGTTTTCCTATTTTGTTAAACGTGTTTACTCACCAACTATTTTCATAGTTGACCCGTTTTTCTCTCATGCATTTCGTGTGATCGTTAGTAAGCGCTTTCTACCAAGTCTTGCATAATGAAGTTTTCACTTGTCAATATAAATCATTATGTATAAAACATATATTTTGGAATCTAAGTTTTGTAATATATTCGCCGATGTCGGCTAAACCGGTATTGTAATGGTGTAATATTTCTTTTAATATTAATGTTGGTATGTTCTATTATCTTGTGCTTATGTTCCTCCGTTACACTCGTGTTTCCGCCTCCCAT
The DNA here is from genome assembly GCA_022545495.1 of Chrysanthemum lavandulifolium. Classification (NCBI taxonomy): domain Eukaryota; kingdom Viridiplantae; phylum Streptophyta; class Magnoliopsida; order Asterales; family Asteraceae; genus Chrysanthemum; species Chrysanthemum lavandulifolium. The sequence goes on from CM040240.1 coordinate 263,990,700, forward strand.
GAGGGTGATGACTTCCCTAAGTCTTTCATCAAAAAACATTTACCAAGATAGGCTTTCACCTCATTTAAACTTGGTATATGATTTCCCATGATTAATATGTCATCGACATACAGAACAAGGAAAGTAACATGACTCCCACTAGCTTTGTGATATACACATGGCTCATCAAGATTCTGAGTAAATCAAAATCTTTTGATTTCTCCATCAAATCTTTAATTCCATTGCCTTGATGCTTGCTTTAGTCCATAAATAGACCTTTTAAGCTTGCATACACGGTTAGGAAATTTTGGATTCACAAACCCCTCAGGCTGTGCCATTGAAATGTCTTCATCTAGACAACCATTTAGAAAGGCGGTTTTGACATCTATCTGCCAAATCTCATAGTCATAGTGTGCAGCTATATCTATGAGAATCCTAATAGCTCTTATGTCTGCTACAGGAGAAAATGTCTCCTCGTAATCAATGCCATAGGTTAGAGTAAAACCTTTAGCTACCAGACGAGCCTTATAGGTGTGTACATTGCCATCCATGTCAGTTTTCTTCTTGAAGATCCACTTACTTCTAACGACTTTAGCATTGGGAGGAAGGTCAACTTCAATCCAGACATCATTATCCTTCATGGATTGCATTTCAATCATAGCAATCGCCATTTATCCTTTTCGGGATCACCATGGCGCCCTTATAGTTAGCGTGTTCATTAAGATCCCCAACCATATTTTCCTCCACCTCTACGTTAAGACATAGACGGTCGGTGCACGATAGTCCTTTCGGACCTCGAATGGGAACAACTTGAGGAGCGCCCAAGCTTTCGTGCCTTCTTGAAGTTGGCTAGTATTATCAGAAGGTGTTTTATCTTCATGATCATCTTCCAGATCATATACTCTCCCACTGAGTTCTTGAGATATGAGATTCCTTTCAAGGAAGTCTCCATACCTAGCCACTATGACTTTGTTCTCAGCTGGGTAGTAGAAGTAGTAACCCATAGTTTCCATAGGGTATCCTACAAAGATACACTTAACAGATCTTGGTTGGAGCTTATCTAGTGAGTCTCGTTTAACAAACGCCTCACATCCCCAAACCTTTAAGTAAGAAAAGTTGGGAGTTTTTCCATTCCATATTTCATTTGGAGTCTTAACAACCTTCTTCGTTAGAACCATATTTAAAATGCGAATAGCGGTTTCAAGGGCATAATCCCCAAAAGTTAAAGGAAGAGTCGTAAGATTAAACATTGATCGTACCATGTCAAGTAAAGTACGATTTCTCCTTTCAGATACACCATTTTGTTGTGGAGTATAAGGAGATGTGAGCTACTGGACAATTCCACAATCAGCTAAGTAATCTTTGAACTCTTGGCTTATATATTCACCACCTTTATCGGATCGAAGAGCTTTAATCTTCTTACCGAGTTGTAATTCTACTTCACTTTTGAAAACCTTAAACGTTTCAAAGATTTCATGTTTATGTTTAAGTAAATAAACATAACCATAACGACTGAAATCATTAGTAAAGGTTAAGAAGTAGGTAGCACCACGTTTTGACACATGTCTAAGTGGACCACACACATCAGTGTGTATCAATCCAAGTAGATCTGAAGCCCATTCCACTTGCTGTGAAAAAGGTTTCCTTGTCATCTTCCCAGATATGCAAGACTCGCATTTGTCAAATGATTCATCATCGACACTTTGTAAAAGCCCGTCATGTTGGAGCTTTTCCATGCGTTTCTTGCCTATATGAGCAAGGCGACAATGCCAAAGATAAGAAGAGTCCCAGTTAGACTTGCTCTTCTTATTGCTAATGCTATACAACGAATTATTTCTATTGGACACACCATCATCCATATCAATTTCAAACACACCATTTATAGGAATTGCATTAAAATAAAAAAACATTATTAAAAGAAACTGAAATTCCATAACTGGTAAAAGTGTGCATAAAACCAATATATTTTAACAAAGAAACTAAAATAACGCCCCTAACAATGGAAGGTGCATAATGACAATTATTTAGTTCAAGAATTAAGCCAGAAGGCAACACTAAATCAAAAGTCCCTATGGCTTCAACTACTACACGCTTACCATTTCCAACATACAAGTATCTTTCTCCACAGGTCAGCTTCTTCGCTCCTCTAAGTCCTTGCGATGTATTAAAGATGTGAGTACCACATCCTGTATCATAAATCCATGAATTTTGCTTATGAGGAAAAGAAAATAATTCAAACATAAAAATACCTGATGAGCTAGGCACCATCTTATTTTTATTCTGAAGCAACTCACTCATCAACAATAGACCGTTCCGCTTCTAATGACCTGGTGAGTTACAGTGGTGGCAAGCCGAATCCTTCTTAGGATTCTCTTTTCTCTTTGTAGGGTTCTTCTTAGGAGCTGGTAGGATCACAACTTGTTTCCCATTTCCTTTTCCTTTCCCTTTCTTATCTGCTTGCGGCTTTGGCTTATTCACCCTACCACCTTGTATTGCTAGCACAACAGTGTAGGTTCCTTCTTAGGTAACCTGCTCGAAGTCTACAAGCATTGCATGCAACTCATTCTTTGTCTTCCCGTGCAATGCATATTGTCTTGGTGCACAAAATCACCAAATCGTTCTCGATTAAGGAGTGATTGATGAGGCCAACACACATCTTGGGAGTAACCACAGCTGAGCTTCTCCAATTGATCCAAGTGATGTTACATCTCAAGGACGTGGTCGGATACAGATTTACCAACCTCCTGCTTGCAGCTATGAACCTTTTGAATAAGTTCATACAATTCAGCTGCTAGTGGCTTCTCAAACATACGATTGAGTTCATCTAGCATGCTCATAGGCGGATAGTGCTCAAACTGTTTTTGCAATTGAGCAGACATCCCCGAAAACATAAGACACGCCACATCATTGTGCTTCTCATACTCGACACAATACTTCACTTTTTAAAGAGCAGTAGCCGTATCATCAGGAGCTTCAGGCAGAGGTGTAGTCAAAATCTCAAGTCATTTGGCAACAAGAAGGATGATCTTAAGTGCACGATGCCAATCATTGAAATTAGGGCCAGTCAGTTTGTCTCTTCCAATCATATCTTTGAAAGCATCACTCATTAAGCTCATAGTGTTTTCAGGTTGTTGAGCCATCTACAGAAAAAAGTTCAAAAAACCATAATTAGTATTTTGATAATTTTCCTTTTCAATAAAATTAAATACCCAAGGTTCATATTCATATAACCAATTAACTATTATTGAAAACTAGGATCCAAATTGTCATACTCATCACGTCAGTTGATCTGCTAGTAATGAATTTATACAAAATGGTAGAGCCCTTGCCCAATTGCCAATTTCAATTGCCATGTAAACATGTTTCATCCCCATCTTATGCCTTGAGTTGCCAGTTCTCACCGCCTAACTCAATTAAGTTGTCCAACTTAAGAAACTGCAAAATCATCCATGCATGTTCTCACGTCACGTGGATATTTTACCCTTTGATTACGATCTAAATCATGTTCTCACGCAAATAAAAGGTAATCTCATGTGTTTCCGTTTCGTTGGATGGCATACAACTTAAATTAAGGGTAATAATTTTGATGTCAAATCAAATATGTACAAAGATGTCATGCATTCATCTTCGTAGCATAAGTTTTTATTAAAACATTTATATCCTTGTTTTAATGTTAAAGCTTTTCATCATCAAACTTTAATCGAGGTATTGGTTAACCAATTAAAGAATTACCTTTAATTACCACTATATCCTACTGTTGCATGAGTCATAAGACCAAAGTTATTCGGATAATTACCACAAAAGTGGCGCGAAGAATTTAAGGTCAATTCACCCTTAAGATTTTATGCACATTACATAGGAATACTTGGTAGCTCCATTAAGGAGCACAAACGAGCGGAGAATTAGGTCAGCGCGAAGCATATTACATACCCTCATCTTTAAGGTCACAATTTAATGCGTACCAACCTTATACCCATCTTCTAGTTTGTCAATAATGGGTGAGCCGTTCTAACTATTTTGTGCATAAACATCAATCAATTAAACGTTTACGACTACTATGCTTAGAAAAACACATGTTTCACTATTGTTTAGATCAGTTTAGTTTTCTTATAAAAAATACCCTTGTCACACAAAACAAACAAGCAAGTATTTAAAAAATAAACATATAAACAATAAATACATAACTTAACAATTAATCATGCATATCAAATAGCCACATGCAAACCTTTTGATAAATCCTATTAATAATCAATTCTAGATCTGTCAATATGTATATGTCTAATTAAGACTTTCACCCATTTTCATCTATGTACAAGGTGAACCACATGAATCGATTCATCGATTGCGTAAGTCAAAATTAAACACATACCACATAGCACATAATTGATTTAATAATAATGATTGAGGTCTTCCCCAATTTTAGATCTATCAAGAATTAGTGTATATCACTTAACCAATTAAAGCATATAATAAAAGGGATCCATGACAAAACATGCATGTATTTATCATGGACATAAATTACACTTAACAATTAATGCAATTAAACAAGAGTTACGCAATTTAATACATATAAAATTACATGCAACCTAGGATTTTCTAATCCAATTAAAAACAAAAGTTTACAAAACCCTAATTAGGGCACAAAAAAACGCCCCCTCAAAATTAGGGTTTAGGTTTTGCAAACCCTAGATCTAAGCATACAATTAATAACACAATACAATTTATTTGTTTTATGCGTTTCAGTAATTAATTACTCATTATAAATGGCTCGTGATGCCATTGTTGAGGTTATGATACATGATATACAAATAAATAACATGTAGACATCACAGAGTACACAGCGGAAGACTTAGAATATAATAGCAATTAATTAACTGAAAGTAAATGTGTAACATACCTCTTACAAATGGTTAGATATCTTGAACAAATAAGATGAAGTGTTTTAAAGAGTTGTCCCTTACCGTTTTACAACTAAAACTAATTTGTGTAAGAATAATGTCTTACCACCACAGTTTTATACACGCGAATTAACCACGAATCAAAGCGATTGCTAGATCTAACACAAGCCCTTGTTTTATGAAAAACAAAACCAAAACACCCTATGGAGGGGTTCGGCCGAACAAAGTAAAAGAGGGATAGAAGAAGATCTAGGGTTAATTCAATGCACAAAAGTTAACCTTAAACCTTTAACCTAGACCTTGTATATATAGTGGTAGAATAACTTGTAGAAAAAGTTAGGGTTTGGGCTTGGAATACCCCGCTTTGGCCGGCCTTATAGAGAAGGAAAATGGTCACCCGAATCTTTTCCATTTTTAAGTTATTCACCATATATTCTCTTATTTTTACATTTAACGGTCGTTAGTCATTTTCGTTAAATACTTAACGATCGTTAGACGGACTTTTGTGTAATAATTAATCGTAATCATTAACATTAATTATAACTTTAATTCTCATTCGCTAATGTGTTCAATCCGTGATCACAAGTTCGAATCCGGACATGCACGGTTTTATAAAAAACTTGATTACGTACGTACAGTATTAGTTAACGACGTCCACGGCCTACTTAATGATAATGACAACTTATACTCGTATAACACACATTACTGCAAAGCACACTGCACGTTAGGTTTTAAAGCTTAGCTTGTTTTACAACCTATTTAATGACAGTGCCTAACTTGTTTTCAAGCTTCATCAGTTCATTGTAAGTCTTGTGAGAAAAACTCACAACCACATAACCACTAGTACAAAAAGTAACGAACGACTATAACGTTGATTAAACAAAGAAAAGAACAACTATTATGTGTAATTTAGGCTTGCATCTAAGGCATGATTAGACTTTAAACAAAATGACTATGAAGTTAGTTATTTTGCACAATTTTTTTTTTGGGTAATCATGGTTTCTGACTTTTTAACCCCCTTTTCTGGAAGTTATCTACATACATCATACATCATTATATGTGTTATGAAGCGGTGGCGGAACCAAGACCGATAGCTTCATCAGGTTTATTTATTGAAAAAAAAATACACGCAACCTAAAAGTTAAGGACTAGATTTATTTTAGAAAAAATTGGTATATTTAACATTTATTATATGAAAGAAAAATCCGTGAGGTTCTCGTGCACTTTTAAAACCCCCCTCAGTTTGCCCTGTTATCAAGTATATTTTATTGAATGTGTATTTCATAAATTTTATAAAGTAATATATGGATTAATATAAAGTACAAATCACTTGCCCTTCTCATAAAAACAAGACCCAAAAAACTTAATTAGAAACGTAGAAAGGACAAAATTGAGTTGTACCATGTGCGGCGGTGGTTCTGATTTCACGTCGGCAACACATCATCATAACATCCTCTTACCTTTTTACCACTTTTAACTCGTAATCGTCACTATCCACTCTAACCAATTTACAAATAAAAAAAGCGCAAAGTGTTTAGCTTGGCAGAGCTTCATTAGCACGACGCCACGACAGGGTCACCAATACCCACCCAGGCCTCAAGCATTCCCACCCAATCGATGCTGAGACCATTGCAAGTGTGGGATATTTTCTATAGATCTAATGAACCAATCATATTCATTCATTTTTTGATCAAAACGAAAAAAAAATTAACTTTCACCATTTTTAAAAAATTAAATATCTCGCAAACCGTTAATCCTTACTCGAAAAAAATCATACAATTGCGACGAGAATTAAATTATCTTTCTATAGATATGCACTTCTATGAACTTTTGACTAATTTTTTTTTTCCTAAATTTTCGCTTAAAAAAATCACATGTGGGTTTTAAAATGAATCACACGTGATTTTTCTCGTCGGAAATTTTGAAAAAAAAAAAAAAAAAAAAAAAAAAAAAAAAGTTCGTCGAAAGAATATAAAAGTGTATATCATAGAAGATAATTTAATTATAATCGCGATAACGTATTTTTGTAGAATTGAGATTTGGTTTCAGAAAATATGTTTATTAAAAAAGTGAAAAATATTTTTATTAAGTTTGATGAAAAATGCACGACTAAGATGGTTCAGATATATATCAAATGAGTGGTGATACTCTCACCACAATTTTTCAGTATTTCACCACAATCACAGATTACGGTGTTGTGCGATGTGTTATACAACTCAGTAAAGTGGTGAACTATCAAATAAAATAATGTGAAGATCGACACCCATATCAAATATATCAATCTCAACTCTTACAAGTGCTCTTACCAAAATAGTCTTGCGAAAAATGACCACCACATATATCACTAGAGAAAAGACAAAAGAGCCAAAATCTTTCTTGAGTCCTCTTTGTGGTCGTTTTAAACTAAATCTCCAAAATTAAACACTTATTCTTCATTTCATATTTCCATTCAAATCTTGACACATGTCATTTTCTTTAAAATAAAAAGACATTTGATTTGATGTTTTGTCTTATTATTGATGATGTAAAGAGTCCAAAACGCCCTCAATTTAATACTATTCGTCATCTTCTTTAATAACCCACTTCATCACCACCACCCCATCATTATCACCGGCCACCAACACCACTTCACCACCACCGACCACCACTCCATCTGCCCCGCCACCTGTCACAAATCCTCCTGCTCAACTCCTCAACTCTTGACTGCTCACCTTGTGATATATTATTTCTTTGCTTGAAAGCCACCCAACCCAGTGACGTACAAGTTGTATTGTGCGGAGTTGAATTGTTTGTCCACTCTTACAGCCATTTGACTCTCATTTTCGTCAAGACTTTTCATTATTATATTTCCTTGGTAACCATTCTGGCCAACACTACAAAATCTGGTGGTAGCCACTAATATTAATATGCAAAAAGATAAACTGTTACCGAAGTATCTTATAATTTCTCATTAATAAATTATAATGAAAACTTAGTCATTTATATATTACAACTGAACTTAACATTTGGTATAACAAATATACTTGATGATAGAGGATAATCTTTGTTTTAAAAGTACACAGTTGTCTTTTTAAGTAGAATCCAAAACACACTATTTGCAGGCTAGAATTATAAAAAAAAAAAAAAACTTATTAAAACTGAAAGTCTTACCGGCATATGCTTTTGGGTTATAGTAATAGTCACGACAAAGGAAGGATTTGTGACTGGTGGGCAGATGGAGTGGTGGTCGGTGGCGGTGAAGTGGTGTTGGTGGTTGGTGATAATGATAGGGGGTGGTGATGAAGTGGGTTATTGAAGAAGATGATGAATAGTATTAAATTGAGGGCGTTTTGGACTTTTTACATCATCAATAATAAGACAAAACATCAAATCAAATGTCTTTTTATTTTAAAGAAAATGACATGTGTCAATATTTAAATAGAATATGAAATGAAAGAATGTGCACGACCATTTTGTATTTGGTTTAAAACGACCGCAGTGACTCCAGAAAATTTTGGCCCCTTTTTTATACTTTTCTCATTTCACTAATACAAAAAAGGTACCAACCGGTCAAAATAAAGTTTTGTCGTAGAATTGATTAATCAATGATATGATCATATGAACATCAATTTTGGGCAGATTGGAGCCCCCACCTATGACCTATGTCATACATCAATATCAAACAACTTCATGTGGTGCATATGTAGTATACCCGACACACGTAACATTATAAAGCAGACCATACTTTTGATCTCAAAATTAAGATCGTTGCTACCAGAATCCACATCGCGAACATATTGCTCGTGGAGGGGCAAATATAGGCCGTCGTCGATCGATTGCTTGAACAACTTGTCGATAATCTTATTCTTAAAAGGTTCTACTCGTTAACTTATTTGTAAACAACCATATCTGTTTTAATAGTATCTCATAACATACCATATCTTTTTAAATTAGTACTATGTAAGTTTGACATTACAAGTGTTACCTTAAATTAGTTGTTTATTCAGGTAAGTATATTCAAAGTTCTAGAAACTAGGGGTGTAAGAGAGCCTAGTTGCTAGAGCCCGGCTCCTTTTACATTATAGAAATTTGAGCTTGAGCTCTGCTCGTTTCGAGCCTTATATGCAAAACTCAAGCTTGGCTTATGAGTTATTTCTAGTGCTCGAGCTCAACTCGTTTCTAAGATTAATTTAGGTTTTTAGTTTTTGAAGAGTCAAACCCTTTAAGTAAACCGCGCTGGTTGTAATAGATTGACTTTTTGAAGAGAAATTTGAGCTTGAGCTCAGCACTTTAGATTCTTTTATTCATTTATCACCAATTGTGTAATATACTATCATTTTATGTTTTAAGAAGTATGTTATATATCCAAAAAAAAAGGTGCACAAATCCCTTTTTTTTTAACTCAGCTAGCTACTAGTTTTATAGGATTTTCATTTGATGAATGCATACTTGTTTTGCTGGCTATATATATTTTCAGCATCATGAGCAATGGACCAGCATCAAATGCGAAATGGTTATATGACAGTCCAATCAACTCTGATGTCGAGGCTAAGCTGAGACGTTTCTTGATTGAACTAGGAAATGCTGATAGAATACTCGGTATCCAGGTGCAGACAGGATCATTTTTTTTTTTAGTTTTGTAATAAACTTTGTTGCAACCTGCTCCATATCAGCTGCAACAAAATTGTCAGTTGGAACTCACACGTTTAGGTTTTGTATGGTTGTAGTTTAGACGAACTATTGTTTTTGTGTTGGTAGGTTTGTGCATACAAAGACGGGAAAGTGATCATTGATACCTCAGCTGGAGTGCTGGGAATAGATGATCCTCGTCCTGTTCAGCCCGATAGCTTATTTAATGTTTTTTCTGTAACTAAAGGAATCACGGCAGGAATGATACATTGGCTAGCCGATAAAGGGTATGTTCTCTCGTGCTCAGTTAATCCGTTTATATCCTTGTTTTGAATTGTTACAAGTAAATCTACTCTTGCAGTTTCTCTGTTTATCATTTTCACTTAATTGTGGCTTTATTGTTGTACTTATAATGCATCAGTTTAAATTATATCAAAATCATAATCAAATTGTATAACTATATTTTTTTTTTCATTGTAGGAAGTTGAAGCTTGACGAATATGTTGCAAACATTTGGCCGGAGTTTGGTACCAATGGAAAAGATCGAATAAAGGTCGTTTTCAGGGGTGTCAGGATTTGTATTTTGAAAATGATTATTATCCAAGTATTGTGACTTGTACTAGAATAATCAGATTCATTAAAAGAGATATTATGTATTGCCTGTGGTGTATTTTCTTCCTAAACTTAAGAACTCAATTTTGTTTTCTCTTATCTTGCAGGTTAATCATGTACTCACTCATAGTGCTGGTCTACACAATGCTCTTGCTGGTATTACAGATAATGATCCTGATTTATATTGTAACTTTGACGAGTGTCTAAAACGCATTGCTATGGTCACGCCCGAGACGGAACCTGGTACCAAAGAGTTATATCACTATCTATCGTTTGGGTGGCTATGTGGCGGTATCATTGAGGTACCATTACTTTCCATGGTAGAACATCTGCATATGAGTATATTTTTAGTACTTTTTAATGATATATATGTTCTTTATTGTGCAGCGCGCATCCGGGAAGAAATATCAAGAAGTTCTTGAAGAAGCTTTCACTCGCCCACTTGGCATTGAAGGTGAGTTTTATGTTGGGATTCCTCCCGACATCGAGGAAGCTCGTCTAGCAACTCTCGCAATCGATGCACCTGATTTCAATAAGTTTGCTGCATTCATCGACAGCCAAAAAACCTCTGACACTGCCACAATGCCTTCATCATTTACATTCAGCATGCTTGAAAACCTTGTTCCGTTATCCAACACACTCACTTTCGTCAGTAATACAACCAGCTGCCAATGCACACGTATCCGCACGTGCATTGGCCCGCTACTATGCCACCCTTGCGGACGGTGGTGTGGTCCCAAACAACACAAATGGAGTGGTCCCTAGTATCTTCACCAACCCAAAAGACAAAATTCATGATGCCATTCTGGGAAGGGGAGATTATAATGATTTGATCCTTCCAAGAGGGTCATTTGGGCTAGGGTTTCACAGGAATTTCGCAGCCGACGGTTCATTAATTGGGTTTGGTCACATGGGTTTAGGTGGAGCTTCAGGATACTGCGACATAACCAACCGTTTCGCTATTGGTGTGACACTAAACAAGTGTTCTTCCGGTGGTTTAACCGGGGAGATAATCCGGCTTATATGCTCAGAACTTGATCTTCCTTTACCACAGGTGTATGCAGTATCAAGTGAGATTCCTAAGCCAGTTTTCAAATAAAGGAGGTTTGGTACAAACCTTTGGGGTAAAAAATTCCGATAAATGTAACTTAGCAGAATTAAGACTGTTTCAGGAACTATAAATTTGATGCGTATCAAACCAATAAAGCTATCGTTTCTTCATTGTTTGGTCCTAACTTCTGTTATTATTGTTGCTACTATGATCAATATCACTGTTGCTTAGAAAATGTAACCACCCAATTCATCCGGAAAGAAGGGTGTGCAAAAATCAGTTCGTGTTGCAGAAGGTTTTATACACGGAGTTGATCTGTAATCTGTACACCCATGGTAAAAGATCAAAATATCAAAAGATACAATAACAAACAAGACAGCCTAGTCGCATATCGAAACTGCTAATTTTCCCACTACCCTACATTAAATGTCCGTTTACAATGACATTAACTTAATATTGTAGCTAGTACCAAACTATACTACATCATTATCATGTCACGATATTCAAATCATATAAGTATTACATAAATTACAAAGGACAATAGAATACAATAGGAGGCTTAGGCGAGGGTTATAACACAACAAAACCCTTTATTTTTCTGTTCAAACGTTACGATGAGAATCCAAAGGCCATATATCAGATACACAGCTTCCAGCATCACTACTTATACCATTTTTCACATTACCGTTAAAAATGTCAGGATTAGTACCTAGTCCAACCATCACGTGTTGACCTGGAACAGAAAGGCCAGGGTGGGACCCATGGTCATCCCCACGAACAGTTATGGTTGGACAGACGTTGCCCATTCGAGACATGTTTTGACTGTTGAACATCGAGGGAGTGGTTAAATGGTTCTGAATAAGGTGGCTTAGGCTAGATGTTAATGAGCCCCTAGCGACCATATCTTCTGCCAGCTTCACCTGTGATAGAAAAACATATTTCTTTTAGCAACACTGATTCACCACATAAACGAGCCTTGGAAAGAGTTTCTGGTAGACCGTTATGTCTGAGTAATTTGAGATACAACAGGCTATCTAAGATAAAGGTTGTAAAAATGCTCGGGTCAAAAGGGCCAACTATTTAACGACACTTGAAATGAGCCGGGTTGACCTACGAACACTTTTTTGCCCTTCATTTCATTGTTGATATGTTGAATTTGCTCACAAAAAACTATATTGTTGTAATGACTGCCTACCTTTTAAAAGGAAAGCTTGGGCACCATTCAACCCGTTTTACCTAAAATTTTTTTTTTTTTTTGACCAATCCAAAAGGTTTGTTCATACGAAAACAAGTGCATCTCGACCGAACAACACATTATGGTCCCAGCAATTGGTCCCAAAATCCTTCGCTTAGAGCTTTAATTGTTGATATGTTGAATTTGCTCACAAAAAACTATATTGTTGTAATGACTGCCTACCTTTTAAAAGGAAAGCTTGGGCACCATTCAACCCGTTTTACCTAAATTTTTTTTTTTTTTTTTGACCAATCCAAAAGGTTTGTTCATACGAAAACAAGTGCATCTCGACCGAACAACACATTATGGTCCCAGCAATTGGTCCCAAAATCCTTCGCTTAGAGCTTTAAACTCGAAAATTTTGGTATTTTTTAGATTTTTCATTGCTAATTGGAATATGAATTTTTATTTATCTGGCCAAACCTACCAAGAATAGAGACGGCCAGGCCTTATAAAGACCCCCATCCTAAATTAGAGAATTATAATCGAATATTACAAACTTCAGATCTCTAAAAGTGTCCACTGAATATCAAGAACTGAAATTAAATTCATGTTTAAGAAATAATGATACCTTAGCTCTCAAGGCTTCCACATCTGACTTGAGCACTCGGTTGTTAGTTGAAGCATCTTTAAACTGTTGGCTAGCATTTGTTAGTTGCTTGAACAAAGTTGAGTACTCTCCTCGCAGTTGTTCCACCTGAAAAGGAGATACTTAGTTTCAATCGGAACTCGTCAATAGAAGGTCGTATTTACTTATTATTTGGCTGATTTTCATTATTTTTTAATCTCTAACAGATCAAATGGGTTATGCTGAATTATTTAACTAATAAGAAAATGATCAAATCAGTTGAAGCCAACTCATCCGAAGGGCCTTTAAGTGCCTTAAATTTTCTGCTTCACTTTTACTAAAAGAGAATCGTCAAATGAGTAGAATCTAACCCAACCTGTTTTGACCCACACTTAATCTGTTACACGTTTTGACCATAATCCCAATCTGCCCATTTGGACAAATACTCACAAAACTTCAAAAACTAGCATTCCCTCAGGCTTCCTATGTTCAATTTGTGCTTCCGGAATTGTTAAGGAAAACTAACAATAAGTAGAACATTAGTAAGGGACGTACTTGTTGCTCAAGATCTGTTAGATGTGCTTGCTTTCTTTTTCTCGAGCGCCTGGCAGATTCTCTATTTGAAACCATCCTAATATCATAGCCAGCCCATATTAGATATAGGATTGACTAACCTTCCTTTCATAACTTCATGAGAAAACTTTTACCTTTTAATCCGTTTAACATCCATTTGATCGTTGCTCTGTTCACATTGACCAGCTTCAATCTCCGTATCATCATCATCTGACTGTTCATCATCACTAGTTGCCCCAATCACATTGCTATCCCGCCTAACCTTTGGTTTGGTATCCGAGGTTGGACTATCAGCTGAACAAATATGAATCTATCACCAACTAACCTTTTTCATGTAATACCGAGACCGAATTTAAATGTGTTTAAATGTGTGTTTTGAAGTTATATGTTATGTTGTTTGAAAGTGTTTATGCTATGTGAACTCGTAAATATATATTCAACCAATTGTTTAAATATTTGACAACTTTCTAATTATTTATGGAACTAAATGATGAAACACCCATAAAGATATGGTGAAAAGCTTTTTACAAAAATAATAATATGGTACGAAGATTTTCTAAACTTGTAGTTTTCACGAAGGAGATTAGATAATCTTATTCTACCTTATGATAATTAATCTGGTTGCAGCTAGTTCAATCTGATTATCCAAAACTAAGTGATGTGAGTAGAACATAAAACTGATTATTAGATTCTTGTGATTAGAGAGCATAATTAGCTTCAAACCTCATTATTTAACATCTAAATCTGAAAATCAGAAGCAATCTCTTGTTATCTAAACATTAAAAACTGAAACGAGATAGTCAGTACAAAAGAAGATCCAAACATCCCTCAAATTTATTTTAGTACTAACAAAAACCCCACATAAATATATCCACACACAAACACAAATAAATCAAAGTGAGTTAGCCTACCACATATCGACGACTGGGAATCCATAGTCATCGTGACACTAGAGTTCTTCTGAGTAAGATTTTGAGACCAGAGAGGGTTTGCGGCCATTCCACCACAGTTTGAAAATCTATTTACATTATCCTGTAATCCAAACAGTTACTTACGCTTCAGCAAATATCACAAAGCTTGACAGAAGAAAAGAGGATAATAAACAGATCAACTGATAGATAATCGAAATGAACTGATAACTTGAAAACCTACATTATTATGTAACCCAGAAAGTTAATCATAAAACAGATAGAAACATGAACTAAACTACAATCAAACATCACCACAAGTAAAAAGTAATGATTAAATAAGCATATGGGGCCTATTACCTACCATCCACTTGATTCAACATACTAATGAGAGAATTTTACATCAATAAACAAATAAGAAATTCAATAAAATTTGTGGTTTTAAAAAAAAAAAAAATGAGACAAATAAGAGTAAACAATCAAAATGATCATACAAATTCAATGCAGTTCTTGTATTTTGTTGAAATTATTATTCTAATGTTTCATTGAAGCAGCTTCTTCATCTCTTAATAAAGTTATTTCAATAAGCGGATGTCTATTGTCTAAATGAAAACAGATTAAAACGAGAACCACAATCAATCAAAATGACATAATCACGAGAATAAAGTACCGAATGAATAAAATATTAATGAACTAAGCAAATGAACAATATGTTAGGTCAGATTTGGGGCCTACCTACCGATTCAACATAATGATACACGAATCTTACATAAACAAACAAATAATAAGCTCAATAATTCTATGTATCCGCATGTATGATCAAGACATATATAACTAAATAATCAAAACAACCTTCCAATTTCAACATTCGTTCTTAATATTTCTTAAAATTCATATTAGAACCTAGAATGCGCCAATCATGACCAGTTGACCACATAATCACAAGTACAAACTACTACTAGTAACTAATTACTTATTATCGACAACAATAAAGCACAAAAACAACAAATTATGTTAAATTTGGGGCCTACCTACCTAACTACAGATCCAATACAATAATCCAACGTTAATAAACTTAATAAATTCAACCACTGTGCATTTGAATGTGTAATCGATTGTACGAAAACCACAAACCGGATTTCAGCTAGACTGGCAGACATAGATTTCCGATCATCATTACAAGCATAATAACAAGTACAAACTACTGACTTACTAATAGATTGATGAACTAAACAGCTTAAAATCCAATTAGGTTATATATGTGGCCTACCTACCCAACTGCAAATAACAACAAATAACAGATTCACTAACAGTGTGTGTAACTGTTTATACGAAACAACGTTCCGAGATCGGCTGGCTTTCTAATCATCATTACTAGTTCATTACAGCTATAATCTCGACCAAAAAGTACTGAATCACTAACTAATTAATATATTACCATAAACAAGCAACTGAACATCAAATTAGGCCAAATCTGTGGCCTACCTACCTAACATATACTTAGCTAAACATACTAATACTATAAACAAATAAAATATTCACTAACTACGTGTGTTTTGCGTCCAATCAATCATAACATAAATCAAACGGAATTAAACAGATTCACTATGTGTATTTCAGTGTGTGTGATTATATCTAATTATTGTACGGAACAGATAGATCAATAATCATATATATAAACTCACTAACTGTGTGTGTAACCGATCCTAACAGAAATGAAACTGAATTAATTCACAAAACAGGTGTAAGAATATTCATATGACGAATTCACTAACTATGTGTAACCGACCATGACACAATACAAACCGAAATAGTGTACTAATCATGTAGATCAATAAACAAATAACAAATTCACTAACTATGTGTTTTGGAGTGTGTGTGTTAACTATATGTAATCAATAACCGAATAAATAACGAATTCACTAGCTGTGTGTTTTTTAGAGGGCCTTTACTGTGTGTAATCAATCCTGACAGAAATCAAATCGAATTAGTTTCACTAACTGTGTGTGTTTCAGTGTGTGTTTACTGTGTGTATAACTGACTAGATCAACAAAACATATTCACTAACTGTGTGTAATTAGAGTGTGTAATTATATCTAATTATTGTACTTAACAGATAACAAATTCACTGTGTGTTTTTAGTGTGTGTGTGTAACAGAATTTATACCGAACTAGCGAACGGAAGAGGCAGATCACCACCGGCGTAGGTTTTCCGATCAAATCCGACACCGTCAAACAAACCTCCTCCGGCAGCGACTGACGGATTATGATGATTCCGGTGGTGATCAAAATCAGGTCCAATTGAATGCTTCAACAGTTCTTCAAAATCATAATCAAATGAAGCTCTATCATTGAACTGTTCATCTTCCTTTTTGTTATTAAAATTATTGTTATTGTTCATTGTGTGTGTGTGTGTGTAAAATTTTATAAAATGAATTTTAATGGTTTTTATAATAATAATATGATGGTATAAAAAGGTGGCTTGGATTGTTTACTTTATGAGTAAAGATGAAAAAAAGATGGGGGTCGAAGGGGAAGTGTTGGTAGAAAAAGGTGTGTTAAAGGAGGAGGAAGAAGACAAAGGTGAAGTGGCTTTGTGGAAAGTAAAGGTGACTTAAAAAGTTGCGACTCGTGTGACCGTTTTGTGGAAAGTAAAGGCGACTTAAAAAGTTGTGACTCGTGTGACCGTGTATCAGGATCAAAGTCCTCCCATCTTTGTCTCAACGTGAACTTGGTAATACTGAGACTTTTTTACGAGTCGTATCTTTAAGACTAGTGGTAATAAACGGTATTATCACAAATTTGAATGTGCAATCGATCATACATAAACGCAAACCGGATTTGCGCATAGAACAGCTAGACCGTCAGGCATAGGTTTTCGGATCATCATTACAAGCATAATCACAGGTACAAACTACTCCCTCGTTAGAATATTGGTGAACTAAGCAACTCAACATCAAATCAGGTCAATTTTGGGGCCTACCTACCTAACTTCAACATAATAATACAATAATCTAACATCAATAAACAAACAACAAAGTCACTAACAGAGAGTGTAACTGATCGTACGAAACAACGTTCCGTGATCAGCTGGCTTTCCGATCATCATTACAAGTTTACAACTAGAATCTCCACTACAAACTACTAAATCACTAATTAAACTATTAACAAAATAATGAATTCACTAACAGAAATCAAACGGAATCACGGCACAGAACATGTAGATCAAAAACAGACAGCATATTCACCAACTATCTGTGTTTCAGTGTGTGTTTACTGTGTATATAATCAATAGTAACAGAAATTAAACCGAATTACTGTACGGAGCAGATTGATCAATAAACAAACAATATATTCACTAACTGTGCGTAAATGTATTTACGGTGTGCAAAAATAGCTAACTATTGTACAGAACAAATAGATCAATAAATAAAACAAATTCACTAACTACTGTGTGTTTTCAGTGTGCGATAACTAATCGTAACAGAAATTACACGAACTATTATACAAAACAAGTAGATCAATAATTTCACTAACTGTGTGTTTTCAGTGTGTATATACTGTGTATAATCAATCGCGCAACATTTAACAAATTCACTAATTACTCTGTGTTTTTCAGTGTGTGTATAACTGATTGTAACAGAAATAATACCGATTAGATCAACAAAAACATATTTACTAACTGTGTGTAATTTAGTGTGTGTAATTACACCTAATTATAGTACTGAAAAGATAAAAAATTCCGATCTGTGTGTTTCTAGTGTGTGTACGGAACAAGTAGATTAATGTGTTTTGTAGTGTGTGTTTACTGTGTGTAAGTAATCCTAACAGAAATTAAACCGAATTAGTTTCACTAACTGTGTGTTTTAGTGTGTGTAACTGAATCGTAACAGAAATTAAACCGAACTATTGTACAAAACAGGTAGGTCAATAATTTCACTAACTGTGTGTTTTTCAGTGTGTATTTACTGTGCGTAAATCAATCGTAACATTTAAGAAATTCACTAACTGTATGTATTTACTGTGTGTAAATTAGAGTGTGTTTACTGTGTATAATTTATACCTAATTATTGTACTGAACAGAAAACAAATTAACTAATTACTGTGTGTTTTTAGTGTGTGTTAACAGAAATCAAACCGAATCAATCAACAGTAATAAAATTCACTAACTGTGTGTTTTTTCAGTGTGTGTTTAATCAACTGTAACAGAAAGTATAACTAACAATTGTACGGAACAGGTAGATCAATAATTTCACTAACTGTGTGTTTTTCAGTGTGTATTTACTGTGTGTAACTCAATCGTAACATTTAAAAAACTCAATAACTGTGTGTATTTCAACGTGTAATTACTGTGTGTAATTATACCTAATTAGTGTACGGAACATCAATAATTTCACTCACTGTGTGTGTTTCAGTGTGTATTTACTGTGTGTATAACTGACTGTAACAGAAATAATACCAAACTAGATCAACAAAACATAATCACTAACTGTGTGTAACTTAGTGTTTGTTTACTGTGTCTAATTATACCTAATTAGTGTACGGAACATCAATAATTTCACTAACTGTGTGTTTTTACTGTGTGTGTAACAGAAATTATACCGAATTAGTGTACGGAAGAGGCAGATCACCACCGGCGTAGCATTTCCGATCAAATCCGACACCGTCAAACAAACCTCCACCTCCTCCGGCAGCCGGATGATGAAAATCAGGTGCGATTGAATTCTTCAACAGTTCTTCAATATCATATTCGAACGGTTCATCTTCCTTTTTGTTATTACTGTTATAATTATTGTTCATTGTGTGTGGGGAGGGAGTGTAAAATTTTATAAAATGAAATTTGATGGTTTATATAGTAGTAAATGTGATGGTGGTTACTTCATGAGTAAGGATGTGAAAAAGATGGGAGGGAGAGGGAGAAAAAGGTGAAGGAGGAAGAAGACAAAGGTGAGAAGTGGGTTTGTGGAAAGTAAAGTGGAGTTCGAAAGTTGTGACTCGTGTGAATGAGTGACGGTGTCTGTGATTGTGACTTACGGGTAAGGGGTCATGTCAAGGGACGTTTGTTTTAAGATTAGAAACCGACTATGTTTGGAGCATAAGGTGTCACGACAAGGCTTAACCTTTTCGTTAGTGTCATCTCAGCACCACCAGCATCCTACTTCTCCACAACTAACCACAACAAACCCTCTTCACTCATAACAAACATCAACCTCTTCATTCGGCGCCCACCACTACCATTTTATTTTTTTATTCAATTTTCATTTACAATAAACAAAATTCATTTTGACGACGATAGTCTACATCCCGGCCACGAACCCGCTTAAAATCCAACACTAACTTAAATTTGCAGTCGGGCTACACCGATTGGAGGTTTGGGCTCACGGGGCCCAAGCCCAAAGCTATTCACGGAATAGATATCCGATATCTTCTAAATAAGAAGATTATCATTCTAACCGACCAAGCGGATACTGCTGGAAGGTTGAGGAACAGGAACCAACAAGGATTCCGTGTGTATATAAAGGAATCGATCCCTGCTTAGGTATGATCTACAAACCCTAACTCTCCTTAAACCCTAAAACCGACATTTACTCACGCCGGAGGATAATCGCGGAAACAATCCCACGATGTTCTAACGGTGTCTTCTGTCTTTAGTGCGCAGGTCTCAAGCAACGATTCTCAATTGGTGTAGAACCGAGCTCCAAACAAGCGAACGCCCAACTTCAGATCAACAAGTGGCGCCATCCGGGACCATTCACTAAGAACCAGGAACTAGGATGACAAAGCGATCGCAATCGACTTTTATCGAAAGAAGGTGACAATGGGGAACCCCAAGCGATTTATGGACAACCAAGGTTGCTAAAAATCGGGATCGTGCCGATTCGGCCTTCCTCCGTGGAACCACTCTGGGACAACCTGGACAACAACTACCACCACTGCTGCGAGATCCGTCACAAGACTCCTTTTACTCCACTCCAATCGGTGCTAGAAGCTAACTTCACAAAGCACCGACGCACCCGATAAGAACAAGGCGTGTTGATAGAAACGGATACCCCTGCCCTGTAGGAGTCGTTCCTAATTAGAGCCAAGTAGTTTTGTCTCTCAAAATTACGAAGCCCTAGCTATCCTCATGCAAGAGGAAGCAAAGAAAAGACCAAGTCAAGTCTCGCATGTTCGGCTAGACTTTGGCCCGAGTTTGAACATCTCCACCGCGTCGTCGGAAGGAGAAACGCGGGAGGATGATCGCCGACCCCAAAGGTTCAATAGAATCCAAGGAGAGTCGAGGAAGATGATACATCCGACTCACAACCTATGAATGAAAGTGAGGAAGACGAAGCGCACCAATGTCCACACTAGACTTGGTAGCCGCAGAGTACAAGATAGGCTTGGGAGCGATATTCCCAGTGAAAGTCCCCAGCACAAATTCGAGGGACAACCGGCAGAACGCCAAAGAGAGAGGAACTATCTTCTAGTAATTCCTCTGACAACGAGGACAGTGAGATCGACATTGGAAATCCGTAAGAAAAACCGTGACCAAGAAGAGGAGGATATGTCTCACATGGCGCCGTCAGAAAGTAGATGCGTTTACTAGACGCATCGCTGATTTTTCGGAGAATAAAAGAGGCGCATGCCCACTAATGTTAAAACCTATTGTCACACCTCATGGGAGGCTGAAACACGAGGTGTAATTCAAGGAACATAAGCACAAGATAATAGAACATACCAACATTAAGATTAAAAAGAAATAATACTCCATTACAATACTAGTTTAGCCGTCATCGGCAAATATATTACAAAGTTTAGATTCCAAAATATTGAGTTTTATTACATACGACTTGTAGCGACGGTGAAAACTTCTTTATGCAAGACTTGATAGAAAAGCTTACTAACGATCACCGAAATGCATGAGAGAAAACGGGTCAACTATGAAAATAGTTGGTGAGTAAACACGCTTAGTGAAATAAGAAAACTCGTAAGAAAAATATCCAAAGCTTTGGTCAACGAAAATAGTTCTCAAAGCAAAGGCATTGTGTATCCACTGGCCCAAATTCACCATACAAAACTTGCAACTCAAGTGTGTACACAACCCATTGCACAAAAATTATAGCGTCAAGTAATCAAGTGTAAGTGGTCATAATAGTTCCCAATATAGTGCCACGAATATAATAATTCGTGAATGCTACCGATGAAACCAAATTAAGTCGGGTGCCACTACCCAAAGTTATACTGGTGCCTCTTCCCAAAGACTCTTGGGTGCCTCTTCCCAAAGATACACTGGTGCCTCTTCCCAAAGATACACTGGTGCCTCTTCCCAAAGACCTCTGGGTGCCTCTTCCCAAAGATACATGGGTGCCTCTTCCCAAAGATACCTTTGGGTGCCTCTTCCCAAAGACCTCTTGGGTGCCTCTTCCCAAAGATACACTACGAACAAAGGTGTCTATATAGTGATGCTCGAACACGGGAGACTTTATAGTGATGTTCGAACATTGGAGACTTTAGGACAAGGTCATAACACGACGGTTCAATAAGTTCAAATAAGTCATAATTTCGTAATTAAGTTCAAGGATTGATTCGAGTTCAAATATTCAAGTCAAAAGAGTTCACAATTGTAAGGATCAATTTAATTCAAGTATGGTTCATGCATTCACCCAAAATATAGTAAAACGGTAAAAGGGGATGTGATTACTCACTTGATAAACCGGTGTGATGACAAAAGTGGGTACACCGAGGTATAATGTGATGCGTCAACCGGACCTATTACGAATGATATGATATGTCATGAGTTGCAATGTAATGTTATGCATGCACTTCAGATGTTATTTATACCATTTGCGAGTTTTGAAAATATTACTTATCGTCGAAAATACTGTTTGACGCCTTGACCAATCAAAAATCACTTTACAAGTTTTACGCCAAAATGTCATCCTACAATGGTTTTATAATGATTTTGGTGAAATTACCACTTTTCGTCGCAAAATAATGTCGCCGGAATTTTATAAAAGTAACAAAACGGCTTGGAAAAGTAGTCGTAATGGTGTACGTCGATCGTTAGAGAACGAACTCGACGGTTTTGGAAAGTTTGTATCGATAT
Source organism: Chrysanthemum lavandulifolium (assembly GCA_022545495.1). Classification (NCBI taxonomy): domain Eukaryota; kingdom Viridiplantae; phylum Streptophyta; class Magnoliopsida; order Asterales; family Asteraceae; genus Chrysanthemum; species Chrysanthemum lavandulifolium. The sequence continues at coordinate 264,013,220 of CM040240.1, forward strand.
CTAGAAGTTTCAGTTCAGGAGTTTTTGTCCAAAAGGTCTCGATCATAAAGATATCAAGGGTTAAAGATAGTGATTTTGGCTAATTGTGCGTAAAATAAGTTTCGCCAAGTTTGAACATCCGTAAATAATTTACCATAACTCCGCTTGACAAACATTTTTGTTTTGAAAAATATGGTCGGTGAACTTGATTTTACTAGAAGACATTTTGTTCCAAAAGTTTCACATCATGGTTAAAAACATGTACGCAAACATGGACGTTATGACTACTAAAATACTTGTATCGTAAAATAATATAGTTTTCGTAAAATAATAGTTACGGCAAGTTTATAAAAACGCATATATTTGTCGTTTCAAACCGCTTTCACGATAATATGTCCTTAGCTTCAGATCAAGTAAACTAATATATTTTTGATAAGTCGAAATAATTTGTGAAGCTTAAGGCTGCTTTTGACCCGAACAAACTAAAATATGTTGCTGAAATTTCGAAAAGTATTTATTTCGTCGCCAAACTTTAAAAATTCACCACGGCTTCGTTATAAGTCCGCTTTATTCCGCTCAAGCGCCACGGATTCGCTTTTAAAGTATATTTTCTAAATATCAAGGCCAAAACTTCGCATCAACAGTAGGTTTTCCAGAAATTCAATTAAGGACAGAACCTAAATATATAGTTATCGAAAATAGTTTTCTCGGACAAAACCTATTCTAATCCCTTCAAATCAACTCCAAAACTAATCTAATCCTACCATACACCTTCTTAGGGTGTCATGGGTTCCTAATCACCATCAAGACCAAAGAATACCATGGGAATATTTATAGGATGACCAATATGTATATATATAACTCAATAAATCATGAAAAATGGTATAAATCACATATCATGCAAATAAGCTCCAAAAATGAAAAGAAACATATGAAAATGACAAGGAAACATGAAAATGATAAAAAACATGCTTACAAGTGATAGTGATGAGGTGAAAGTAACAAGGATTAGCCTAAATACTCTTGGTTTTTATTTCAAAACCATAAAAAGAGTATAAACTAGATTGTGATAAGCTTGAACTTGAAAAAAAATTTGGATGATCCCTTGGAGAACCTTGTAGAACCGGTTGTGAAAGAGAGAAGAAACAAAGAAAGAACTAATGCTAACTTGAAAATGAAAATGAGTGAAAGAGATATGATATTGAATGAAAAGTTTTTGAGTGTAAACTTGTACAAGTGAAAATTTTTCAACCATTAAATGCCCACCCCTCCCCCTAGGCCGGTTTTGGGGGAGGTTTGTCCACAAATTTTTTTTTTTTTTTTTTTTTTTTTAAACTTGTATATACTTGTACAATTTGTAAGGAAAGTGTAAGTAATTATAGGAAATATGTACAAGTAAGGGTAAATGGAAATTTTTGGGGCAAGTAAGTTTTTTTAATAGTTCAAAATAGAATGTAATGAGATAATAAAAATTGTAAAAATACTTTCCTTGTGAAAATTGAGTGATAAAATAATTATCGTACAATTTTTAAGAAACACGTCGTAATAATATAAATTTAACGATTTGTATACGAAATAAATTTAAAACACTAGGTAAAGTCAAAATATAGTTTTTATAAACTAAATGTAAGTTTAAAAATATGTCGGATCATTTTTGAAAGTAATGATTAAATATTTAAAATAATAACTCACGCGATAACGCTTATTTAATATAAAAATAACGCGTTAAATGTGAAACGAAATGCCATGAATGAACTAATATGATGCATATATAATTTAATAAATGACCGAATTTGAGAATTGTGACATTCTTCCCATGTCGTGAATCACGTCCCGTGATTCGATTAACGATACTATGGTCCGAACCTCGACAAGAGTTCTAAAAGTTCATGATCGCATTCGACAATCTAAATGATCATATCAATGCCCATGCGCATGTGTTCCCATTCAACTAAGTATGTGCCCGTGATCGATTTGATAGGGTAAACTTATCCAATATCGAACGTAGCTCTCAAAAGACCTTTAGGTAGTCGATTCTAATTTAATCTCACAACTCATCAAACAAGAACCGCCATGAGATTAAACTAAACCGACTTGAGTAAACTTGTCTCTTAGCTTGATTTTCGCAACTCATCAAACAAGAACCGCTACTAGATCAAGCTAGGAAACAAGTTGTTAGAAAGGTAGGATGCCACATCCTTGAATGAAGTCTTTTGAAAGATTCGCCGATATTCGATTTGCTTACACAATCAAATCCAATCAACAAAATATATAACAACTAAGGTCGATATCAATAGGTCTCAAATTAATCAATGTCGTGAACGTAAAGATTGGAAGGAAGTTATGCACTCAAAATCATGTCGATGTAAATAAGGTAGTTGTTCAAAGGAATGTACCGTTACGGCGTTGCGGGCTTCCTCGATACCCGAGATAGAATGCTCGACCACGTGCGGGAGGAATTTCGATGTTCGATCTTGTGGGCCTTCTATTGCCAACGCCAGTTTCGACGACACCTCCTTGATCGGGAGTTCTTTCACTTTGGACGTATTGCGAAGGTGATCTAGACTTCCACACTCGTAACATGCTTTTCTCCGTCCTTGATTTCCGGGCCTGCTTGAGCAATTTTTCGCGAAGTGGTCCGTCGTCCACATTTGCCGCACCTTCTGCAGCCTCCGAGTGATGATAATTACATCGAGTGCACAAAGGATGCGGACCGCGTATCCTTTGCGCTCGGGTGGTCGCCCATAGTTACGAGTTATTCGTTGCCTCTTGTTTTGCCGATTCGGTCCCGCTTCCGGTGATCCTCCGCCGCTTCGTCCATTGTTTGAAGTACCTTCTCCGTTGTTGGTCTGTCTAGCATCGAGATGTATTATAATTTGGGTGAGTAGATCCGCCATTCCGCCAGCCGTTGTTGTCCGGATTATCATTGTTGTTTGAGTTGCCGTTGTTGTTACCTCCCGAGCAGTGTTTCTTGCAGCCATGATCCTGCTGAGAGGACCAAAACATCGGTTGAGTAAACGACATTCGAACAAGTCGATGAGGTGCGTAACGGTGGTAATGTGTTATAGTGATCGAAACATGACAGAGCAGAGACATGCTATGTCTAACAAGTCGAACGATGGAAAAGAGAAGATATGAACAAGGTACGGTAATGTAGACGTGAACGTAAAACATGCCATGCATACCCACCCCGACCAATGCAACTTCAGTGACTGACTCTAAAGACTCGACTAAACATGATTTGAAATTATTACTCTTATCATTGCATGGTTCTTCATAAATTAGACATAGTTGATCGGGGCTATGTATAATTTATGAGTAACGATGCAACGATAGGACTAGTTGACTCGAATGGTGTTCAATGTTTAATAAAAAAATAAAAATTATTCCGGTTATAGTCGTGATTTTATTTTTGAAAATCGCATTCTCTATAACCTTTGCTCGTACCAATCATCACACCTCACGGAGGCGGAAACACGAGTGTAACCAAGGAACATAAGCACAAGATAATAGAACATACCAACATTAAGATTAAAAGAAATAATACTCCATTACAATACTAGTTTAGCCGTCATCGGCAAATATATTACAAAGTTTAGATTCCAAAATATTGAGTTTTATTACATACGACTTGTAGCGACCAAAGGAAAACTTCTTTATGCAAGACTTGATAGAAAAGCTTACTAACGATCACCGAAATGCATGAGAGAAAAACGGTCAACTATGAAAATAGTTGGTGAGTAAACACGCTTAGTGAAATAAGAAAACTCGTAAGAAAAATATCCAAAGCTTTCGTCAACGAAAAATAGTTCTCAAAGCAAAGGCATTGTGTATCCACTCGGCCCAAATTCACCATACAAAACTTGCAACCGTGTGTACACAACCCATTGCACAAAAATTATAGCGTAAGTAATCAAGTGTAAGTGGTCATAATAGTTCCCAATATAGTGCCACGAATATAATAATTCGTGAATGCTACCGATGAAACCAAATTAAGCTGGGTGCCACTACCCAAAGTTATACTGGGTGCCTCTTCCCAAAGACCTACTGGGTGCCTCTTCCCAAAGATACACTGGGTGCCTCTTCCCAAAGATACACTGGGTGCCTCTTCCCAAAGACCTACTGGGTGCCTCTTCCCAAAGATACACTGGGTGCCTCTTCCCAAAGATACACTGGGTGCCTCTTCCCAAAGACCTACTGGGTGCCTCTTCCCAAAGATACACTACGAACAAAGGTGTCTATATAGTGATGCTCCGAACATGGGAGACTTTATAGTGATGCTCCGAACATTGGAGACTTTAGGACAAGGTCATAACACGTACGGTTCAATAAGTTCAAATAAGTCATAATTTCGTAATTAAGTTCAAGGATTGATTCGAGTTCAAATATTCAAGTCAAAAGAGTTCACAATTGTAAGGATCAATTTAATTCAAGTATGGTTCATGCATTCACCCCAAAATATAGTAAAACGGTAAAAGGGGATGTGATTACTCACTTGATAAACCGGTGTGATGACAAAAGTGGGTACACCGAGGTATAATGTGATGCGTCAACCGGACCTATTACGAATGATATGATATGTCATGAGTTGCAATGTAATGTTATGCATGCACTTCAGATGTTATTTATACCATTTGCGAGTTTTGAAAATATTACTTATCGTCGAAAAATACTGCTTGACGCCTTGACCAATCAAAATCACTTTACAAGTTTTTACGTCAAAATGTCATCCTACAATGGTTTTATAATGATTTTTGGTGAAATTACCACTTTCGTCGCAAAATAATGTCGTCGGAATTTTTATAAAAGTAACAAAACGGCTTCGGAAAAGTAGTCGTAAAATGGTGTACGCCGATCGTTAGAGAACGAACTCGACGGTTTTGGAAAGTTTGTATCGATATCTAGAAGTTTCAGCTCAGAGTTTTTGTCCAAAAGGTCTCGATCATAAAGATATCAAGGGTTAAAGATAGTGATTTTGGCTAATTGTGTGCGTAAAATAAGTTTCGCCAAGTTTGAACATCCGTAAATAATTTACCATAACTCCGCTTGACAAATGCTTTTTGTTTTGAAAAATATGGTCGGTGAACTTGATTTTACTAGAAGACATTTTGTTCCAAAAGTTTCACATCATGGTTAAAAACACCGCAAACATGGACGTTACAACTACTAAAATACTTGTATCGTAAAAATAATATAGTTTTCGAAAATAATAGTTACGGCAAGTTTATAAAACGTGCATATATTTGTCGCTTCAAACCGCTTTCACGATAATATGTCCTTAGCTTCGATCAAGTAAACTAATATATTTTTGATAAGTCGAAATAATTTGTGAAGCTTAAGGCTGCTTTTGACCCGAACAAACTAAAAATATGTTGCTGAAATTTCGAAAAGTATTTATTTCGTCGCCAAACTTTAAAAATTCACCACGGCCGTTATAAGTCCGCTTTATTCCGCTCAAGCGCCACGGATTCGCTTTTAAAGTATATTTTCTAAATATCAAGGCCAAAACTCGCATCAACAGTAGGTTTTTCCAGAAATTGAATTAAGGACAGAACCTAAATATATAGTTATCGAAAATAGTTTTTCTCGGACAAAACCTATTCTAATCCCTTCAAATCAACTCCAAAACTAATCTAATCCTACCATACACCTTCTTAGGGTGTCATGGGTTCCTAATCACCATCAAGACCAAAGAATACCATGGGAATATTTATAGGATGACCAATATGTATATATATAACTCAATAAATCATGAAAATGGTATAAATCACATATCATGCAAATAAGCTCCAAAATGAAAAGAAACATATGAAATGACAAGGAAACATGAAATGATAAAAACATGCTTACAAGTGATAGTGATGAGGTGAAAGTAATAAGGATTAGCCTAAATACTCTTGGTTTTATTTCAAAACCATAAAAAGAGTATAAACTAGATTGTGATAAGCTTGAACTTGAAAAAAATTTGATGATCCCTTGAGAACCTTGTAGAACCGGTTGTGAAAGAGAGAAGAAACAAAGAAAGAACTAATGCTAACTTGAAATGAAAATGAGTGAAAGAGATATGATATTGAATGAAAAGTTTTGAGTGTAAACTTGCACAAGTGAAAATTTTTCAACCATTAATGCCCACCCTCCCCTAGGCCGGTTTGGGGAGGTTTGTCCACAAAATTTTTTTTTTTTTTTTTTTTTTTTTTTTTTAAACTTGTATATACTTGTACAATTTGTAAGGAAAGTGTAAGTAATTATAGGAAATATGTACAAGTAAGGGTAAATGGAAATTTTGGGGCAAGTAAGTTTTTTAATAGTTCAAAATAGAATGTAATGAGATAATAAAATTGTAAAATACTTTCCTTGTGAAAATTGAGTGATAAAATAATTATCGTACAATTTTAAGAAACACGCCGTAATAATATAAATTTAACGATTTGTATACTAAATAAATTTAAAACACTAGGTAAAGTCAAAATATAGTTTTTATAAACTAAATGTAAGTTTAAAAATATGTCGGGATCATTTTTGAAAGTAACAGATTAAATATTTAAAATAATAACTCACGCGATAACGTTTATTTAATATAAAAATAACGCGTTAAATGTGAAACGAAATGCCATGAATGAACTAATATGATGCATATATAATTTAATAAATGACCGGAATTTGAGAATTGTGACACCTATGATGGAGCAGGTGACCCTGATGATCACCTAAAAATTTTCGAATCAGCCGCAACCATTGAAAACTGGCCACAACCTGTATGGTGCCACATGTTCAATTCCACACTGGTGGGAAATGCGCGGAACTGGTTCAACAAGCTTCCACGCAGAAGCATCAATGGTTTTGAAGAATTGAGGAAGGCATTCCGCCTAAACTTTACTCAACGAAAAAAGTGCGCTAAAAACCCCATTGAACTCGCTAGAGTCAAACAGCGCCAAGGGGAATCCACAAGCGCTTTCATGGAGCGCTTCAAGGATGAGTGCATGCAAGTCAAAGCATGCCCCGAAGTACTCAAAATCTCAGGGTTCATGAATGGGATCAACAACCCGGAACTTATTAAAAGATTGAATGACAGGATTCCCCAATCCTTCGATGAGGTTATGAAGCGTACACGGTCCTTCGTACAAAGAGAAGCCGGTGCGGCGGATAGCAAGAGAAGCTATTCCAACTACCGGTCACAGGAACAACCTGGGAGACAATCCACGGATCGGAATAGTAACCGTAACAGGAACTATCGCAACCAGAGGAATGGGCGCGACAATGACAAATATACCCCGCTTACCAAATCGCCAAAGGAGATACTTGCAACAGAGGGCGCTAACTTCCCGAGACCACCACAAATGCGCACTCCAGAGGATAGGCGTGTCGGCAGTGGATACTGTGATTACCACGCGCAGAAGGGCCACACCACTAACGAATGTGTTCAACTGCGCCAACTCATTGACAAGATGGTCAAAGAAGGTAGATTGGACCATCTGGTCAAGAATATCAAGGAAGGAAGGACAAGCGTAAGAGTGGCAATAAGAAATAAACGCTTAAAGACAAGCCCGACACCATTTACATGATACAATCATGGCGCGGGTCACAAAGCGTAAGGTAAGCCGTGATTTTTCACGAAAGGAAATCTGCTCCCCACCTTAATCGCGAACAACGCAGTTGGTGGAACCACTTACTATAGAGATAAGCGGGGTCGCGACATCCACCGCATGTATGTTGATGGTGGAGCTTCGCCGACATCATGTATGAGCATCTGTTTCAAGCGATCGCGTCTCGAATACACAACCGCTAACCCCAATGTAAGCAGTCATAATCGGTTTTACAGGTGAGAAGATATGGCCTATGGGACAAATAAGACTACCTGTCAGCATTGGAAATGAAGAACACTCCGCAACGGCCTGGATGGAATTTATGGTGATTAAATCTCCCTCGCCATACAATGGCATCATTGGTAGACCAGGAATTTCAGCTATGCAAGCAGTGCCATCAACAGCGCATGGGATGCTCAAGTTCCCAGTGGAAGGTGGTATTGTTACTCTTTACAACGCCACTATACCACATAGAGAATGCAACACGATTGCATGCGAGACGGCACCAACCCTAGCACGCCGGAAGACCGTAATTCCACACCGAAAGTAGCGATCCACCCGTAATACCCGTAGCAGAAATAGCCATCTGAGGTCACTATCGACAACCAAGAATCACCGTGCAGCGCGCCCGCGTAAGAATTTAGACATTTTTGCATGGGAGCCAAAACACATGACCGGGTACCGCTCAATCACGTAACACAACCCGCGAATCCGGCAAGGGTACTCGCTTATTCGCCGTAAGAAACGCGCCAAGCCCCGCAGCCGCGCAGCGATCCCGGCAAGTGCATAAGTTGGTCGATGCGGAATTATGCGTGAAGTTTACTACCACGATCGCTTTCCAACCCAAAGAATGGTCAAAAAGAGCGACGGTAGTGGCGAATGTGTGTCGACTTTATCGATCTTAACAAAGCGCGTGCAAGATCGCTATCCATTACCGCAGATAGGTGGAAAATAGAGTCTCTATGCGGTATCCATTGAAGTGTTTCCTAGACGCGTACAAAGGGTACCATCAAATTCGATGGCTAAAGAGGATGAAGAAAAACGCCTTCCACACGTGCCGAGGGTTTATTGTTACACAAAATGCCTTCGCTTGAAAAACGCGGTGCCACCTATCGCGGTTGGTGGATAACGCCGAAAAAAAGCGGGCCGCAACCTAGAAGTCTATGTCGATGATCTAGTCATCAAGAGCCATCGCGAAGATGAGCTAATACGCGACATCGAGGAGACGCTTAAAACTCTACGAGGATAAACATGAAGTCAATCCCAAAAGTGCACATTCGCGCCATCAAGGCATGTTCCTTGATACCGATTAAACCTCGACAGATTAAACCATGTCCGGAAAAACAAAGCGGTCATCGAACTTCCTTCACCACGCACGTTGAAGGAAGTCCAATCTCTCAACGGAAAGTTGGTCACCTAAACAGGGTTCCTATCCAAATCGCTAAAAATCGTTACCACTTTTCAAAACACTCAAGAAGTGCATAAAGACGGGTGATTTTAAGTGGACTACGGAGGCAGAGGAAGCCTTCACTCGCCTTAAACAAAGATCCGCAACACTCCCAACACTCGTCGCACCCGACTGTGGGAAGAACCGATCATGTACTTGTCATGCAATCGATGGAGCAATCAACAGAAGATTACTAATGATAGGGATTCGGTAAACCCTATCTACTTTGTAAGCAAAGCGCTAAAGAAGACGGAGTGAACTACACCGCCATGGAAAAATTGGTTCTTGCATTGGTGTTCGTTCGCTAAACGGCCACGCAGTATTTCCAGCGCACCGATGCAAAGAATCACCGATCAACCAATCAAGCGGATCATCTCTAAACTCGATGCATCCGGCCGACCCGAGTGGAGTGTATTCTTTGGCGAACACAACATCTCCTACTGCACTACGACGGCAATTAAAGGATGATTCGCGATTTCATCATTGAAAAACCAGACACCGATGAAGTACCCACACCAAATAAGACGGAACAACATGATCCATGGATCTTGTTTACAGATGGATCCTCATGCATTGATGGTTCAGGAGCAGGCCTTATCCTTACAAATCCAGAGGGAATGGAATTCACCTATGCACTGCGCTTTAATTTACCAGCGACAAACAATGAGGCAGAGTACGAAGCTCTACTTGCTGGACTACGCATTGCAGCTCGAATGGGTGTACATAACCTAGAAGCAAACGTGATTCCCTATTAGTAGCTAACCACGTGTTGGGAGAATACGTGGCTAAGGAGGATAATATGATCCAAAGATCTTGCCAAGACCAAGACACCGATCAAAAGTTTTGAAAGATTCACCATCAAACAGGTTCCTAGAGGGAAAACTGCAAGCGGATGCACCGAGCAAGATTTCTCGACAAGCTTTGCACACCTATCAAAGCAAGTTCTGGTAGAAACACTGAAAAGCAAGTCTATCTCAGAGATGGAAGTCTCCACAATCATAGAGGAGGACGGTCCTACATGGATGACACCGATAATGAATTTCCTGAACAAAGGACTGCTACCCCAGGAGCAAAAGGAAGCTCGCAGGATACGGCGCACAGCGCAGAGATTTGAAATCCGAGACAACATCCTGTATCGACGCTCCTTCCCGCAACTATGGCTCATTGCGTAAGCCCATTACTGTGCAAATTACGCGTCTGCGAGATCCATGAAGGTTCATGCAAGATGCACTCGGACCACGATCCGCTGTGGCACGCGCCATGAGATCGGGATACTATTGGCCTACCATGCACCGAGATGCGCGGGACTTAATACGGAAGTGTAACGATTGCCAAGTGCATAGGCTCATCCCGCGCCTACCACAACACGAGCTAACGCCAATAACATCACCATGGCCTTTCTACAAGTGGGGTATTGACATCGCAGTCTTTTTCCCGCAGCAATGGAGGATTAAAATTCCTCATAGTCGCTATAGACTACTTCACCAAGTGGATTGAAGCAAAGGCGGTGGTAACAATCATCGCAACCAGTGAAGCGCTCAGATGGGATAACATTGTATGCCGCTTTGGTCTTCCCGGGAAATCATCTCGCATAATGGAAAACAATTTGACAACCCTTCAAGGATCGGTGTGAAAAGCTACATCACACAACACTTTGCGCCGCTTAAACACCCACAAACCAACGCCTAGTGGAACAGCGAATCAAGCTAGCGAAGGAATTAAAAACACCGACAAGCACAAAGCGGAGATGGGCGGACGAGCTATCACATGTCTTGTGGGCGCATCGCACCTCAATCAAAACCAGCACAGGAGATACACCCTTCTCTCTAGTCTACGGGACAGAAGCTGTCATACCAGCCGAGATCGGTATGCCAACCATCCGCACTGCTGAGATAAATGTGGCAACTAATGATGAAGAACGGCGTCTTGACCTAGATCTGCTAGAAGAAAGGCGTGAACGCGCAGCTATACGTGAAGAAAAATCGAAGTCAAAAATGAAGGGATACTATGACGCTAAGGTAAGAGGTGTCTCATTCGCACTGTGTGACTTCGTCTCATCGCGCTTAATGATGCAAGCCACGCAGAAGACACAGTAAGTTTGGACCAAAGTGGGAGGGACCCCATGAGGTTATCAAGCACTAGGTACGGGCGCGCATAAGATACGGGCTTGGATGGTCGTGGAATTGCCACGTACATGGAACATCTGCAATCTCAAGAGGTGCTACCTATAGAAATGGCTACGGCCAAACACACAACTATGTAATTTTTTTTTCATGTTTTTATTTCCTCACAAACACTTGCAAATATTAATAAAATGTTACGGTTTCTAGCTAACTCCGTGACACATTTTAATTTGTTACTTCCATATACTGTATGTTTTAACATCTATTTTAGTTTTGCCTACATGGCGTGCATGCAATATATAAACCCACGATGGTCAAAAGGATAAGTTAACCTAATAAACAACTTGTTGAGTAAGAGGGTTGCAAACCCATCAACGCCGGATCACGATCCTTGTTAAACACCTTGTTCTCAAGACGTTGAATAAGCTTTGTGCGCACCCCACTACGGATGCGCAACAATGCACATGTGCACGTTAACAACTTTGGAACCAAGACACTTGATTCCTTAATTTGGTATTTACAAGACGCATACCATTAATATACACGATTATACTTGACATTTTTAGTATCTCATGATCTTCATACATGATTATGAAATCCTTGTATTATTCACACTTGCATATACAGATAACAACGATACTTCTTTACGCAAAGATAAACAAGATAAGTGTGTACATCAAAGATAAACAACGATACTTCTTTTACGCAAAGATAAACAAGATAAGTGTGTACATCACGTAAAGAAAAATATATTTACAACACACTTCACAAAAGGAGGTCCATTAATGGACTACGAGTTATTTCTCACGAGATAGTTACTGAGACCGTAGATAAACTAAAACTATGACTACGCTTCAGGAGGAACTACCCACGCTGCTAGTATCATCCCCAATCCTATTCAGCTCCCGCAACAAATTAGCATCTCGACGAGCCACGGTGGCAACACTCACGCACCCCATCGCATCGAGGGAGGAGCGCCGCGCCAATACCACACATTATAGCCTCGCCCTTAATACCTTTCTTTTCAAGAAGCCTCGCCGCACGCGCCCCAACACTTGCTTGTGGGGACTTCGTCTCGTGACAAAAGGATTCAGGATATCTCTAGTATGCGCCAAAAACAGGAACCCGCAGCTGGGATGCATCGGGTCTAAGATAATAGTTCGTCGCGAACCGCCTTCTCCACCGAGATGACGGGCTAGAGTCGACCAAAAATCACGTTTATTGGATAGTCCCGATCACGCCCAGCTCACGATCTGGGAGTTCCAAGTCCTTCATCTTCTTCATGGCAATGACCGATTGTCATAAGCCTTTGCATCATAAGTAGGTACCGCTCAATGGGTACCTTTAGCGGCTCACCCACTTGCGCCTTTTCAATGGCTTCGACTTTCCACGCCCAACAAGACACTTCACCACATCCCCGAAGGAGTCACGAACTTCTTGCGATTCCGTGACACCTAACGCCGCTAAAGTGAGCCCATGGCTTATGAGCCATCTCGCGCCACCATGGCGGAGAGAAGTCATGGATATAACTCCTCATCGCATTTATGCTTAGTTTACGCAACTTCTCCTCCCACGCTTCTAGAGCACTTTTCACAGAGTGCCAAGTCTTCAAGCCGGGAGGTCAATGCCTTTGCCATTTTCCAAATATTTAATAGCCCACATACAAGAAGCCTTATAGCTCGCGATGACGCGCCCCGGTTTATTTGACACATCGCCATTTCTCCTCGGCTAGTTTTTAGCATATGACCCAAGAGTCTCGCTCACTTCTAGCACTAGCCAATCGAGCCTCAAGTAGTGCAATTCGCTTGTCTTTCTCCGCACCTTGGCTAGTCTCGCCCGAGTACTTTACCTTTACCCGCCGCAAGTGAGACCAGTCATCAACAAGTTGTTCCATGGGTGCATCCCCCCGTCTCAGTTCAGCGCTTTGGCTCTTCAACCCGGATGATTCAAATGAATCGACTTGCTTGGGGGGGTGACTGCTGGATTGTTCAAACCTAAAACATGATGAGATAATCATGCTTATTCGCTATCTAGCTATATTTTGATACATAATCTTTCAAGGATACTTACGCAGAATGGAGGTGTCGGGTGATGGTGGGCGCGACGCAACATCACCGGAAGATGACTCCACACTAAAAACAACGGGCGTTTCTTAGGGAGGCGGCGGCGCCATCGCCACAAGGCTCTTTTGCGCTCCACCGGACTCTTCTTCCTCATCTGTTTCTTCCACGTGCTCCGCCGCCATGGGCGCCGGTTGCACGGGAGGTGTCTATACTATTGTACTCGTGATACTGTAGTAGGGAGTTGCTTGAGCGCCACGGAGGAACTTTCACCGCCTCGCCTAGGTCCATCGCTAGGTACGCCCGCGACCGCGAACAAGCACGGCTCTTCTCCTCCTTCGTGGGTCGAGTTCCCACCTTTACATCCATCGGCTTTGTCACAGGCCAACGCCAATGTGTCCATCTCTCGCGCCACAAAGAAAGAAATATACACAGTTCACAACAAGTACGCAGAACAAATAGTGAATAACTTATAGTAATATAATTCAACGGGGTGCGAAAGCATGAGCACCCACCCTGACCATCGGCGTCTAAGAAGATAGGAACTTCTTCTCAACTGCCAAAATAGTTGTGGCTTAGGCCAATATGCACCAAGAACTCCTCGGGGTAGGAGCTTATAGGGATGCGGTTAACATTTATTGTTTCCGCATCCTCTGCATTATATGATCCGTGAGGGCGCCATCCTTCGGGCAAAGGTCCCTTAGCGAAAAAATCGAAATGAGACGGAAAACAAGTGTTGTCAATCCGTAAAAGGTTTCTCCAATTTTGAGCGATCTAACTTTTCCGTAGCATTGAGCGAACCCGGCGTCAAAGGAAACCCACCCGCTTGACCACGTGGTGTGGTAAAAGGCCTTAACAAAGTGGATTGTGGGGTTTATGGCCAATAAGTGGCTACCACCGGTTAATTAATTTCACCGCACCTATACAAAGCGGTGGGACAAGTGAATGTGGTAATAATTCAATACATCACTTAAGAATAAGGATATGGGTATGCGCCGATTTGCGAATTCAAAATCGTGTGTATACACCAATTTTCCCATCGGAAATCCGCTATTGATGCATTCGTAGCCGGTACTTCCGGATGTACTGCACTAGGGATATAATAATCCGATGCAAACCGTTGTAGCTCCTCTTCCGTTATGTCGATGTAAAATCGATAATTCCTTAACCATGGTATTGTTATAAACACAACAAAGGCGCAGCGCAGCTACTCAGGGGGTATTTCATCAAGGCTCGATGTGTTGGAAGCTTTGCTAATGGCGGATTGTTCTTTTTACCGTGTGTCGAGACGGTGAAATGAAGTGCGGGTTATATAATCCTCTTCCTCCACGCGATGACCGACACGTGGACTCCACTAACCCTACATATGTGGCGGGATTGTTTGACGGGACATGGGTGCGAATTTTCCCGATTTACGAGGTGCCCGCTTCCTTTTTATGGCTAGATACAATGTATCCTAGCGCCTTTTCTAAGCTTCTTGGCTACGCTTCGCTTATTTTTCATAGAATACGATAATTAGTCTAGCATTCGTAGTTATGCACTGCGCATACTAGACTAGGGGGACATGATGACGTATAGTCTACATCCGGGTCACGAACCCGGCTAAAATCCAACACTAACTTAGCCCGGTACGAGTCGGGCTACACCGATTGGAGGTTTGGGCTCACGAAGGCCCAAGCCCAAAGCTATTAACGGAATAGATATCCGATATCTTCTAAATAAGAAGATTATCATTCCCAACCGACTTAGGCGGGATATGCCGAAGGTTGAGGAACACGGAACCAACAAGGATTCCGTGTGTATATAAAGGGAATCAGATCCCTCGTTTAAGGTACGATCTACAAACCCTAACTCTCCTTAAACCCTAAAACCGATTACTTACTCTCACGCCGGAGGATAATCGTGGGAAACAATCCCACGATAAGCCTAACGGTGTCTTCTGTCTTTTAGTGCGCATGTCTCAAGCAACGATTCTCAATTGGTGTAGGAACCGGAGCTCCAAACAAGGAACGTCCAACTTTTGCATCAACACATTTCATTCAAAATAAAAATACAATACATAACATAATAATATTTATTTCATTCAAATAATACAAATAACATTTTTTATAAAATAAAGTTCAAAAAAATTAAAACATAACTCCATCATCGGCCCAAATTTTAAAAAGTCTAACACTAAGTAAGTAAAAGTAGCCCACTTCTTGGCCCAAATTTGACTGAGAAAAAAAAAGAAAAATAAAATCACATTTCTTCTTCTTCTTCACTTCCTGCGTGTACACGCACACACTTGAAAATCAAAAGAGGAAAAAAGAAGAAAAAATGAAACCGTTTATATATCAATTAGGTCCCACTTTGTCAGTAGCATTTGCTCGTCGTCAGAACGAAGAAGCAACCGACGGCGCCCGACGGCGAGGGGGTCGGTGTCACGACGGGGCACGGCGAAGTGACACGGTGAACGGCGAGGGGCTACGGCGAACCCACACCGTACGCTATTTTTTAAACTACCTATAATTAATCTTTTATATAATAAAGGAATTACATTATTTCGGAGTGATTTTGTCAATTCATTCTTATTGAAAAATCAATTAGGCCAATAGGATAGCTCGATTTTGCCACGTAATCAAAATCGTGTGATATGGTTGGTTAATAAAAGCCAAAATTAAATTGATTTTAGTCAAACTTCAATAAATTTGGTGGAGAAATTTGATTGATAAAAAAAAAACATAAAAATATAGGTGTCAAATTTGTGAAAACAAAAACTTAAAAAAAAAAGAGGCAATTAATAAAACTTTAGTGGTTAAATTTTTAAAAATTATATAGAGTTAAGTGTAACATTATAAGTCTCCATGTTTTTTTAATAACTTTGGATTATAAACAAATACCCCCTTATACTTTATACCCTTTATACTTTATATCTTAAAAATACAATATATATGTTGTTTTAAAATAACAACATATAAATTTGCATAAGATTATAAGTATCATTTTTTTAGTATATACGTTTAATAAAGACTCATTTATTTCATTTTTAAAAGTTTAACCTATGTGGACACGAGTTTCCACTTTAAATACGTCTAAATTATCGAAAACGGAATATAATTATCAAATTGTAAGCATGAGTTATTTTAATATAAAATAAATATCTGCTGATTGTACTTATAACAATTACTCATGTAATTTTATTTATTTATATAAGGACATCTAGAAAAACATTTTAAAAACTTTAAGGAGTATACTTTAACTTTATCAACGCTCATTGTGTGCTATTAAACTTGCATCATGTGTACAATATAATATCGATGGTGAAATTTAAATAACAACATCAACATCTTTGTCGGCTAAATAAAATTAAATCTTGAGTTACCTAACAGAAATTTTTACAAATATTTTACCAAATTCTAATGGATATTAATGCATAATGAAAAACTCGTGCATAAGTATTAGTTATCATATATACTATAGAGCAAGACATGCTCTCTTCACATGCCATGTGTCAAAACATTAATTGCTAACTTTCATGAGTTGGCAAAAATAGCCCCGAGGTTTAAGTGTCGTCTGATGGCGTATAGTGCGGTGTCGGGTTATAAACCCGACCACATTAATACTCGCATGCGCTGTACGCACAATTGGGCCAATATCAATAAAGGTTTGGGCTATTTGTAAAAGCCCAAGCCCAAATCTATTCTGGAATAGATATCGATATCTTCTAAAATAAGAAGATAATCATTCCCAACCGACTTAGGCGGGATCGCGAAGGTTGGGGAACTATTTGGAATAGGAACCAACAAGGATTCCGTGCGTATATAAAGGAATCATATCCCTCGTTTAAGTGCGATCTCATAACCTAAAACTCCTTAAACCCTAAACCGATTACTCACTCTCACGGGAGGATAATCGTGGGAGACAATCCTGGTAAGCCTAACGGTGTTTCTTGTCTCTTAGTGCGCGGGTCTCGGCGGCAATTCTCAATTAGTGCGAGCCGGAGCTCCAAATCGAGGCGTCCAACTTTTGTATCAACAAGTGGCGCCATCCGTGGGACCTACACTAAGAACCGACACTAGAATGACAAAGCACGGCAATCGGCGATCGCGGTCGGACCTTATGGGGAAGAAGTCGCGAGTGGACTAACCCTAGCGGACCTGCAGGACAACCAGTATTGCTAAAAATAAGGGATCGGGCCAAGACTTGATCTTCCTACGGTGGAACCGCACTCGGGAACAACCCAGCCACTACAACCACCACGAGTGGAGTAGACCCACTGCGCACCGTCTTTACTACTCCCTTCCAATCGGTGCTAAGCCGGCGACAAAGGTGCCGGAGGCACCGGTCGGGATAAAAGTATAGCGATGAAACAAACGCGCTCGCTCGAGGAGTCGCGCGAGTGCACCGAAGCTTTCGTATCCCAAAACTACGAAGCATTGGCGCCCTCATGCAAGAGGAAGAAGAATAGATCGGGCGGAACTTGAAAGCCCGACTCAATTCGATTCGAATCGATACTTCCCACTGCGCCACGAGAAAGAAGCGCGAGGAAGCGGTCATAAACCCCGGTATTCAGCGAATCGGGAGGAGAATTGATGGTGATGAGACATCTCACTCGCAACATTTGAGTGATAGTGATAGAGAAGAGCGGCGTACCGGTGTCGCGCGGGCGGGTAGCCGTAGAGTACATGATAGGCGGGGCGAAAGTATTCCCGGTGTGACCCGCCGATCCGGACTCTAAGTCGATTACGAGGATGGGCGGCGCAAAGCGCCGTGAAGGAAAATTCATCTTCGATAACTCCTCGGACAACGAGGATAGTGATCTGAGGACATTGGAAATCGAGCGACGCGATAGCCAAGAGGAAGACATGTCTCTCCCGTGGCGCCGTCGAGAAAGTGGATCGTTCACGAGCGCATTAGTGATTTCTCGAGAACAAGAAAGGCGAATGCCTACAAATGTCAAAACCTATGATGGGACGGTGATCACGGCGATCACCTAAAATCTTTGAATCGGCCGCGACCATTGAAAATTGGCCACAACGGTGTGGTGCCACATGTTTAATTCCACTTTGGTAGGAAGCGGCGTGGCGGTTCAACAAACTCCCGAAGGAGCATAAATGGTTTGAAGAGTTGAGAAAGGCGTTCGCCTAAATTTTACTCAACGGAAAAAGTGCGCTAAAAATCTGTCGAACTCGCCGGGTAAAGCGAGAACCAAGGAGAATCTGAGTGCATTCATGGAGCGCTTTAAAGATGAATGCATGCAAGTTAAAGCATGTCTGAAGTACTAAAGATCTCGGCTTCATGAATGGGATTAATAATCGAACTCATCAAGAGATTGAGCGACAAGATCCACGAGACTTTTGATGAACTCATGAAGCGCTCTCGGTCTTTTGTCGAGGGGAAGCCGCTTGTGGCGAATAGCAAAAGAACCATTCGAGTTACGGTCACGGGAACAACACGGGAGACAATCCAACGACCGAGGTAATAACCGTAATAGGAACTATCGCGACGGAGGAGGCGAGAGCAGAGATAATGAGATACACTCCACAGTCAAAACCCCAAAGGAAATACTCGCATGAGCGCGAATTTCCCAAGACCACCGCATGAATCGTACACGAAGATCGGCGCGGGAATGGATCTTGTGACTACCACGCGCAAAGGGTCACACCACTAACGAATGTGTCCGGTGCGCCAACTCATCGACAAGATGGTCAAGGAAGGTAGATGGACCACTTGGTCAAAAATATTAAGAGGGAGAGATAAACAAAGAATGGAAACAAGAAGGAGACACCCAAAGATAAGGCCGACACAATCTACATGATACGAGGCGTGGCGAATCACTAGAGCGGAAGGTCGGCCGGAGTTTTCAGAAGAAGTGAAATCTCTTTCCTACTCTAGCTGCGGACAACGCGATGGAGAGCCACTCACCATTGAAATCGGTGCGGGTGGTCACGATATACACCGCATGTACATTGATGGTGGGGCATCGGCGAATATCATGTATGAGCATTGCTTTAAAGACTACGACACGAAATCGTAGCCGGTTAAACCCGGTCGGCCTGACACTAAGCGGTTTCACGGGTGAAAAGATATGGCCCATGGGGCAGCTGCGATTACTAGTCGGCATTGCAGCAGAGAGCACTCTGACGACTGGATGGACTTCATGGTGATCAAATCCCCTCGCCATACAATGGCATCATTGGGAGACCGGGATATCGACCGTGCGTGCGGTGCCATCAACGGCCGCGGGATGCTTAAATTCCCGATGAAGGGGCGTTGTTACTCTTTACAATGCCACGGTACCAAATAGAGAATGTAACACGGTTACATGCGGCGGCACCGATCCCAAAGCGGTCGCGGCCAAAATCCCCAACTTAAAGGTCGCGATTCACCCAGTACCCGGGCGAAATAACCATCGGAGGTCATTGTCGGACAACGGCAAAGCGGCCGTGTCGCGCTCCTACAAAGAGCGTGGATATTTTCGCATGGGGCCAAAACACATGGTGGAGTACCGCGCTCGATCGCGAGCATAAGCGAGAATCCGACAAGGATACACGCGTCGCCCGGAAGAAGCGTGGCAAGCCCAGGCGTCGCGAGCAATCTGGCGGTGCGAAAGTGGTAAGCGGGGAATTATCGTGAAGTCTACTACCACGGTGGCTTTCTAACCCGATAATGGTGAAAAAGAGCGGCGGTGGTGGCGAATGTGCGTGAACTTCACCGACCTTAACAAAGCATGCCCGCGGATGCTATCCATTACGAAATAGGCGGAAAATAGAGTCCTTGTGCGGATACCCGTTAAAGTGTTTTCTCGGCGTATAAAGGATATCACCGATCTGAGATGGCTAAGGAGATGAGGAAAAACGACTTTCCACACAAGCCAAGGCGTTCTTGTTATACAAAATGCCCTTTGGCTTGAAGAATCTGGTGCCACTATCGGTTAGTAGACAATGCTTTTGAAAAGCAGGTGGGCATGACACGGAAGTCTATGTGGATGACACGGTCATAAAAGCCATCTTGAAGTTGAGCTTGTGCGCGACATAGCGAGGCGTTCAAGACTACGTGAGATCAACATGGTGAATCCCAAGAAATGCACCTTGGCGCTCTGAAGGCATGTTCTTAGGATACTCGATAGAACTGACGGCATAAAGCCTTGTCGAGAGAAGACAAAGGCGGTAATAGATCTTCCTCACCACGCGCGAAGGAAGTCCAATCCTCAGCGGAAAAGCGGCGGTCTAAGCGGGTTCTGTCTAAGTCGTGAGAAAAGTCATTGCCTCTTTTCAAAGCGCTCGAAGTGTATGAAAAGGGTGACTTCGGTGGACAACGGAGGCGGAAGAAGCCTTCACTACACTCAAACGACATCTAGCGCTCCCGACACTCGTGGCACCCCGACCGGGGAAGGCGATCATGTGCCTCGGCAACTCATGGGGCGATCGGTAGCGGTGCTACTAACAGATAGGGACTCGGTGCAAACCCCTATCTATTTTGTCGACAAAGCGCTCAAGAAACGGAGATGAACTACGGTGCCATGGAGAAGTTAGTCTTGGCATTAGTGTTTGCCGTAAGCGGCTGGCGGTACTTCAGCGCATCCGATAGCGGTAATCACGGATCAAGCCATCAAGCAAATCATCTCCAAACCCGCGCGTCGGGCGACTCCAGTGGAGTGTCTTACTAAGCGAACACAACATCTCTTACGAGACCACGTACCGCAATAAAAGGACAAGTCTGGCGAGACTTCATCATCGAGAAACGAGATCTTGATGAGGTACCCGCAAGAAAGCGGGAACTACGGATCCATGGATTTTGTTCACGACGGATCCTCGTGCGTGGGCGGATCGGGCTGGCCTTATTCTCACAAACCCGGAGGAATGGAATTCACTTACGCGCTGCGTTTGAATTCTGACCACAAACAATGAGGCGAATCTGAAGCCCTAATCATGGGACTCGCATTGCAGCTCGAATGGGTGTGCGTAACTTGGAAGCGAATGTAGATTCCCGGCTAGTAGCCAACCACGTGTTGGGCGAATACGTGGCCAAAGAAGAGAATATGATTCAGTATCTTGAGAAGACTAAGACACTAATCAAAGGCTTTGACAGATTTACTATCAAGCAAGTCCCTAGGGCAGAAAATCGCAAGGCGGATGCACTGAGCAAGATCGCCTCGACAAGCTTTGCACATTTATCAAAGCAAGTGCTGGTGGAAACAACTTGAAAAGCAAATCCATATCGGAGATGGAAGTCTCCGCGGTCATAGAAGAGGATGGTCCTACATGGATGACACCGATTACGAATTCCTAGGCAAGGAACATTACCACAGAGCAGAATGAAGCTCATGATCAGGCGCTGTGTGGAGATTTGAGTTGCGAGACAACATATTGTCAAGCGTTCCTTCCTCCAACCGTGGCTCATTGCGTTGGCCTCTACAAGCAAATTACGTCTTTGCGAGAAATCCACGAAGGTTCATGCGGCATGCGCGCGGGACCACGATGCATTGTAGCAGCGCGCCATGCGATCGAGGATACTCTTGGCCGACCATGCATCGAGATCGCGGGACTTAATACGGAAGTGCAATGATTGCCAAGTTCATAGACCCGTCCCGCGCCAACCACAGCACGAGCTAACACCAATCACGGCGCCATGGCCATTCTATAAATGGGGCATTGATATTGCAGGTCCTTTTCCAATAGCAGCGGGTGGTCTCAAGTTTCTCATAGTAGCTATAGACTACTTCACCAAGTGGATCGAGGCAAAAGCAGTGGCGACAATCACCGGCAATCAGGTAAAACGCTTTGTCTGGGACAACATTGTATGCCGCTTCGGATTACCTGGTGAAATCATCTCGGACAACGGGAAACAATTCTGCGACAACCCCTTCAAAGATTGGTGCGAAAAGTTAAACATCACCCAACACTTCGCGTCGGTTACGCACCCACAAACCAATGGCTTAGTCGGTAGCGCAAATCGAAGCACAGGCGAAGGAATCAAAGCACGCTGGGCGGGCGCAAAGGAAGGTGGGTCGAAGAACTTTCACATGTACTATGGGCGCACCGCACCTCAATTAAAACCGGCCGGGGGATACCCCTTCTCTACAGTATCACGGGATGAAGCGTTATACCAGCGAGATCGGCATGCCAACTATCCGCGCTGCGGAGATCAATGTGACTACAAGCGGCGGACGAAAGGCGTGTCGACTTGGATCTCTTTGGAAGAAAAGGCGAGCAGCGACCATACGGGAAGCAATGTCGAAGTCAAAATGAAAGGATACTATGATGCCAAGGTGCGCGGTGTTTCATTGAGACCGAGCGACTTTGTCTACCGCGCCAATGAGGCGAGCCATGCGAGAAGATCTGAGTAGCTCGGACCAAAATGGGAAGGCCCTTATGAGATTCTTGAAGCAATAGGCGCAGTAGCGTACGGACTACGAGTTGGATGGTGCGTGACCTACGCGCGCATGGAACATCGGCAACCTCGAGAGGTGCTACACAGTAAGAATAGCTACGACACGGCGCGACAGGCGCTCCGCACTTTCGGTGCTCAATAAACATTCATGTATTCGGTTTTATTTTCATATTCTTGTTTTCTTTGTTATTTCTTGATAAACTTGCAAGTATTAATAAAGCGCGCGGTTTCTAGCTAACTCCATGACACATTTTAAGTTGTTATCTCCATATCTTGTATGTCTTAACAATTTTTATTTCTTGCCCACGATGGCGTGCATGCACTACAAATAAACCCACGATGGTAAAAGGATAAGTTGACCTACTAACTAACTTGTTGAGTAAGAGGTTGCAAACCCATCAATCTTGGATCACGCATCCTTGTTAAACACCTTGTTCTCGAGGCGTTGGAATAAGATATATGCGCATCCACGGCGGTTCTTGTGACAATACTGCGTCTTGCGTTTAACAACAGGAACCAAGATACTTGCTTCCTTAATGAGATATTCTGACATCTTTGAATATCATACCATACGATTATGATCAAATACTTTGAATTATTTCTCTAGTATATTCGATTTTCATACATGATTATGGATTTCCTATATTTGCCTTTGGCGTACCTTTGCAACAAATACATCTTTTACGCATAGTCGACAGATATGTATACATTACAAATATCCACAAGCAACAAACAAAAAAAACTTTTATTCATAACTACGAGTTAGTACAAAGATAGTCAACATAATGACTACCGGTGCTACTAGCAACAAGGAAGAAGTACCAGCGTGACTCGTTGCATCTTTAGCCGCTAATACCCTTCAACACATCGCATCTGGCGTGACACGGTAGCCTGGCGGTGGCACCCCATCGGATCTTGGCAAGTCTGTTGCACCAACTCCACACAAAATAGCTTTACCGCAATACCTTCTTTTTCGCAAGGCGGGTTGCATGCGCTTCGAGGACTTCCTTTAAAGGTACCTCTTTCTCCAGCGCAAATGGATTCGACTATCCCTAGGGGGCGCTTGAGCAGTGCTTGGGTGTGACTCATGGGGCTTCAAATAATAGTCCAAGCGTGTTTGGCACCCTCGATGCGATGTCGCGCCAAAGTCGACCCGCCATAATAACACTTATCGGATAATCTTGGTGGCGCTCAAGCTCCGAAATCATTGGGAGCTCTAAGTCTTTCATTCTCTGCATGGCGGCGACCAAATGATTATCGATTGACATCATAACGGTACCTTATCAGCGGTGCCTTCAGCGATTCTGCATCATGGGTTTTCAAGCGCCCGATTTACGCGCTCCAGGCGCCTTGCACAACCTCCGAAGGCATTCACCACCTACGGTGATTCCGAGTGCTAAGGCGACTAAGGCGAAGGCCGTGGCCTATGAGCCACTGCGCTCGCTATGGTGGACATGGTGAGGATCTGACTCCTCGTCATACTCGATGCTCATCTTGCGCGGTTTGGCCTCCTGCACCTCAATGACCGACTCACGGTGGCCCCAGATCCCCAATGCGCAAACAAACTTTCCTTGCCTGCTCTAGATGTTTAAGGGCCCGGTGACACGCTGAGACTTGTATCTGGCAGCATCAGCATGCTCTTGATTCAGTTGGCACATTAGCGCCATTTTGTCATCGGCCTGTTTTTTAGCGTATGCACTCAGATCCCTTGCCTCTGCATGGGCGCTATCGATTGCGCGGGTACTTCGCCGATTCGCCTCAACGGCGCTATTGTTTGGTCCTTTTGTGACTCTTGGGTCTCCCACGGATACTCGGTCTTTCGACTTCTGATTAGCGGCTGATGGGCGGAGACACTGCACCAGATTCTTGACCAATTGCCCCATGGGCGCGTCGCATCGGACTGGTCTTCATTTTCACGGCTCTGCGGCTCGAATCTGTTGAGCAGTAGGACTAGCCTTGGGGGTGAGTGGATAACACTGCTCTACCTGCGAATGATCACCGGTGAAATGTTAGATTCACAAACGGTACATCAACAAATACAAAGAAATTATACATAAGCGGCTTTGCTTCTTGTGGCTCGCGACATCATCGGAAGGGTGCGAAGGCGCTTCCTCGATGGAGGATAACTCCTGATCCGGACCCGCAGGCGTTTTTCCTCGAGGGCTGCACCATCCTCCGCCGGGTTCTTTTACGACTAAGCCCTTCTTCTTCTTCCTCTTCCTCCGGGTTGAACCACGGCTACAGGCGGTGGCTGCGCCACCAGTGAAGTTACTTGGGATTGGGGCGGCTTTGCGGGCGTTGCCTCCGCTGCGGCGAGGAACGGTCCTGTATCCCGGCATTGACTCATGGCGCGCCTGCGGTAGCGGCTAGGATTAGCTCCTCATTCTCCTTTAAGGGCGCGTCCACATCCTTACCTCAAAGGCGCTAATTGTACCACGGTGAAGAGATCCATTTACGCACACCACAAAACAACATGTGCACACGAGTTATATCTTTGCTTGAAGTATAAGGAAGAATGCTCTTACATTATTTGCACAGTGCGGAGGAATAAGTACCCACCACGGCCATGCGCGTCCAAGAAGATTGGGATCTCATCTTGGGACCAAAATAGTTCTGGTGATTCCCATATGCACTAAAATCCTCGGGATATGCACTAATGGGGATGCGGTTAGCATTATCGATTCCGCATCCTCGGCGACATATGACCCGAACAGCAGGCACTCATCCTCTACAATGTACCCAGTATAAAACTCATAATTCAAGGAAAGCATGTATCATCTACCCGGAAGAAGTACTCCTCAATTCCTAAGTGAATCTAATTTATCCAGTATAACATTGCAATCTACGGTAGCGCCATAAAGACACCCGCCCATGCGCCCATGTAGTGTGATAAAAGCGCGGAATAGGTGGATGGTGGGATTGATTGCCAACAACGACAATTTACCTCAAAATTCGTAATTTTGCCGCTGCAATGCGGTGCAAGCTGCGATATGTGTAGATTATAATAATTTAACACATCGCACGAAAGCGTGTGAGGCGCGTTGATTCGCGAATTGAATAAGCGTGTATATACACCACTTTCCCTACGGAAATCCGCAATCGTTGCTCGAGCTCCGGAACAACCGGATGCGTCGGTGTATGAAATACTCGATGTAAATTCCATCGGTCGTTCACGGTGAGGTCGGAGGTAAAATCGGATAGCTGTTTAACCATTGTGTTATTATTGATCGGTAGCAGCGGTTACCTTTGTAATTGGCGGCTTTACGCCTTGCAACTATCTCAAATGCTTTTGTAATGGTGGTTGGAATTTTCTTGTGAAGGCGGCGGTGAAAATGGAGGCTAAGTTATATAGTTTTCTCAACCACCCGATCGTGCCACGTGGACCCCACTAACTTCACTTGTGTGGTTGAGATTACTTTGATGGGACGTGGGGCGGTCGCTTTCCCCGAATAACGAGGTATTTGCATTTTACCACGATGTCTAGATACAATGCACCTACGGGTATGTGTGCGGCTTCTTTACTACGTTTAGTAAGTTTTTCTTTTCTTTCGGACTACGGTCATTAGTCTAGCATCCATGATTCACGCTGCGCATACTAGGCGGGGGACATGATGGCGTATAGTGCGGTGTCGGGTTATAAACCCGACCACGATGATACTCGCATGCGGCGCGAGGTGGGCCAATATCAATAAAGGTTTGGGCTCGCAAAGCTGAGCCCAAATCTATTCTGGAATAGATATCGATATCTTCTAAAATAAGAAGATAATCATTCCCAACCGACTTAGGCGGGATCGCGAAGGTTGGGGAACACGGAACCAACAAGGATTCCGTGCGTATATAAAGGAATCATATCCCTCGTTTAAGTGCGATCTCATAACCTAAAACTCCTTAAACCCTAAACCGATTACTCACTCTCGCGGAGGATAATCGTGGGAGACAATCCCACGGTAAGCCTAACGGTGTTTCTTGTCTCTTAGTCGCGGTCTCAGCGGCAATTCTCAATGAGTGCGAGCAGGAGCTCCAAATCGAGGCGTCCAACTTTTGTATCAACAATTGAAAAGATATTTTAAAAAGTGATGTTGGGATTTATTTATGGACGGAGAGAGTATATAATAGGCTTTTAAATAAATGCGATAAAAATATTGTTTTAAAAGAAAACATGCATGTACGTGGGGTCGAGCATAATAGGCGATGGGCCGGGACCGGACCGGACCGAAACCAAACCGGACCGAGCATATTTCGGTCCGATTTCTGTCCATCATTTTCCTCGTATTCGGTTTTCGGTCCGATCTATTTCGGCTCGGGTTGGTCTTACGTAAAGCCGGCCATTATACTTTGTTGGACGAGATAGGACTCGACGAACCAAACCGGACCGACCGGATCAGCGAACATGAACCGAGCATTTCGATTCGTTGTTTTGGACCAAATTGATTTTCGATCCGGTCCAATTTTCAAACCATGATCGATCCCGCATATCGTCTTGAAGAAAGAAATATATAAATGTACTGTGTAAGAGAAATGATTAACCAAAACCCACCAAGTTTTTTTTTTTTTTTTTTTTTTAGTTGTAAACTCTCCAACCAAACAACATGATATAGGACTCAACCAAAACCTTATTTGCAAAACCCACCAAACAAATACCCCCTAAGTTATTAAGCTACAAAATTCGAGCTTGTAAAATATATTTAGAAATCAAATAAACCCATAAACACACAAATAAATTTAAAGGAACACTTTAATATCTTTAAAAAGAAAATCATGTTAAAACTTCACAACCTAATAGAGAATAGAGCATGTGTGTGCGTTAAAGATTCGTTTTTTTTAATTGTTTGATAGGAAAAACTCACTGTTGAATTTTGAATTCACTGTAAGTTACAAAGTATTATTCAAGCACAATATATAATGACAATACATAATAGAAACTCTAACGGGCCTAAGCTCACAGATGGGCTCGGGCTACTAACATATCTATCTAATATTTTTTCGTAGTTCGAATGACGAAATCACGAAAGCTCAAACTGAAAAGAAAACATGAAACATTTAAAAATAATATAATTTGTTCATGAAGATATTCGACGGCAAGCGCAAGTATATCTTCAAACAACAAAAACGAAAAAACATAACATAGTAGCAAAATCAAATATTGATGAAGACAACCAATAACAAATAGTTATGAGTCTTCATAATATTCAAATAGCACAAAATATTTAAACTAATTAAAAGACGGCAAACATCATTTTGTAATTTTTTGTGATATAATCTCAAATAGTGAAACCAAAAAATGGAAAAAATAAAATCGAAAGTCGCTTTTGTGTTTTCTTTCTTTTTTTTTTGGAAAAAGATGGGAGAAGCGAAATTCAAACAATTATGAGGATAAAAAAAATAGAAGATAGACTGGGTTATTGCTTAGCTATAGTTGTCGTGTGAAAACAAAACAATGAATTATAGTGGATTCATCTTTTTGTTGGTGTAGCAGCTTTGAGTCAATAACTATGTTTTATTAAGAGATGTAGAGAAAGGTTGACGCGTAGGCATAGAGACAGCGGCTCATGACAATCGGCTAGGTCTCGGGCAATACTATGTTGAATATTGATTTCCTCATTACAAAGTAATATTCACCACAAGCCACAATATATAAAGACAATCTATAATAGAAACCCTAATAGATATAAGCCTAAGGCGAGCTCATACCTACTAATATATATATCTCATACTCATGAGTCACATCATTTACCTATAGGCGTAGCTTGTGTGTGTGTGTGTGTGTGGCGGGTGCTCGGCCACCCCCAACCTCGTCAACTAGCCTAACTTGTATCTTGATTTTTAGTTAAGATTTTTAAGTTTTTACTAAATGATTAAGGGTTAAGAATTGGTTGAAAAGTTGCAAGTTTAGTTTAAGAAGAAGAAGATATAAACGAACAAAGAGAGAGAGGATATAAGAAGTTTAGTTTAGAAATTCATGTCATGCTATTAGAAGCATCAAACCATCAAAGTAGACATATTTACGTTATTATACTTTGATATTCTTCAAAACTTAACTATGTCGAATACTCCTTTCGTTTCAAAATTATTGTCCCCTATTGATTTTTTTAATCTTTCTGTTTCAACTTTGACCAAAATTATTTTTGTTTGTGTTATATAATACTTGATGAAAAATATATGAATGTATTGGGTTTTAAATGTATTTTTATTGGTATAATTTTCATCAAGTATTATATAACACAAATAAATATATTAATGGTAAAAATTGAACAAAAAATACTAGTCTGTTGTAAACAAGAATTGAGGGAATTCTTTTATTGATAATAAAGTAGGAGATACAAAGGGTATATATAGATGAATATTAGGGTAAAAACCCTAATAGCTAATTGGGCCATGGGCCTCTTATTAGTTATATGGACATCCACAAAACAATTATTCATAACACTCCCTCTTGGATGTTCATATTGTTAATACGCTTAGGAATTGCTGCCTCATTAAAAACCTTGTCAGGAAAACCCAGTGGGACAAAACCATGACTAAGGAAAAGAGTGCAGTAGCGTATTATCTCCTACGATGACTACATCACTTGAGCTCTTTGGTCGGCGCATCCCAATATTGTGACTTAGTTTCCTAAATGTTGAAGTAGGAAGTGCCTTGGTAAATAGATCCGCCAAATTGTCGGCAGAGCGAACTTGTTGAACAATAATATCACCATTCTTACAGAGGTCATGAGTGAAGAAGAATTTTGGTAAGATATGTTTAATCTATCACCCTTGATATAACCTTCTTTAAGTTGAGCAATACATCTTGCATTATCTTCATGCAAAGCTGTTGGTGCCTCGTTCTACGAAGAGTTACCACATGATCTACGTATGTATTGTATCATACTTCTTAGCCAAACACATTCTCGACTTGCTTCATGTATCGCTAGAATTTCTGCATGGTTGGATGAAGTTGCTGAGATCGTCTGCTTAACTGAACGCCATGAAATTGCGGTTCCTCCACTTGTAAATATATATCCAGTTTGAGATCGACCATTGTGAGGATCAGACATATATCCTGCATCTGCAAAACCAACTAAACTTGTATTTGATGGGTTAGTGAAAAATAAACCCATATCCTTTGTACCCTGAAGATACCGAAATATCTGTTTTATCCCATTCCAGTGTCTCTTCGTTGGGCATGAGCTATATCTTGCTAATAAGTTTACAGCAAATGTTATATCCGGTCGTGTATGACCAACAAGATACATTAAAGCTCCAATAGCACTTAAGTATGGAACTTCAGGACCAAGAATTTCCTCATTAGCTTCTCGAGGTCGAAATGGGTCCTTCTTAACATCAAGTGTCCTAACGACCATTGGAGTGCTTAACGGATGTGATTTATCCATATAAAATCTTTTCAACACCTTTTCGATATATGTTTCTTGATGCACAAGGATTCCATTCTTAAGATGTTCAATTTGTAACCCAAGACAAAATTTCGTCTTTCCAAGATCTTTCATTTCAAATTCTCTCTTTAAGCACTCAATTGCCTTAGGAAGTTCACCAGGAGTTCCAATTATATTCAAATCATCAACATACACCGCAATTATAACATATTCAGATCCGGATCTTTTAATAAAAATACATGGGCAAACAGAATCATTCTTATATCCTTCCTTTAACAAATATTCACTAAGACGATTATACCACATTCATACATTTGTTTCAACCCATATAGAGATTTATTCAACTTAATTGCATAATTTTCTCGAGAACTTATTTTACATGATTCAGGCAGTTTAAACCCTTCAGGGAGTTTCATGTAAATTTCAGTATCTAGTGAGCCATACAAATAAGCTGTCACTACATCCATTAGACGCATATCAATTCCTTCTTGTATTACCAGACTAATCAGATATCGAAGAGTTGTTGCATCCACCACAGGAGAATATGTCTCCTCATAGTCAATTCCAGGTCTTTGAGAAAATCCTTGTGCTACTAGTCGAGCCTTGTATCTAGTAATTTCATTTTTCTCATTTCTCTTTCGAACAAAGACCCACTTATATCCAACAGGTTTAATACCGTTAGGTGTTTGGACTATTGATCCAAATACTTGTCTCTTCTCAAGAGATTTTAATTCTGCCTCAATTGCGTCTTTCCATTTTGGCCAATCATTTCTATTTCTGCATTCTTGCATAGACTTTGGTTCTTGATCCTCATCATCTTCCATTATTTCTAGCGCTACATTATATGCAAATATATCGTTGACGTCGATTTCATTTCGATTCCAAACTTTTCTAGACATAACATAGTTTATTGAGATCTCTTCATTTTCAGGTACTGTGGTTCTTCTTGAACCAACATGTCTAGTTTCTCTTTAGGAGATCCTGGCGTTTCTTTGACCTCGATTATACCATCTTGAATATTTGCTCCCTTTTTCTTTCGAGGATTTTTATCTTTGGAACCGATTGGTCTACCACGTTTCAAACGTGCATTAGACTCATTGCCTATACGCGGCTGTCCTTCTTGGACATCAATTCTAACTGGAGCATTAACAGCTGGTATATGTGACTTTGTCACTTTCTTTGGGTCAGTAAATGCGTCTGGTAATTGATTTGCCAATCTTTGTAAATGAATTATCTTTTGAACTTCCAATTCACATTCTTTAGTTCGAGGATCAAAATTACATAATGATAATTCTTTCCAACTTATCTCTTTTTCCAGCTGTCTTATCTCTCCCCCCAATGTTGGAAACATTGACTCATCAAAATGACAATGAGAATCGGTGTAAATAGATCCCCGTTGATGGTTCTAAGTACTCAATTATTTAAGGTGAGTCATACCCAACATATATTCCCAACCTCCTTTGAGGTCCCATCTTTGTGCGTTGTGGTGGCGCAATTGGAACATATACCGCGCAACCAAAAATCATTAGATAGGAAATATTTGGTTCCTGACCAAAAACCAACTGTAATGGGGAGTAAGTATGATAACTTGTTGGCCTGATGCGAATCAGTGTTGCTGCATGTAAAATAGCATGGCCCCAAGCAGAAATTGGTAATTTTGCTTTCATAATCATTGGCCTTGCAATCATCTGAATCCTCTTAATAAGTGATTCAGCTAGCCCATTTTGTGTATGGACATGAGCTACAGGATGTTCAACATTTATCCCAATAGACATACAATAATCATTAAATGCTTGAGATGTGAACTCACCAGCATTGTCCAAACGAATTGTCTTAATTGGATAATCTGGAAAATGTGCTCTCAATCTTATTAATTGTGCAAGTAACCGCGCAAACGCCAGATTGCGACTTGATAATAAGCACACATGTGACCATTTAGTTGATGCATCAATCAAAACCATAAAATACCTAAATGGTCCATAAGGTGGATGTATTGGTCCACATATATCCCCTTGTATCCTTTCCAGAAAATTAAGTGATTCATATTTCACTTTAGCTGGTGATGGACGTGTAATCAATTTTCCTTGTGAGCAAGCAACACATGTAATATCCTTACTTTGTAGGATTTTATCATTCTTCAAGGAATGTCCTTTGGAATTTTTCATGATTTTTCGCATCATTATTGACCCGGGATGTCCCAGCCGGTCATGCCAAACAATAAAATTCTCACGATCCATAAACTGATGGTTTATGATTGCGTTTGATTCAATAGCACTAATATGAGTGTAGTATAAACCGGAGGAAAATGCGGGTAATCTTTCTAGTACATGCTTTTTACCCGAACTCATATTCGTAATGTGAAGGCACTCAACATGTCCTTCATTAACTGTCTCAACATGATATCCATTTTTACGAATATCTTTAAAGCTTAACAAGTTCCTTTGAGACATGGGGGAAAATAATGCATTATCAAATTTAAATTGTGTTCCGCCCGGTAATAATATACTTGCTACACCAAAACCTTTAATTAATTTGGCGCTACCAGATATAGTGCTAACATTTGATTCTTGTAATTTCAAATGTGAAAAATATATTTCTTTCTTGAGAATTGTATGAGTAGTAGCACTATCCACAAGACATATATCTTCGTCATCAAGCATTATACGATCCATTTTCTAAAAATATATAAAATAACATTATACACTTTTAAAAAAAAATAAGCAGGTAACATGAC
Source organism: Chrysanthemum lavandulifolium (assembly GCA_022545495.1). Taxonomy (NCBI): domain Eukaryota; kingdom Viridiplantae; phylum Streptophyta; class Magnoliopsida; order Asterales; family Asteraceae; genus Chrysanthemum; species Chrysanthemum lavandulifolium. The sequence continues at coordinate 264,045,893 of CM040240.1, forward strand.
ATTATATTGACACACAAACAAGCTCATCATTACGCTAAAAAAAATCGATAGTACGAGATATTATATTTTATTCACAGTAACAAGAAGGAAACAATAAATGAGTCCATAGATCATGTTCAGTTACAAAATTCACAGTAACAAAATTCGATACTATGAATTCAATACTATGATATATTATATTTAATTAGGTAATTAATTTCTTTTATCCATAGATCATGTCCAGTTACGATATAAATTATAGCATTTAATCAACCTTAAGAAATTATCAGTACGTTAAATAATGCATATAAATAAAGTTAATCCTAAAAAAACCATCTTTATAGCCATGAATAATTAGAATCCAAACATAAAAAGAACCTTAAGAAAAAGAAAACACGTAAAGGAAAATCCAAACATAATACTTAAAGAAAAATCCCTAATAAAACACCAATAAGAACACTATTCATGGCTTCAAAACTTCCAAGTGGGCTGCATCAGTAAATTCTTGATCATCATGGTTATCATTGGTGTCATTGTCATAGACAAGATTTGCTTCTACCCCGCTTCCCTTGTTCTTAATAGATTTTTGATAAAGATCAACTAGATGCTTCGGTGTACGGCATAGTTTTGCCCAATGATTAAAACTTCCACACCGATAGCATGCATTTGCTATCAAAGCTGCTTTATCTTTTCCACTTCCTTCATGCTTATTTATTTTCCTTTGTCTTGCCACTTCTTGTGGCCATTTGTGTTTTTAAATTGAACACCATGATTAACAGCATGATAATTACCTCTACCAGTTCCACGCCCTTGACCACGACCACGGCCACGATTATAACTTCCTCCACGACCTCGTCCACGGTCATAACCACGACCACGACCACGACTGTGATCATTATGAGTTGCCATATTCGCTTCTCTTAAAGGAGCGGTACCAGTTGGACGACTTTCATGATTTTTCATTAGAAGCTCATTATTTTGTTCGGCCACAAGCAAGCATGAAATTAGGTCACAATATTTTGTGAAACCTTTGGCTCGATATTGCTGTTGCAATAGTATATTAGAAGCATGGAATGTGGAGAAAGTTTTTTCCAACATTTCATCATCACTTATTGATTCCCCATAATGATGAAGTGGAGGTAATGCGATGCATGGCGAGTTAAACTCACTCATTGTTTTGAAATCTTGTAGTCTTAAGTGAGTCCATTCATATCGTGCCTAGGCAAGATAACGATTTCAGTGGTCATATCGATCCTTTAACTTATTCCAAAGGGCTAGTGGATCTTTCACTGTGAGGTACTCGGTTTTTAAGTCCACATGGAGGTAATGTCGTAAAAACATCAATGCCTGAGCCTTTTGCATAGCAGTTGTTTCTTTGTCTTCTTGGATTGTATCCCAAAGCCCATGTGCATCCAAATATGTCTCAACTTCCAACCCCCAAGACAAGTAATTTTTTCCACTTATGTCTAAAGCCACAATAGTAAGATTTGCAAGTTTTTGCTCCATGATAAACAACGGTAATCGAGAGAAAGAAAAAGAATATAGAGCGTGCTGATAACGTGTTGTAAACAAGAATTGAGGGAATTCTTTTATTGATAATAAAGTAGGAGATACAAAGGGTATATATAGATGAATATTAGGGTAAAAACCCTAATAGCTAATTGGGCCATGAGCCTCTTATTAGTTATATGGACATCCACAAAACAATTATTCATAACATAGTCAAAGTTAAAGTGGACAATAAAAATGAGACGAAAGAAGTAGTTTATTTGAAAATTTTTAACCGTGACATGTTATTTGATGGTAAAAATAATATGACTTTCTTATAGTATAACTTATAATAAGTCAAATTTATTAACAAATAAACATTATCCGATAATACCATTGCCGTTTTATTAAGGACAAAATTAGGACTAAAAAATCAGATGCATATAAAATTTAAATAATAATAGTAAACACAAGTTTTTTTTTACCCGGTGCATTAAAAAAATGAGTTTTTTAGAAGAATTAACACTAAGGAGCCAAATCTTGTTCCGTTTTATGATGTAGTTTGACGGCTTCTGCCCCTCTTAATATTAAGTGCAATGGAGAGAAATGCAACGTCTTGTTCATAACATTATGTTCTACACTGCATTTCAAAACAGATATAGATGCTCATTTTTTTTCCTAATAGTATAACGGGTTTAATAGTAGTTGACTAGTCTCGAGACTCGGAAACCTGAACGTGTTGCAATTTGTGACATTGTATAAAACATCGAATGTATGTATGTGTCATATAGGATACCCACGAGATATAGTGCTCGGGTGTTCTTTCTATGATATGAAGTTCTAAGTAATTGTTCCACAAAAGGTGTAAATTATTGACGGGAACACCCTAACCTCGGTACTTTTTGGTAATGTTGATGCATGACGAGTTCTTAATATCTACGATTGAAAGAGTAATAGTTTGACAAATCATTCTGTTACAATGCATATCAGGTTTACAACTTAATTACGAGTCCACATATGGAGATAATACAAAGTTTTGATGATGTACAAATTACTAACCCAATAAAACGTGTTTTATACTTATCTAAGATCGACTTGCTTCTTTGTGTAACTAGAAAGTCTGCCATGAATGCCGTGGTGGAGTCTGGATAACTATTTTACATGCTGACGAATGTTTTTTATTTTAAACTTCCTTATTATAAAGTAGTAGATAAATGTTTTTTAAAAGTAGAAAGTCTAAATTATTAATAGTGTAAATGGTAAACATTTGTATTTTTCAAATTTTAGCATTAAATTGGTGGTTTAATTATAGTGAGCTTTTCTTATAAACAATTTCATTAAAATGTATCATTATTGGAGGGCAGTTACATATGGTTTTAATGAGACTTAAATTTTCAGATTTTACATTCATTTTCTACTTTTCCTTTTATAGTAATATTTTTTGTCTTAAATTTTAAGACTTCCTTTAATAGAAAGTCCCAAATGCTTTATAATGTAGTATAGATAGTGGTTTGCGACGTCATTCGGCACTTTGTTTGTGCAAATTGTCATTTTCAAAAGATTTAAAAGAAAAAGCTATTCAACTTATTGTCAAAGATTTAAGAAAAAGCTATTCAACTTATTGTCAACAATCGTAATGAAATTGAATTGTTACTTTTAGTGCTTTTTTAAACTTTTTTATGGTGCTGAAAAGTAATGACATCTTTGTTGAATGGTGTTGAAAGCCACTTTGATGTTACAAAACTGCACCTACTTAATAAAATTAACTTTTAAACAAATTACTCAAAAGTGAAAACAAGCTAAAATATATATTTTTTGAAATGCTAGCATTAATCAGCATTAGCTCAAATATATTTTTTAACTTTGTATAAAGGTTTCATTCCTGGAAGAACCATGCATGCATTTTGTGATTGTTATTGAAACAATTATTAGAGCATAAGGTGTCATAACTAAAGTTAAATCTTAACGCAGTGTTACGTTAACGTTAGATTAGCTTTAACATCTTAATTTTAACTAAAAAAAGAAGAAAAAAACACCTCTTATCATAACTCAACTTTTTGGGCACCACTTTTATCATAATTAAAAATGCCAAAAAACTGAGTTAAAGCTGAACTCACCACACGGTATGGAAGTTAAAGCTTAACTCACCACATTTTGGTCCTTTCACGCAGTGTTAAGTGGTTAACGTGCAAGTTTAACGCGGCTTTAACGTTGGAGCTCGGTGTGGTTAACGCACCCTTAACACGAAAAAGTTAAACTTTAACTCGGGTGTTACGTTAAGATACCGAGTGCTCTTATCTATGATAAACAGTGTGTAACATGTGATTATTTTCGAGAGTAGTTTAAAATATAATGTCTGTAAGAAAGTTCTGTGTATCTTTATAGTTTCTTCACCTCTAAGGATATGCAAAAATTAAGAGTGCCAAAAAGTGACTATACGAAGAAAAAAAAAGATGTCCAAATCTCTTTATGAAAAGTGAGAAAAACCAATGAAAGGTTAAGTTAATACAGTAGTTCTGATATATTTTCTTTCCGACGTGGTAATGACTTGTATGTTCAAGAAGATGGTCGAGTGGTCAGGGGCGGCTTAACCTCAAAGAGGCCTAAAGCGAAGCTTTAAAATGGGGCCTTTTATTAAAGTTATTTGTGGAATATGCAAAATCCTAGTCTCTTTGCAACGCACTGGAAAAAAAATTGTCTCATTTTAAGCATACATTCCAATTTTCAGCTATGGATTTGTAATTTTGTACACATTTATTTCTTTCTATTATAGTAAACCAATCCATGCAAACTTGTACGTAACGATAACCGCTTAACTATAAAACATTTAAGAACAATCTTTGACACAAATTGACACTTTATAAGATTATAGTCCCAAACGCAGAAACAATACCTGACCATCATTATTACACACTACAATTTTAGTTCTATTTTTCAAATTCGACGACCAAGTTTTGCTTCCTTGTGTCGCTGCTTCCGCATCAGGTGCAAGTGTGCAGCCTCAACACCTCCTATAACAGACAACAGGTTACCTACTACACTCATATAACGGATTGAAGTAGATCTATGTTTTTCAATAAGCGCCAACTGTGTAGTACGGATCACAATTAGCGATATCGTTGGAAGCAAAATGAATTTGGTTATTAAAAGGAATGGATTTTACATGTGAAACTTAACGCACTTTAACATGATCTAAACACTATTTAGCTCATATCAAAGCACATAAAAGTGTCACTGTATAATCACTTAACAACTTTGATGATAACTCAACAAGCTTATAACTATGCGTTTATTTATTTCTATGTGGGATTGAATATGCATGTACCACAAAACAACATGATTACAAATCATGTTTGCTATGCTTTGTATATTTTATGGGCGCTTTACAAAAACTACTATACATATTATTTGACACATTTACATTGATTGGCTTAGATTATTACCATTACTATTGCTGTTTATCTTGAGTCAAATGGCATAAGCTTCGTTAATCTATCAGGAAACATATCAAACGATTTGAATGGCTCGAACCAATAATAAAAAGTTAGAAATTCATCCGAAGTAATGTAATTCAAAACCTAAAAATATCATTCGTTTTAAATATATAACACGAATAAAACAAAAAATTCTATCATGCATGGTTAGTAAAATACTTGCATGTTCTCAAGAGCTGCTAAATGTGCTTGTGTTCTTTTTCTCGAGCGCCTAGCAGCTTCTCTGTTTGGAACCATCCTGAAACATAGCCAGCCATATTAATAGTGGGAGTGACCAACTTTTCTTTCATAACATCATGCATGAAACCAAAAATATTACCTAATCTTTCTAATATCCATCTGGTCGTTGTTGCTCTCGGTATTATCAGTAATAGGCTATTTTCATACATTTCAATAAAATGTTTTTCATAATCTTCTATATAGCTCATGTAACGTACTGAATATGTTTATAGCTGATGTTAAAGTCTTTGTAACTTGAATTTATTTATTAGTATGAGTTTAGATGGTTTCAACAAAAGTAGAGTTGAGTAAAAATTTGAATTAACTCATCAAACTAGTTGAAGTGTTGAGGTTCTATTAAATGTTAGGCTATTTTGTGCAGGAGATTGAATTAGGAATTAATATGACAGAAATAGAGTTTTTTGAGAAGTTGCACAAAAAGGACAAAAAAGGCATGGATTTGGGCTGACAAAACAAGCAGATCGGATATATAAGAAGGCAAAGAGATCAACTACTAAAAGATCTCACGCATATATTTCAAGAATGGGTAATGAGGCTTGGATTGATCAGAAATCAATACGAGACTAGAAAGCCGAATAAAAGCATTTGAGGTTGACATGCAGCAACGAGTTCAAGAACAAGTGGGTACAAGTGCAGGAACAAGTTAAGCAATATCTAGTTGGGCTGCAAAATCGAGTTCCTACATTATGGTGATTCATTTAGTCTTTAGCAAACTATCAATCATTAAAAATGACCAAACAATTTAGTACTCTTAGTCCTTATAATTCACATTGCTAGTTGGATATATGATCCTTTATTGTAGCGAATCATATGATGGTTTACTTTATAGAGATTTTATCAACAGTATTTGGATTTTAGTTTTGGTATAATTTTTTCTTCTGGTTTTATATATTTACAGAAGTGCTCTTTAAAGTTGTGTCTATATAGAATTAATTGCGCTAAAAGCAGGTTGTTGTTAATAATGTAATTAGTAAGGAATATAACTTTGATGCTAATTATTTAGAAATGGCAACAATTGACTTCAAAATGTGTTGCTAATTTAACAACGACTAAGCATGCTCGTTGCGTTTTTAAATTATCAATTACCCTAAATATTGTTGCTAATTTAGCAACCACTAAGCAATTTCACAGCATTCCAATATTGGCACTGACTGAATTAGCATAAATTGGTGTTAGTTTCCATTTTCGCTGCAAAACACGTTGGCAACCACTTTTTCATATTTTGCAACAATTTTAAGTTGTTGCTAATGGTGCTTTCTCTAGTAGTGAAGGAAGAGTTACGAGACATTAAGAGTCATTCAGACACCCCCCCTCCACATTAATTAGTTGGGTAAGAGGTTTTAACCTCTGATCGCGTGTGAACGAGAAAAAAACAATCGCTCTTACTAGGTCAAATGTCTCAACACGTCTGAATGAGCCAGATCAAAAGTCAATTAAGAGTCTCTTTTTGAAAAACAAACACCACCTAATTGAGTGTAACGGAAAAAATGCAACGTGTTGTTCATAACATTATGTTCTGCATTTCAAAACACATATAGATGCTCATTTTTATTCATAACAGTATAACGGGTTTTAATAGTGTCTGATTAGTCTCGAGACTCGGAAACCTCCCTTTATTTGAACGTACGTGTTACAACTTGTGACATTGCATAAAACAACAAATAAATATCGATGTGTCATATAGGATACGAGATATAGTGCTCGGATGTTCTTTCTATGATATGAAGTTCTAAGTAATCATATCCGGTAATATCTACGACAGAAGGAGTAATAATCTGTTACAATGAATATCAGGTTTTCAACTTAATTAATTACGAGTAGTCATATTGAGATAATACAAAGTTTTGATGATGTACAAATTACTAACCCAATAAAACGTGTTTTATACTTATCTAAGACTCGCTTCTTTGTGTAAATAGTGGTTTGCGACGTCATTCGACACTTTGTTTGTGCAAATTGTCATTTTCAAAAGATTTAAGAAAAAGCTATTCAACTTATTGTCAACAATCGTAATGAAATTGAATTGTTTTAGTGCTTTTTTATGGTGTTGAAAAGTAATGACATCTTTGTGAATAACATAGTACCAGCGCAAAGCAGCGGTGGTACCCAACATGTTCTTGCAACTTGATCTTTAAGCAGTATGCAATGAGAGTTAGTATTTGACAGTTTACCCGTTTGATAATTCGAAAAGAGTAGATCATATTTGAATTTCCGTAAAGTATATCAATACAAATATAGATATTCATACTTATACTCATTTGAATTTTGTATAACTTGAATGTTTATGATAAAATACAACTATAAATTTGTATTATTGTAAGTTTGTAACATCAATTTTAATAATTTAATGTGTCATTAGTTTACATTATTATAGTGTAGAATTTAATTATATAAATTATTAATTATAGTAAGATGTGTAGGCTTAAAAAATTAAGATTTTTTTTTAGAAAGTCCTAAATGCATTATAAGATAGTATAGATTATGAAAATAACCTAAAGTATTACAAGGATAACGTATTTGAACGCCACTTTGATGTTACAAAACTGCGCCTACTGAATAAAATTACTACGTAACTTTTAATTAAGCAAATACTCAAAAGTGAAAACAAGCTAAAATACGTTTTGATGTTGTGATTGTTATTGAAACCATTATTATCCATGCTAAATTGTGTGTAACATGTGATTATTTTCGAGAGTAGTTTAAAATAGGGGCAATTGCTCATATACCCACTAAAACTTGTATATTTGCATATATAATAAAAAACATGCTTAACTTGTATTGTACATTACGCATTAAAAACTTGTATTATAAGAAAATATGCAAGTTTTTAAGTTTTAATTGCTATATACAATTCTCCCTTTAAAATATTATGTCTTTAAGAAAGTTATGTGTATTTTTATAGTTTCTTCACCTCTAAGGATATGAAAAAAAGATAAGAGTGCCAAAAGTGACCATACGAAGAAAAAAGATGTTCAACTCTCTTTATGAAAAGTAAAAAAAACCAATGAAAGGTGAAGTTAATAGTTCTGATATATTTTATGTCCGACGTGTACGACTTGTATGTGCAATAAGATGATCTAGTTGTATGTGGATAACCTATCAACCAAGATGTTTCGGGTTCAAGTCTCAAATTCTCAAGTGTTACGCACATGTTCACCACATTGTTCTCAACTCTTCTCACCCCGTGGGCGAGACAAGATACCTTTAGATAGGAGCCTCTATTCCTTGTACCTAGCTAGCTCCCCGAAAACAACGTTTGAAATTGCATGTGTTATGCATATTGCTAGCGTTCATTCTGAGCCATGATCAAACTCTTCTTTTGAATATATGATTTGGCCCTATAGTATGTGGTACAATTGGTGAACAGGGTGTACTACTTCTTAACCTTCTGTGAACTTTTCTTCTTTTATAATTTTGCTACTTGTTTAGTTTAGTGGTTGATATTTTAGAGAACTGGTAAAGTAAAGACAAACTCTTTCGAAAGCAATAGTGGCTAGGAATGGCTCATTTGTGTGACATATAATTTGAGATATGTTGTATATGTGTGAAACAATGGCCCTTAAGAAAACGGTGACAAATGAAAATTAATGTTGGTATCAAACACATAAAGCACAATCATTTAGTTACTAATACTAACTTTAGAGCATATATTTATTAACGGACTCGGCTCATCTGCACAACTGAGTCGAGTGCTAAAGGGTTTAAAAGCAAACCCTTTTATTATAAGTTCAAATGATACGATGAGAATCTAAAGGCCATGTATTAGATACAAAGCTTCCAGCATTACATTGCTTATGCCATTCTTCACACCACCATTTGCAACTGTCGAGATCGTCATCCCTATCTGAATGATCGGGTGCTGACCAGCACAGGTCTTGACCAGGGTGGGACCCATGAACCACTATTGTTGTCTAGGTTGTAGCCAAAGCTAAATGTTGATCATGAGCCACTAACAACCATATCTTCAGACGGGTTTGTCTATGTTTGAAAATCACGTTAATTCTATTAGCAACATTGGTTCATCAAATCATGGATCTTGAAGGGTTTGGTAAAACCATATGTTATTTTAGATAACACGTACTAAAAACAGTAGGGGTAAGTGGATAACAATACATATGGGTCAGGCACCAAGTGTGTCATGGCTTGAGTCATGGGCTTCGGCACCAACCTTTGGCACCACATACGATACCGCAACTCTTGCCAAAGCATCTCGGCTGGTATATACCAGCCCAAGCCAAAAGCCAAAGACATTTCTTTCTTTCTTTTGTTTTGTTTTTTGTGTACTATGGCACCACTTTTACTCTACAACACCACTTTTATATTAGGGAGGAGGGTTTTAGTGCCATAGCCAAAACTGGTGCCATGTATAAAAAGTGATGAGGTGGCACCAATCATCCTATGACAGGCCATCATTTGACACCAAACGATACCTAGTGCTCTCAGAAAAGGTAACAGAAATTGAAGGATCCATATATGCGATCATACCAACTTGACTTATTTTAGATGTTTTTATAATCATCCGTTTAAGTTATTACTTGTGGCCTGTCTTGGGACTCTTATGGGTGTATGGGCTTTAGCCACTTGGGCTAAATCTCACACGCTACATTAATAAAGGCGATTTACGCTTATAGTAGCTGATTAGAGATAGCTAATGGGGAATTTTATGCATCTCAGCTCATTCATATGCAATATAATACTCCGTATAAATGAAGGAATGAATGGAACTAGTAATGTTCCATTTATTGTTCTTAAACTCATGTATGCAACTAACATATTCTAATGTTCAAGTGGAGCTCTTCAAAAATAAAATGTATGTAGCCAAGTCCCTCCTAAAGAGTTGGTATTATGGTGCCTCAGTCTTGATAACATATGGGACGTCGGGTAATCTGAATGGGTAGGTTTGAGTTATCCATACCCGTATCATACGCATTATTGTTTTATAATAGTCCAGTCTATTGTACGTCATTTGGTCTATGAAAAAGTCTTTGACCCGTTCGATCATATACTTGGACTGAATTGATTCATATCTAGATCAAGAATCAACCCCGGCCAACATGCTCATTCTACAAGATGACCCTAACGGCATAACCCTTTGAGTTCCACTGTTTGACTCTTCTATCCACATGAGAAAATATTCACCATGCATTTAGGGTTTGATTTAGTGTTTCATCTTAAACTTGGGTTAATTAAGCTTTATCGACAAGGATACGATCTCCAATGACATACTCAAAAACAATACACTATGGCATACTTCACCAAAAACTGGGAATTCACCATAATCATGCATGTCAAGTAAAGCTATATAATGCTATACATATATTAAAATTAAAAAAAAAAAAAAAATAATAATAAATAAATAAAAGTTTTCACTTGGTACTTCATTATAAACCATAACAAACATATATGAGCAGTCTGTGCAAAATATTCAAAAGCAAAACATAGATAAATGGTCAAACTTCTAAGAAGAACAAGACCAAACATTGATTAACATAATAACATGCAACTAAACTATTGATTTGAAACAACTCAATAGTCCAAACTTTTTTCCACCATTTATAACTAAACTATTATAAACCCATCTTCAGTTTCTGATTCCCATTCAAGTTTCTCAGGGTAACGAGAATCGTAGAGCCACTTTAAAAGTGGGTGTTCTTCTGGAGGAAGGCTGTCATGATAGTTTGCTTCAACTAAAGGAGTCGCGCTATATTCAAGTTTCTCGGGGTAGCAAGGATTGTAGAGCCACTTTAAAAGTGGGTGTTCTTCTGGAGGAAGGCTGTCATGATAGTTTACTTCAACCGAAGGAGTCGCGCTATAAGGGTATGGTTTTGGATGACCAATGATATCACATTCAGTATGAATCACATCTAGATTGAGAACTTTAATGACCCTACACAAAATAATTAGAACAAAAAGAAATTATAAGAGATGCATGTAAATGAATACACTCAACAGTATCAGAAACAAAACAAAAGGTTACAGCTACTCTTTTATCATATCTAGCCTAAAAACCTTTGAAGGTCAATAAGATATAAGTAAATTTAAAATCTCCATTAATTATTGATAATTCATAAATTACTACGTAAGTACTTAGAACATGCACTAAAATACGTTTACAAGTTTGTATGATCGACACACGACATCAAATTTTTAGTCCTCAATGGATCTATCTTTAGTGTAAACTTTATAATATGCATGCCCCATATAAAACATGCATTAAATTCTTGAAATTGTTATAAAATAAGCACAATTAAGAAAGATATATTAATAACTTACGTGGTCACATTGTCTACACTCGTACGTAGATATTCAGCCAATCGAACAATGGAACCTTCCTCCAACTGCGTTAATTTCTTCAACGTCCAGCAATCAACACAAGCTTCATGAAAATATAAACCATCCGATAACAGAAGTTTGTATTTGTGCGTTTCCATCTTTTCAACGTCTATCACTTGAACCACCGGGTTGGGATTAGTCATGGTTTTCAGCTCCCTTATTGGTCCAAGGGTAATATCTAAAGCCATGATATCAGGGATCACGTCTAGATCGAGAATTCTAATGACCCTACATAATTGGAAAAAAAAATCATTAGAGATGCATGTATATGAATACACTAAGAGTCTCAAGAAACAAAACAAAAAGTGACAATGTGATATTAGTTGCTGATCACGTACTTAGACAGACAGATAAGATCATGAGTTAAGCGGGTGTTTGGGTAAGCTTTTTGAACTAACTCTTCCATTCGCCAAAAGCTATTTTTTCCAAGCAATTAAAATAGTACAATATACTTATGTGTTTATTGGAAAATAAATAACCAAATTTCAAACCTATATACTATCAAATCTCAAACTAGCTACGGTTAATTTTTTACATTCATATCTTTAGCCTAAACGCCTTTAAATTTTAAATTTAAATCTCAATTATTTATTGATAAATTTATATACTACTGCGTAACTCTTTAGAGCATAACTTTTTAGATGATGTTTACATGTTGGTATGACAAGCTACATTAAATTTGTAGTCCTTTTTGCGTCAGCAATCTATCTTCAGTGTAAACTTTGTAGCATGTCCCATATAAAACACGTATAAAAAATTCTTAAATTTATAAGATAAGCGCAAGTAAGAAAGATATATTTATTACTTACGTGGTGTTGCCTACTGATCTCCCGCATAGATATTTCACCAGTCGGACAATGGAACCCTCCTCTAACTGCTTTGATTTCTTCAACGCACAATCAACATAAGCGTCATGGCAATCTGAACCATCCGATAACCAAAGTTTGTATTTGTGCGTTTTCAGCTTTTCAATTCGTTTCACTTGAACCACCGCTTCGGATTAGTCTTTGTGGATTTGTAGGTTGCCAGCTTTTTATTGGTGTAAGATTAGGTAAAGCCATGACTTTGATGACTTTGATCGAATGAAGATTAATTGAAGAATCGTGTTTAGGGTTTCTATCGGTAAAATCGTAGGTCATAAAACAAGCCCGAGGTAAATATATATAGGCGATCATGCATGGCTTTTTAGTAAAATAAGGATACAATTAGCCGACTACATTAACCTGACTATATTAAAAACACTTACTAAAATAAAAGTAATGGTAAAAGATTCCTTGTTACGTTTTCCTTCTATAGATGCACAACTTTCTTAGTATTTACATATTAAAAGCATCTCTTAATTAAGTAAACATATAAACATATAAAGAGTGTATGGTTAAATCTTGAAAAGTGAAATTTTAAAAGTCAAATGTAAGTGGAATACATAGTGTAATTAATACTTTTATTAAAATAATTTATTACTTAAAAATATAATAATTTATTCCTATTTTACAACCAATTAAAAACATATATACCAAATTAAAAACAACCAATTAAAACACCCCTTATTAAAATGTATAATAAAATTTTCACAATGTACAATTTAAACAAGCTAAAACATAATGCAAAATATAAAATAATTAAACACACTAATTAATGTTATTTTTAAAACACTTTAAAATAAAAAGTACATGTTATTATACACATTATACAAATTGATAAAACACACAAAGCTTAATACAAGCTAACAAGTTGATGGTATATATAGTTTTGAAAATTGGACCGGACCAAAGGGTTCAACCAGGAACCCGGTGTCGCAACTGGTTCGGCTAACCAATAAAAGCTATCCGAAAACGAATTAGAGAGGACCCGTTGAAACCGATACAAGCTGGTGGAATTAGATCTCATCGAGATCTATTTATCCGATTAATCGCCACGAGTACCGCCCACCAAAGCGTCTTTGTACCTGCTATACTATAGATAAAGGAAAAACCAAAAGTAAAAGTGAAAGTTGAAACTAAAAAGAAATGTTGAAAACATATATTTCAAAAGAAAACTAGTAATACACATCGAAACGGCTTGACCGGGGACACTTCAAAGCGGTGGGTTGACCGGTTTAATTTGACTTTTTCGATCCAACCCATCGGGTTGACTCGGTTCATCGACCCGTTTTCGACCGACCAAGCGGTTCAACGGTTGAACCATCCGGTCGAACCGGGTTCAAACATTATGTTTAATCTTCAATCTTCAAACTTTTATTATTTTTCGTTTATAACCCACAAACTTTTTTATCACTAAGCGATGCGTCGTTATAAAATCCGTTCTTGTCTTGTGAATCTTCGTCTAGTTAAAAATAAACCATGTAAATACATTTAAATCGTATATATCTATATACTGTGCGAGTAACCGTGCATAACAACGAAAAATTATATCAACAAATAATTATAGTTGTGATACCGTAGTTAAGTGTTTCGTACATTTACATTTAAAACGTAAAATAATCAAAATTATGTTGAAAATGTTGTAATATGTGATAATATAAATGCTTTTATTAGAGGCTTGCTTTGTAAAAATTAGGTATTATTAGGAGTATTAGAAACGTAACTCGCAAATAAATGTGGCAAAATTTAACACACTTGCTTGTAGATTAGTTGGTTTGGATTGTCGTTATTGATCTCTAGCTAACTAATCAATTGGTATGAGCTCATATAAATAAGTAAACTCTAAACGAATTATATCAACTGTCGAGTGAGTTCTACGGCTCAAACCAGTTAAAGCTGAAAGAAATTATCCAAAGTGTATTCAAATGCCAAAAAACTTTTAAATCGTTAGATGTGTACATTTAAGGAGGTCAGCGAAGCAATCATATCTAAACCAAGGCTAGATGCTAATGAGCGCCTCGCAACCAAATCTTCAGCCAAGTTCACCAATAAAAAAAAAACACATTCTTTAAGCAACCATGGCTCACCCACAAACGATGGATCTTTAAGAGTATGGTAGAATATGTCTAACTTTCGTTAAGTTAGAGCACTAGGTATCGTGTTGACGTTTAACATGTTATCGGTATGTCAACTCAACGCCACGTCATCTTTTCTCCAATAACACACCAATCACTCAAACAACCCTCCCTCATAACACACCACTAACATGTTATTGGGTCCCACAAAATACCCCACTAAAATACCCACATACTCACAATACACGAAAAATACCCCACTAAAAATAATTTGAAAAGTAGCATTGCAAATATATTAAGGACTAACAGTGTAAAACAAGTGAAAAATGAACTTAAAATGTAAAAGTTCCAAACAAAAGGGTAAAAAAAAAAAAAAAAAAAAAAAAACTACTTTATATTCTTCCTGCATCTCACATCTAGGGGTGTTATCGGGTTTATCGGGTCGGGTTGAGTCAGGTTTTGAGTTTTTAAAAAGTGACCCGCAACCCGACCCAATAAGAAATCGGGTTATCGGGTTCGGGTGCTTATCGGGTCGGGTTAAGTCGGGTCGGGTGATTCGGGTTGTAAGATAAATCTAGCTCTACGTAAATAAGCCAGTCGATAGACAATTTATATAGTTTTTGAACAAAATATCACTGTATGTTTACTCTTCTTTGCAACCGCACACAATATAGCATTTTTATATCTTGTAATTCTTTGTCGCATATTTTTTCTCGTTCAAGCTCAGCAGGAATAAACTTTAAAAGTTTTGACAAATCAGCTCTCATTAATAGATTGCATTCAATAAGTGAATGCATGTAATTTTCTTATAGATATGACTAAATGTGCATGAAAACACTTTTAATATGTAACTACCTAATATCAAAGGCAAAATAAATGGGACCTTAACATACACGAAAGTAGCTTTTCTTTTTCTCTGTAAACTACACTGAATTAGTTAACGAAGTTCATCTCTTTTAATTGTGTCCCTTTCGTATTATGTAATTGAATTGAGCGAGAGTCCTAATCTTAAGATAAAGTTATACCATTCGCAATGTATTTGTTGTCTCATGTAATGCAAAAACTAATTGGTTTACAAGGTTTTATTTAAAAAGAAACAAATAGCATTTTTCGGGTCTTATCGGGTTGACCCTATAACCCGATAAGAAAAATAATTCAACCCTAACCCGACCCGATAATAATATCGGGTTATCGGGTTCGGGTCAAACAAACCCGACTAGTTTTATTAACCGGCCGATAATATCTTATCGGGTTCGGGTTCTATCTTATTCTACTCACATCTACATTTCCATCAAATACCTGTAAAAAAATCTAAAAAACCCAAACACAATACAAAAACACAACTCACAAACACAAAACTCACGCAAGCACAACACACAAATTTAAAACCCACATAAAAAAGGAAAAAAGAAGAGGATAACTGATGGCGCCAGCCATTGTATTGGCGAAACCACCTTTGGCATACGAATGGCGGGTTACAAGGTTCAGAATGGCGTCGCCATCCGTCCTTGTTGTTGCGTTTGGCGAGTTAAAAACCTCCCTCACCGTTTGCTCTTAGAGGTAGCAAAATGGGCAGATCAGAAAAGGTAAATTTTTAGTGCAAGGTGAAACAGGTCAGGTTGACCCATGAATGCTTTACCAAGTTTCTTTAAGTTGATGCTAGGTAACAAATCAGGTTGACCCAATTCAGCCAATTTATAAGGCGCGACAATACCAACTCGACATCTTTTGAATAATTTCAAGGTTTTTCTAGCTTTGGAATTTCTTTTTGATTAACTAGTGAGACCTACTACTTAACTATAAAATGTTTTAGAACAATCTTTGACTCAATTGACACTTTTTAAGATTATAGTCCCAAGCACAAACACATCTGTTTTGAAATATTTGGAAAGATAGCGTGCCAAGTTTTTTTAGGGTGGTTCTCAAGACACCAGGAAACATGCCTGGATCAAATGGACTAACGCCCTTTCTTCATTTGATAAAGGAGGTTTGAACATTGGCATTTTAAAATCTTTTAACCTTGCTCTTCTTCAAAAATGGCGTTGGAGGATATCTTCTTCTCCGAATACTCTTTCGATTAATGTCATTAAGTCTTTGCGTGGTTATGAGTGTGGTTTCGATAATCAGGGTTGTAAGTTTAATGGTAAGTGGGCCAGCATAGTTGGCTCATCCAACTATCTTTATTTGAAAGACATTATCCCACTTAATACCCTTCATTTCCGTGTTGGATGTGGCACCCGTATTCGTTTTCGGAAAGACATATGGATTGGCGATTCTCCTCTTTATATTCGTTATATTTCGCTTAGAACAAGATAAAGATTGCTTAATTGTAAGATATAACTTTTCACATACACATCAAACCATAACACAAAGTAGCATATAGATGGAATTCTAGAGAGAGAAAGTTAGAGGTTTAGGGAACTTAGTGAGAGAAAGTGAAAGATATTATTATGAGCTCAACTCTCTACCTTGGGAGGTAGAGAGTATTTATAGTCTTACATAAATCGCCACACATCGGGTGGATCGGGCATACGGTGGGTAAAGACCGTCCAGTCCTCCAGGTGTTACTTAACTAAATACTACTTAACTTAAAGAACTACGACTACGAGCTTTCTAGCGAGTACATATACTTGAGGTGACCGACTCTTTAATATCGGAATTTCTAATTCCTAACAATCTCCCCAAGGAGGTCACCTCAATCATGTACCAAAATTACATTGAATACAACTCGATAATACATTAATCAATTGATCTTGAATTCTTGATGTAGTCCTTTGCTCCTAAGCTCGTAGTCATTGATTCTTCACATTTCATGTTTGGTTACTCCAAGTGGAGGTCTTTTATTGATCCACGTGATAATAAATTTGAGCCATCTTTTGAGATCATCGACTATCATCAATCTCGAGACATCCTTAGTGGTGTTGGTATTATGTGATGTTGTGACTTTGGGACCGACATTCTCACATTCGGATCATGATATCTTCTCATCGAGTAGCGGAAGCATTTGTTGAATCATGATATTGGCGGCGTAGCGAAGCATGGAGTGAAAATATCGAGTCATTGATGCACTAATCATGATTTCTTTTGAGTTGAATGTGTTAAGTGAGCATGCGGCTATGGATTGACCGCTTCATTACGATCGGTGCAAGCGTCGGGCGTGCACGCATACAACGATTAGCAATAAATCGCACGAAAGTGTCTTTGATCACTTCGTTGAATTGAGGTACTGCCCACGGTTCCCGTTGATAAGTACATGTCTTGCTGTGATCGGTATAATTCGAAGAATTTCCTTGATGGGGTTTCGCGCGGTGTTCTAATTGTTCTCAAACGGAACATCTCAAAGAAGACAACACGGATTGAGTGAACCGGTAATTTTAAGTCCAGCGATTGATGAAAAGAGATTTGAAAAACAATCGTGTATTGCTCGATAGAAATTATTTTTGCAATACAACGAAGGTTTTATTGAAAATCAATTATCAATCATAAAAATACCTTTTGGTTTGAAAAATGAGTACACGATCGATGTGCTAAAGAAAAGAGTTTTAAGCACAAAGACCGGTTTTCAAAGGTATCCGTCAATCCATAACTGAACGGGATTGATTCAAGAGATTGAATCGCCCATTGTTTATGTTCGGTTGTCACATGGTTGATCTATATAATAGATCTCACATGCCACCTACCGAGAGCTTGTTTGATGTTGGCTCGAAGGCTTTCCATCTTCATTGTGAATATGTAAACACATCACTCGGATGTTACGGCAATACCACAAGGATAATCGTGGGACTCAAGATATAATCTCTTTTCACATTGTGTGAAGCAGAGTCTTCATTGAAAGTGTCTAATGAGATTTATTGATGATCTCGTGGCTCTAGACTCAATTTATGCATATTTGGATCCTATAGCGGAGACTAGGAGAGGGTCTCTTCTTCAATATCAACCATCTCTAAGAGAAAGTCGATAGATAATGTCGGTTCCCGTGAGAATGAAACAAGCCCTTTTAAGAGGAACTTGAGTGGTTTGGAAAGTTGAAGTGCGGTGCGTCATTGGGTCCATGACGTCTTGTCTTCAATACCGATGTTACCATCGGTAGCATATGAATTGAACCGGTTTTACGCTAAGGTTGAATAAATGGAGGCTATTTGTTTTCACCCTTTTCTCATTCAATTCTTTTAATTCTTCAACCCCTTCAATTTACAGAGACTTCATAGCTAGAACCTTGTTGGGTTTATTCGATACTAGCTCGGTCTTAGTCCGCACTCTTCACGATAAGGTTTTAAAGGTACCTTTTAAGGGGTCATTTAAGCCCTTATTCGATCATACAGTATCCGTTATTGCTTAATATCGTTCCTTTTCACTTTTAGGTCTCTTGAAGGCAAAATCTGGAATGATGCTTATTTGGACGAAAAGGCGCGAATATCTGAAGAAAATGGCCAAAGTCGAATCGAGACACTCAAAGTCTTTGAAACATAAAGCGGCAGCGTCATCTGCATATCTGCGACGCCGTCGGGAAGGAATTTTGCGACGGGTCGAGGCGAAATTGCATGTTTTCAAGGGACGACGTCGGGTTCTAAAGGGTAGGCCGTCGTTACTCGACGGCCTAGATGCGCCAAGGCGTCGGTGAAGGGGCGTCACGGTCATAAGGTGGCCGTCGAAAGGTTTACGTGGCCAGGCGAAACCCTAATGGCGGCGACACGACGGCGTCACGAAACATAAGGTGACGCCGTCGCGGATGTAATCTTATATATAGAATCCGAATTTTTCGGTTTTGGTGTGTAGTCTTTTGGGTAAAACCTAAAACCGAACCAAGGCTTTCTTGTGCGATATTTTAGGGTTCTAAACCCTATTATACATCAAGATAAGTATTTACTTCATTAATTTAATTATGTCTTTGATTATTTGTGTATGCTTGCATGTTCTCCATGTCCGGCTAATTTATTTGTGTGTTTGCTTAGGAATATGAAACTTAATTATTGAATATTGATTGGTTGATACTTATCTTAGTTGACTAATGATCTAGAGTCGCTAGATTATTCGTTGTGTATAATGCTTGACATTTCTTTTTGAACTTTAGAATATAATTATCTAGGTAATTGTAGGATAAAGTATTCAAGGACAACCGTAGAGTAGGCGTCTATAAATCACTAGAGGATTTGTAAACAAGACCCTTTGGTAATTTCAAAGAGTTAGGAAATAAGCGCGCCCTATAGCCTTAGAATCACAACGCAACTAGGAATAAGGGCGTGACAAATCAACCATCAATAGGAGATAATTAAGGAGTAGTAAAACCTAAGTAAACACATCTTTAAACTATCATACAGTACACATCAATTAGACATAGACTATCACAACTTTAGCTTAGATAATTAGATAATAGTAGAGTAATCGGTAGCAATACCAACCCCCAAATCCAATACCGAGATTAGTACCTTTTCATTTTCTAAAAACATAAAAGATAAAAATAATCTTCCTCAACCTCAACCTTAGCGTAGTAACTTGTCACTAGCATTCCTATTCCCAGAGAGCGATATCAATACCGTGGCTTACCTAATTACTACACTACAACGATTAGGTTCTTTGCCTAGGGTGTTATAAAACTTGCTCGAAGAAAGGAAGTTTCCTTGACCCCGAACGACGGCGTGTAGCGTTATCACTTCCATATCTTATTTTCTCCTTTTATCATCATACCTAAGGACTTATACACTAACAAGTGGATTGTCTGGGTAGATCCTCCGGTTACGGCGGATCATGGGAACACATACCTAACCTTATCATCCTTATATCACCGTACATAAAGTAAAGTTGGTCGGTCTATTTGGTATTGTTCATACGCCATTGGAACCAATTGAAAACCATTTGAAACTCAATTCGGATACTTGTGATATATTATCAAAGCATTTTGTACCTGAATTGTTTTGATATTTTAGAACGAGAACTCCCCTCAACATGTGCATCAAGTATTTGAAAATGTTTTGCACACGGAGGCAAGAGAAAGAATTAACTTCTTTGATTACCATTTTCTAAAGATATCAACATCACTTCCATATCAAATCAAGTAGATATCGTATTCGGGAAGGATGAGGTTTCCATAAATTTGCTCCCCTCAATATGTGCCTCGAGGTTTGAAAAGAGTTTTGCACATACTAGAGGAACTTGCACATGAGATAAGTTGATCACAATCCAAATCATAGGTTTAAGATAGATGCTCCCCTCAACATGTGCATGAAAATTTGAAATCCTTTGTCACATGTGGGAAGGCGCATGTACATTCTTATAAAACCATTTACGAATTATCGGTTTAAATCCAATTTAAATCACACATTCTCCCCGATCACAATTATCAAAACATTTGAGATTTGTGATCTCGTATAATTTAAATTGATTTTGAAAGCTTAAGGAGAATTGTGACTAGATTGTGA
Organism: Chrysanthemum lavandulifolium; assembly: GCA_022545495.1. NCBI lineage: Eukaryota > Viridiplantae > Streptophyta > Magnoliopsida > Asterales > Asteraceae > Chrysanthemum > Chrysanthemum lavandulifolium. Next base: position 264,066,778 of record CM040240.1, read on the forward strand.
AAGCGTTTGAGCGATAAGGATCGGATTTTAAGACTTTAAACTCCATTGATAAAACATGCATGTATATCTTTTGAAAGCGATTTAATGCCAAATAACTTTTAATTTAATTGAAATCATTCTCCCCTCAATCAATGACATAGGTTGTTGATTGAGAGATAGAGATTTTGACAAATAAGTCGATGATTATCAAAAATAGAGGCCAGAGTTATTTTTCAAAGCATTTGGTTTTCAATGAGATAAATGTTTATAGAATCGAGCATAGAATTTGAAAACATGGTAAAACATGGCTCTGTTCTTTCTTTTAAAACCGGGTTATTGCTGAAAATGACAATAAACCATTGTTTCTCTTTCTCCCAAAATATTTTTGATTTTTTTTTTTTTTTTTTTAAATATAAAATTCGAACAACATCTAAAGTCCGTGTCATTCTTTGAATGACAACATTAAGACCGTAGATATTATCGAATCGAGAGAAACATGACAAAAATGACAATATTTTTGAAGATTTTGAATTTTCAAATTTTTATGGATTTTGAAAGTTTTATATTTTCTATTTGATTTTTGAAGGTTTTATAATTTTGTATTTTGTTTTCGAATAGATATATACAAGAGATAGATGAAGAAACCTTTACTCCTCGTCTTCCTCTCGAAGACGTTTGAGAGTTTACGGTTGAAGGCTTTTCAAACCAAGTCGTGGAAGAATAAACTCAAAAGCGTTCTCTTGGAAGAGCTTTGGTGAAGATGTCGCTAAGCGATATTCGGACCTCACAAAATATAGTTCCACCACACCTTTTTCCACTTGTTCACGATGAAATGATGTCGAATGTCGATATGCTTTGCTCTTGAGTGTTGAGCGTTGTTGCATGAGAGCAATAGCACTTTTATTATCACAAAGATGAGAGGATTTTGTTGAATTCAAAGCCATAGTCGGATAATTGAGATCTCATCCATAAGATTTGAGCACAACAAGATGACATGGCTATGTATTCGACCTCTGTAGAGAAATAAGTACTCATTTGCTTCTTTGAAGACCACTCACAAGCTTATCACCCAAAAGCGAGCACCTCGGGCGTGCCGGCGTGTATCTTGACAACTGCATGATCGGCATCCGCATAGGCCGTTAGTGACATACGGTGTCCGGTACCAAAGACCCATATTGATGGTTCCTTGGATATCGAAAGACCCGTTTAAGCGCTTCAAGGTGCTTTTAGTAGACTTAGCACGGTATCTAGCACACATGCAAGCAATGAATCAAGATGTCCGGTCTACTAGCGGTGAGGTACATCGAGGATCCAATCATACTCGATATTTCATTTGGTCAATCATGATCCCCGAGTGGTCCTCATCTAGTTTGGTTCGGTCAATCATGGGGGTGTCTCAGGTCACTTGAATCAAATCAAATTTCTTTAAGATCTACTGTTGCATATTTAGATTGATTTATGAAAATGCCTCCGGGACTTTGTGAAATTTGTAATCCCAAGAAAAATGACATTTGTCCCATCATTGACATTTGAAATTTTGAACTCATTTCATTCGAAAAACGATCACATTCCATTGGGTGCATCAAGGCAAAATAATATCATCAACATAAATTTGAACATGAATTAAATGTTTGCACGACTTCACGGTGAACAATGTCGGATCAAGCGCTTTCTTTGAATCCGGTTGATAGAAGAAACTTTGACGATGTATCATACCATGCCCTTGGAGCTTGCTTTAAACCGTAAAGAGCCTTCTTCAAGCGATAAGCGTGAGTAGGATGCTCTTGATTCACAAATCCCGGGTTGGGCGGCGTTGGCGACTTCTTTAAGATCTCGGATTCGAAATGCCGTCTTGCATCCATCGATAAACTACCATGTTCTTACTAGCGGCATTAGCGAAAGATTACGATTGCCTCGATTCGAGCAAGCGGAGCAAAAGATTCTTCAAAGTCAATACCCTCCTCTTGGCGGTATCCTTTAGCAACTAATCGAGCCTTGTTCTTCAACACATCACCATGCTCATCAAATTTCACTTTGAAGATCCATTTAAGAGCTATAATCATAGCACGATCTGGAGGCGGTACTAACTCCCATACATCAAGTCGATCAAACTCATGAATTTCATCTTGCATGGCATTGAACCGACTATCTTCATTCATGGCGGTTTAACATCTTTTGGTTCGATCTTAGATAGTGCGGAGTTGAAGAAGCACCATAAGGCATCGGTTTCAAGTTGTTTGCGTGTTGATCTTGGGCGAGAGGATTTCCAATGATGTTGTCTAATGGATGATCATGAGTCCATTTTACGAGGTGTTCATGTGGTTGTTGTTGAGGCTGAAGTAGTCAGTCGACATCTCACGAAGAAGATGGTTACGAAGATGATTCGAGGAGCAAATATATATATTTTCAAGCGAGCATCTTGAGGAGTAGCAAAGGGATTAACTTCATCATTGATGCTAGAAGCAGTTCCATGATGTACATTCGAAGATTGATGATTTGTTGATGAGACATAGTGATCGGCGCTTCTTGACTTAATGAGATTGAGGCGGAAGGGTTGACTTCATTCACGGGGATAGGGCGACCTCTGTTGATGGATTTGACATTTCACCAAACATTTGTTTCATAGTGTTCATCAAACATTAGATCGAACAATTTCCTTAAATCATCTTGGATGGAGTACATATGGGTCATTGGAGAGGATTTGGTACAAGGGATGAACCAATGGAGCTGTTTTGAAGTGAGGATCCGAATGGATTTTCTAGGAGCCATAGGACCACTGCGATACAAACTCTCTCGACTATCTTTATCAACCCATATGTAGACAATTTGAAGTGACCACCGATGAAGAAAACGATATACCAAACTTGAAAGCGAAGAAGAATTCCTGCATTTGCATCTTAAGCTTGCACTAATGTTGGAAGAACGATGTTGAGAATTTATGCTTCAAGCAAATCTCTAAGTACTCAATACTTAACCAAAGTATGAGACTTTAACACCTCTTGCGATTATCCACAACGTCCTTCGTGTGTCATTGAGTAAAACTCGTAACTCCTTAAAGTGATAGTTAACGGATCTTCAACCATCCATCCCGACGGTGGTAACTAGATAAACCAAGTCTTCAACTTAAAATTCTTAGACCCGAGCAAGTTATCAAATAAGAACACGCCTTTGAAATTTAACTTCAATCTCAAATAAGTGATAATTGATTAACTCAAGTAATCGACTTGTGTCAAATGCCCAACACGTGAATGAGCGTACAACCGGATGTCGTCGATCCACCGAATGAACCGGAACAAATGATTTCTCGACATTAATGCATTCTTCCTAAAGGTATACATGTAGAGGCGATCCGGAAGATTCACCACAAATGTCTTGACGAATGAGGTAGTCATTTTCCTTAATGTTCATGTGGTTGATTTATAGCGTGCACAATGAGAGGAACAATAATCCTTAAAGATTTGGCAATGGAATACCAAAAGCGGATCATTATCCATGAACAACAATCCGTGAAGATTTGGCACGGGAATACCAAAGAGCGGATCATTATTCAATAGTGCAACTTACAATATCATGATAGTCATTATAAACGCCTTGTGAAATAACTGGAGATAATGTTTCTTGAGAATTCCAAGAAGTACTTCTTAGATGGTGAACCAGTTGAGTCAATAGAAACCGGAGCATGAGCTTCAGAAGCTGGATGATCAACATTCGTCGGAGGTTGAAAGTACTCATCAAACATATCTTTGAATCACAATGAATCCCAAACATTGATTCCCATTTATCCTTAGTAAGTGAAGCATTAGGCGTTGGAGGAGAGTGATCAAAAATCAAAACAATGAATCCCGGTTATCCTTAGTATAATCACTCTTCATCAAAAGAATATACACTCATCATCATCAAAATTAAGTCGTATAACCATTATTCAAACATCCATCATCATGTAGTATATTCACTCTTCTCCCCTCAAAATTGCATCCGAAGTTGCCATTTTGATTTAACAAGTGAATAGGAGTATACACCAATGAGCGTAGATCCACTTGATGGTGAATGGCGTGGAAAACATGAAGCTTGTTGATGAAGAATGTAGATGAGTATGACCATTCACGAGAGAATTTCTAGAGGAATTCACCGCCGCCCTTGCTATTATTCGGCCAAAACTCCTATCTTCGTCCTCTACGCCTCTTGTGGGTATGCAATACTAGTTTATTGGTGTTTGTATTTGTGTAAGGCATTTGGTAACAATTTATCTTCTTATTATTATTGGAATTTCCTCTTTATGGCGCCTTTTTATAGGCGTCTTTGTATGAAACCCTAAACGTCCGACTTTTTATTCGATCCTTTCTTCTACACTTGGATTAGAAGATCGTTTTTTATCTTATGGTTTCAGGGATTCGTATTTGGTTTATGGCACCTGTTTACATGTGATCCCTTTTAGGGTTTCGAGTTTTGGTGGTGCATGAGGATCCATGTGTCGTAACTGCTATATCTATTGGGTTGATTCGATCGCTACATGGTTGCAAGGCTTAGGTCGGTTAGTATCTAATCGATTTATTTTATGGTGCGATCTGGTTGGTTTGGTGATTATGATCGATCTTGTGCATATCGAAACCCTTCTAGGGTTTATTATTCTGGTCGATTATACTCTTTTGGTGGCTGTTCTGTTATTGCAAAATCAAATTCTGGTTTTTTTATGAGTTGTGGTTTGCTGATGGTGCGTAACGCATAACTTTACTCGTTAGGGTTTAGTTTTTATTTAAGTGCATGTACCCCGTTTATGGTTTTGGATTATACGTGTGCATCAGATTATTGGTGCTACAAGTCTATTGTGGTTTTGGGTGCATCTTTATTGGTGCTGTAAGTCCCTCGTGGTTCAAGTGGGTTTTTGAGAAAGATGGAAGTGATGCTGCTGTTCGCTAATGGGAAGTTAAGTTTCACTCGTTTCTTATTCAAAAAACGTTTGCGACGATCATTGTTGTAAGTTAGGGTTTGAACAACCCTATTTTCGTCTATGACTGATCAAGTTACATTGGGTTTCATTCTTAGCTTGAGTTTCACCACACTGAAACTTGTAGTAGATGAGGTACTGGATCGAGTTGTAGTGCTTGTTTGGGTTTATTTACCCTTGGATTGTTGCATGGTTCCCTTGTTCTTGCTGTTTGGATTATCGTGGTGTCCTTATTCATGGGATATTGACGTTATTGGTTGTTTGGAAGGGATTATGGCATGAAGGTTCTTTGGTTTGTGAAACTTTGAGGCTTGATTAGCTCCATGATTTTCTCTCGGATTGTGTTGGAGAATGGCTCAAGGATTTCTTTGGTTGGTTATGCAAGTTCAAGCTCTATGTGGATTTGTTCACATGGAAGATTGATGGAAGTTCTACGATGACTATGTTTCTTTGTGCTTCTTTAGTGAATCATGTTTTAATTCCTATTTTTATTCACTTGTATAGTCATTGTAGGTGGTGAGTTTATTATGTAAGTTATAAGAATGGCGTGTCATTCTTATATGAGAGTCTGTAAGTGTCCTAAGGGACTGAGATGAGGGAAGTCACCCTCATCCTTTGTACTCAATGTTTTTTGGCGTAATATATTTTACCGGGGTGAATTAACCCTTTTACCCACGAGAGAATTTCTCATTAGCTGAAGATTAAGCGCACAGAAGAGTGTACACTTTTCTTTTCTTTGAAGAACGGGGCCTGAAGTGTTATCTGCAAACGCCATAATGATGAAGTACGAGGCCTGAATCAAGTGAGCAGGCGTCATAGCGAAAGAATATCAAGATTGAGTTACTTGAACCCGTGAGTTATAAGATATCAATCCATTTGTAATCCATACTTTAAGCCGTCCATGTATTGAAGGATCAAGTATCTACAAGCGAGGAAGGACTACTGCGCACTAACATTACAAGCTTGATTGCATATATATTGGTTAGTGACATTAGTATCCAAACCCTTTGGGGTTTCACGGTCAACCTTGATTTGGTCATCAGAAAATAGCTTTCCGGTAGGAATCCACCTAAGTCCAGCATCCTTAAACATTCTACCCGATGGTATCCACTTATGGCAAGGTCTAGGATTGTATGGCTTCTTATGCATAGTGGAAAACTTATCCATGTTCCTAGTTTCCAAAGATTTAGCAGTTGGTATCCATCTAGGCGAAGTTTTTGGCTTGTTTTGCTTCACAACATGTTGAACCTTAGTCACGTTAGTAGTCTTAGTGGATTGTACCTTATCATGTGAATAAGGAAAATGTTTCTTATTCGGAAAAGACTCAGAATTTCTAGTTTTGTTTTCTACATGCTTAGCATTCTTATGCACATAACTACTATTAGATGCACGCCAATCTCTAGTCTTTTGAGTGTTCCTAGGTAGTGGTTTACAACTACTAGTAGTGCCTTGAAATCTCGTAGAATTCCTCACCCTAGGTCTTGCACCTAAAATTCCGTCTTTTGAATCATGCCTTTTTCCTAGCTTTTTCTAGATAATAGTTCTTCCACAAGTCATTCATATCATATGAATTATGGGTTTTAATGCTTGGTTTTGACACTTTTTTTGAACTAATCCTAGAGGTCTTGGGAGTAAAAGTAGGCGCATGTTGAGGATTAGAGGAACTAGAAGCATGACTCTTAGGTAACACAGGTGAAGTGATTTGGTTTGACAAAACTTTTTCTCATCAACTTGGGAGGCAAACCGTGTTTTGAAACTTTTGGTCTTCGGATATAAACGCAGAGGTGCCTAACAATGAGACCGGTTTCTAATGGGATGAGAAACTGGTTTCCCAAGGTTGATGGTTTTGTAAACTTAGTGTTCACACTTTTCCTACAGTTTTCCTAAGCTCATTCTTTAAGGCTACAATAGCGAAACTCTTATCCACGAAGTTGAGCTTTGAGTTCATCAATTTTTTCTATCAAAGAGTTTGTTTGATCCATTGACTTAGTTCTAGCTTCTTTGTGAGTCACTAAGTTCTATGTGATGCTTTCTCAAAGACTCATTTTCCTTTAGTAATTTAGTCACATAAATTGACAGTTCATTATTTCTTGTTATAATAGCATCAATGTCTTGTGTATTCATGACTAAATTACTTTTCTCATTCAAGGCGTAAATATGTTTCTTCATATTGTAAATGGTTGAATCTTTGTCTTGGTGAGCTTTCAAAGTGTTAATTTCAAAAGTTCACGGAATTCGAGGAAGTTCCGGTTTTTACATGGTTTGTTAAGTTGAAAACTTTCTTCTTTACTCGAATCGCGATTTCAAGTGAAATGCAATATTTTTCAAGATTTGAGAATTTGTTTGAAAGTTCATCAAAAGCCTTCTTATCAATCAAATCTTTGTTTTGAAACACTTAATCTCGGACTCACCTCGATGTGAACATTTATGAAAGACATGTTCGACATTATGATCGGTTTGTTTATGTGCTTTAGCGGATGCACTATGTTGAGCGATAAAGGGTACCTCATTACATGACACCGCTCAATTTACGGTGCATTATCGCATCCACAACATGTGTAACAAGAGTCATTTGGACATTTGGATGTGTCAAGCTTATCAATCTACGAGCCTCGTATTCGGTGCCAAGTGATCCATCATCCGGTGTTTTACCCGACTCATCATTATATGTTGACTCGACATTACGCATTTAGCAACACCGATTCTTTAATGGATACATTACCCAATTTATCACAACTATTTCTCAAGCGCACGACACTCATTCACGTTTTCATCTTTTGTGTAACTTCCTCAATGTACTTCTCCACATTATCCATGAGTTGTATGAATGTCTCAAGGAACACGCTAATTTCCATTCGGTGTGTTTCTTGAAAGACACTTCGATCATTTCATCATCAAAATCGAGGAATATTCCCCGGATAAATGGTGAAATTGATCGAAGATTACTTGAAGAGTCGCATTAGATTCATCGATTGAGAACTTCTCTTTAGTAATTTGAAACCTCGGTTGTTCTAAGTTTAGTAGCACGTTCTTGTCAAGGTGGGAAGATCCGACGAAGGAGAGCATTGCTTGTTCGATCCATAGTTGTAGATAAAAGTAGTTTGAGGTCTTGATAAAGTAGTTAAAAGGGCTCAATGTTACATTCCATTAGCCTTGCATTTTGTAGCATTGATGGTGCATTTGTCTTTTCGAGTCTCGAACCGGAGATATCACATCCTCATTGATTGATTCAATCATCTTTAATCGTTCGATGTAGCATACATTATCATTGATGTCCACATCATACAATTTAAGCACTTCGAAATTACCGGTCAAGAGAATAAGACATGATGTGGTAGTATGCACGGGATTTTACAAGTCTATAATTTAACCGAGAAATAGAATCTTTGGCGGGATTTTACTAAAATCAAGGCGAAACCGTGATACAATGACCAATAGAGCGAGTTAAGATAACGATGGACCCACACAATGATAGAGGATTATGTGTTAGGAGTGATGATTGTTTGAAGGATTAGCGAAGTGTTGATTGGTTGAGAATTTGATTGGTAGATGCATCGTTTTACGGAGAATTTTAGGTCTAAAACTAAAACCTCAATAACTTCCTTCGGAGGATTTGGGCCTCGAAAATTCGTTTCACGACATCGTGGTGAAACCTCGCAATATTCACTGTTCGGTCGTTTTGACGGTATTTATTTGAAAGCAGATTCTGGATCAAAAGTTATGGCCGTTTGAAGTTTTGACGTAAAAGTCAACTTTGGTCAAACCTCTTCTTCGGAAAAATCAACCAAGTCGCTAAAACCCTTGAACCAAGTCGCTAAGTAGCAACTCGCTAAATCACCAAATCGCTAAGCACCAAGTCGCTACACACCTAATTCGCTATACCACCAGTCGCTAAAGTCCCAGTCGCTAGACAAAAGCAAGTCGCTAAGTAGTAACTCGCTAAGCCTCAAGTCGCTAGCAAAATTTTGGCGACAATTAAGCTACTCAAGTCGCTAGAGATACAAGTCGCTAAAGAGCAACTCGCTCATGGACCAAGTCGCTACCACCAGTCGCTACCGTAGTGGAGAGTCCACTACTTGTCTTGTTAATCGCTAGGTCTAAGTCGCTAGCTCCAGCGTAACTCGCTACAAAATTGTGAAGCAAGTCGCTCTGAAGAAATAAATCCGTATATCAAGTCGCTAGCAAGAAAAACCACATAAACATCACTTTTAATCCAAAACAACCCAACCAAGATGATTCAAGCTTACCAAATGAAAACCTAAACACTTGTGATGATTCTAAACATAAAAGTACTAACAAAATCCAAGCTTTAACACAAGAAATCAACCAAATGATGCAAAACCACTAAACTTTTCAAACTCAAAACCACCTAAAACCACTATAAATCCAAAGATGTGCAAGATATGATCTAACCATGGCTCTTGATACCAATTGTAAGATATAACTTTTCACATACACATCAAACCATAACACAAAGTAGCATATAGATGGAATTCTAGAGAGAAAGTTAGAGGTTTAGGGAACTTAGTGAGAGAAAGTGAAAGATATTATTATGAGCTCCACTCTCTACCTTGGGAGGTAGAGTATTTATAGTCTTACATAAATCGCCACACATCGGTGTGGATCGGGCATACAGTGGGTAAAGACCGTCCGTCCTCCACGGTGTTACTTAACTAAATACTACTTAACTTAAAAGAACTACGACTACGAGCTTTCTAACGAGTACATATACTTGAGGTGACCGACTCTTTAATACCTGGAATTTCTAATTCCTAACATTAATTATTGATCGTATTGCTAATTGGCAATGGAATTGGAATTGGTTTAGGGTGGATATTGGAGTTCGCAACAAGGGTTATTTGAGAGACATGCTTTTATATATAATTCTTGTAGATTCTAATGCGGTGCAAGACTATTGTGTTTGGGAGATGCCTAGTGATGGCACTTTTTCTATTGAGGAAACACGTCGTTTGATAGATTCTAAGCTTCTCCCTGATTTGGTTCCTTCGACTTCTTGGGATAAAACCCTCCCGCGTAAAGTTAATATTTTTATATGGAGATTGGCTTTGGATCGCTTACCTCATAGATTGAACCTTTCGGCTCGGAGCATTGATATTCCTTTGATTTTGTGCCCTTCGTGCAACGTTAATGCAAAATGCTCTTCTCATATTTTCTTTGAATGTGATTTCGCCAAGGAGGTTTGGAGACTGGTTCACATTTGGTGTGACATTCCTCTTCCTACTTTTACTTCTTATGATCATTGGAATCCTTGGTTCATTTCGTGGCATGCTTCTAAAGAGAAGTACCATCGCTTATCCATTATTGTTGCGGCTTTTCTTTGGTGGATTTGGAGATTTCTCAAAAGTGTCGTGTTTTGTCCACAACCGCTGAGGAAAAGTGATATGTTTGATAACATTCGTTCTTCTTCTTTTTCATGATTATTTTATAGGGGTCACATGTCTTGCAGCTGGTTAGACTTGCTCAATTCCCCTTTGACGCCCGCGAGTAATTTTTACAGATGATGTTCGTTATTTTCCTCTACTGGGAGTTTCGAGCATGTACTTTTTTTTAGGTTCTTCTTGCTTCATTTTTCCCCCGGGACTTGTTTGGGTCGGCATAAAAAATACCCGGGAGTGAAAACCGGTGGTTTGGCCTCCGTGGGTGGGTATTTTTCTCTTGTCTTGGTTATCTGTAATTGGCAAGAGTTTTTTCATCTTTTTTGTTCGCCTCGCAGTTAAAGTCTCGGGTAGGGTCTAGAATATGTTGTTTTTGTTACCTTTCTAGATTGTATTTGTACTTTTAGGCTTCTAGTGTCTTACTAGAAGCTCTTTTATTTTAATATATATATTTTTTCGTTAAAAAAAACACAATAACTGATCATCCTTATACACACTACAATTTTAGTTCCATTTTTCAAATTCAACGACCAATTTTTGCTTCCTCTTGCCACTGCGCATTAGGTGCAAGTGTGCAGCCTCAACACCTCTTATAACAGACAACAGGTTACCTAGCAACTACCATGGTTTTAAAAGGCGCGTTATGATGGTGCAAAGGCGTCGCAAAAGCGTGAGGCGTGATCTCCACGCTACGCAATAGAGCAAGGCTTCGGCTTAAGGCGTCGCGTGAGATGAGGCATGGAAAGGTACGATTAGACACGCTAATGCGCGAGCCGTGACGACTTTTTGAATTCAACTACGATAAAAATATTTTTCTTAAAGAAAAAAAATATAGTTTAATAACTTAGTTCTTTATGTAAAACACTTTTTGTAAATTAAACTCGATAAATATGAAATATGATATATAATATATAAATTTATAAATAATTTTATATTTTTTTCCGTTTTAAGTCACGCCTTCAAACGCTAAGACTTTGTCATAGCTCCTAAAACATGAGACTTACCCATGCCGCCACGTCACACCTCACGCTATCTAAAACCTTGGCTGCTACACTCATATAACGAATCGAGGTAGATCTATGCTTTTCAATAAATGCCAACTGTGTAGTATCGACCACAATTAGCATATGTATTGGAAGCAAAAATGAAATTGGGTAGTAAAAAGTAAGGGATTTTACATGTGAAACTTAACACCCTTTAACATGATCTCAAGACTATTAATTAAGATCATGCACAAGAACGTTATAGTCTCCCTGTATAATCACTTCACAGTATGTACAATAACACATCAAGCTTATGTCTATGTGTTTCAGGGGCGGAGCCAGAAGTTCAAGTTAAGGGGGGCCCATTCTTTTTCCCTATTTTGCCACATCGCAACAACTTTTGTATTTGGACGCCGTAGAATGTCTTATATAAGAAAGATGAATAAGTGACAACCAGGGGCGGAGCTATATGCATAGTAGTGGGGGGCGTTGCCCCCAACCAAGCTCCTGCGGATACCCAAAATACATAGGAAAAAAATTAAAATTGGTGACAAGTTGGACTAATGCCCTCAGGCAAATAGTCTGAGTGCCTCGATACTCTTAGGTTACTAACAATCAAAAGCTCATTAACGTGAAACTGTTTTACCGGGTGTGTTGTTCGTCGGAAAAAATGGAGTAAAAGTAGTTGAAGTTGGAAGGAAGAAGGTGGGTTGAGGTGGAGGTGGATTGGGGAGCTAGGGTGGTGGGGCCGGTATCACGTGATGACTTTTAGAGCATTAGGTGTCACGACAAGGCAAACCTCTTCGTCAGTGCCACCTCAGCGCCACATCAGCATCCCACTTCTCCACAACTAACCACAACAAACCCCCCCACTAATAACAAACCTCAACCTCTTCATTTGGGGCTCACCACTACCACTTTATTTATTTTTATTCAATTTTCATATAAACTAAATTTATTTATTAAAATAAAATTACAAAACAATATATTTAAAAAAAAGTTATAAACTAAAAAAATAATAATAAAAATTAAAAAAATGTAAACAAAGAGGCTGTGACTTACTATTTTCCCAACCTCTTATTTATTATCCACTAACAAAAAAAAAACGTCTTCTTCAACCTCTACAAACCCACAAACCACTTCTTCTTCAACCTCTACACACACACTACAAACACTTCTTCTCAAATCCAACACAAACCCACTTCTTCTAAAATCCAACACAAACTCACAAACCACTTCTTCTTCATCTACACAATTACACACACTACACACACTTGATAAATCAAAAAAAGAAAAAAGAAGAGAAAATCAAACCTTTAATATATCAATTGGGTCCCACTGCCAGTGTTTTTAACTCGTCGTGCAGACGGCGAGTTGGTTCACGGCGAAGGACGGCGAACAGGTGCGGTGTGGCGGCGGCCCACGGCGAAACGACACGTCGGACGGCGAAGGGCGATGGCGAAGCCACACCGTGTGCTCTTAGTGTAATACGTAGTAGTGTTTTACAAAGTAAACTTATAATAATAATAATATAATACTAAACACCTCTTTTTCATTTCAAGATTTACGATTATATGTTGTGCACTACATTAATATGTTAAATGTATAATGTATTAATTTAGGATCTTTAAGGTTTGCATATAATTTGTGTACATCTAGGATTTGGTATGATTTTTATTTTGATTAACTATGTTTTATGAAAATTTGCTCAACTAGTTTACGTGGTTTCAGTTTATAACTACATAAACTAAAACATGTAAATTTTCTTTTTAAAAGATGAACGTGTTCATTTCATGAGTTCATCATGTATACGATTTTTGTTAACAGCATAGGTTCATTAGTTGTAGTTTTTTAGTGTCATGTCTTTCTTTAATATTTCAAAAAGTTATGAATTAAATAAGAAAATCACAATTTTTTCAACTTAAGTTACTTATGGTCTACCGTAATTCAATTTGTAGAGGCACTCGGTATGCTTATAACTTTTTTTTAAGTATTTGTAGTTTATAATAAGTGTTAATTGCATTGAAATAGAGCTTTTTTTGTCTTTATTCAAACTTGACCCGACTTGTTTCACGATACATTAAAAACCCTCTTAATGATCAATGCCCCCCGTGATCATATTTCCTGGCTCCGCCACTGGTGACAACGAGCCTATCTTAACTAAATATAAAGCAAAAACCCAAAACCTTGAAAAGTGAAAAACTGAATTTTAATTTAGGCAACTTCAATAAAAAATGGGAACATTGAAAAGTTTTAATGTATCTATGTCAAGTTGATTCCTATTATTGGCAACACAACTACACATTCATGGCTGACTTTATGAAACTTATGAAATACACTCTTACACGGCTGACTTTATATGATTTTGAAAATTATGAAACACAACCTACTAACTCCCTCTATTTCTCTCTCTACAAAACATAAAAACCTCCCTTCCAAACCACCAACTTCCGACTCCCTCATCTGAATCCGCCACCACCACAAACATTGCCACCACCATCAACTAAATCCGCCACCAACACTACTGGATCTTGCTAAAACCGGTGGTGTTTGAGTTTAGGTGGTTTCGTTGATTTTTATTGTGTGGTTTAGGTGGGGTTTTAGTGGTGTTTTCGGATTGCTTTGTGTGGTTTTGGTTTGTGTGGTTTGTGTTTGCCACATAGCGGATCTGGTTTCTTTAGTTTCGGGTTATGTTGTGTTGATTTTGGTTTATGTGTGTGACAACGATTTTGGTTTTGGTTTCTTTTGTTTGGATCTGGTTTCCTTTATTTGATTCATGACATTTTAGGCCATTTGTTTTGCAACCTTATGTTGTGTTGGTTTTAGGCCATTTAGTGGTTTGGTGGTTTATGCGGTGTTGCTAATGTTTTCGTTTGCATTATATGTGAATAGTAAAGGATTGTTTATATCTACTTAATCATAGTATGCAATTATATACTTCGTGTAATAGTATTTTCAAGCATAGTTAAACTAACACACAATCTTTACTAGAATATTTCAAGATTCTGGACTAAAAGTAAATTTTGTTAAACGTGCCTAATGTTATAAAAAAAATTTCATGTTTGGACATGTACGTTATCGAACTACTGTTGTTGGCTTCAATTCATGTTTGGACATGTACGTTATCGAACTACTGTTGGCTTCAATTCAGGTGTTTGTGGAAACACTTGCGACCCTATGTTTGTAAAGATAATTTTTATATTTAATAGTAAGTCGCTATCCTTGGTAAGTTGACCTTTTACATTCCTCAAATAACTACAAATGGTAGTGGATTTCAAAATCATAATACAAGTATGTCATTTGATATGAACAGTAACGGTTGTAAACCATTCAAGCTTTATCGAGTTCTAGCCCGTGCCTAAGCTCAATAAACCGATTCGAAACACATAACGAGTTGAGCTCAAGCTTTTAGTAAGTTTAGTCTGAGTTTTTGTAGAGCTTTTCAAGTCTTTATTCAGATATATGTTCACTTCGTTTTCGAATATGTTTAGTTATATTTGTTTAGCAGCAATGTTATTGTATTCTTTTGATATATTTTACTATTATCTAAACTTGTGAAAGTCGTAACATATAAACCTCATTTATATGACCCACATTGTTGTAGACTTGTAGTATGTCTTAAGAAAACAAAGTGCCAAACTAATCAGTAGCATCGCATTTCTACATTAAAGAATGAAAAACAACCAAATCGTGAAAACACGCTCGTTATTAATTACTCAAGCTTCTCATGAATAAGCTATCTTGTGTAAAGTTTTATGTGACCAAAATATCACTATAACTATCTGTCACTAGAAAATCTCGTTGCTATGCACGGGTACTCGTCTATATACTACATAAAATGTAAAAATGGTCAAATATTCAAGAAGTGGAAAGTTGAAAAATTGAAATTGAAAGAGTTGAAAGAAATGAAACAATGAAACGTGAATGAATCTGTATATGGAAAGAATGAAACGTAATTATTTTCTTTAAAGACAACGACTTAGTCAAAAACTCATGCATGTAACCATATTAGTCAAACTTTACTATTTGTCAAACTAATCATGCACGTAAATAACTCGCATAAATGTTTGCACATTTTTCGTTTATCTCAAAAGAATTCTTGTCTGATATACCTATAATGTATAGTTGTCAAGTTAACTATAGCAATGATTTGTATATATCATTCAAATATACCTATAACGTATAGTTGTCAAGTTAACTATAGCAATGATTTGTATATATCATTCAAATATACATATAATGTATAGTTGTCAAGTTAACTATAACAATGATTTGTATATATCATTAAAAAAAATGAATTCACGCCTATATAAGTAGTCCAAAGTATTACAAAGGCTGGTAAAATTTCGTCCCTTATCTGGAAGGCATTGTACGAATTACATAAAATGGACTCCACCGATTCTCATGTTGTTGAACCTATTAACGGCGTATCTTCAGCAGCCGAGGTTTACGCTGTACCTATTTTTTTTTAGCTATCATACATGTTTGCTACATTGTTCTCTAATTTATGCCTTATTTGTACTTGTTTGATTGAATCTCAAATACTTAGCGCTTTCGTTCCTATGGATGTTGATCAAGGTTTCAACCCTGCTGTTTCTGATCTTGAGAATGAGGTAATTGCAATTGTTTATAATAGATGTAGTAAACTATGGCCGATTGATGTACTAATTGCATTTGTTATTCCAAACGCATTAATCGAACCAGTAGGGTAACTATCCATATAGTTACTAACATGCTATGACAAGTATTACATGTAGGAAGCTTTAGTTGTTCTATGTCATTAGGTTCGATGAGTGTGGATTTTAGAACCTCCTTTTATAATTTGAATAATTTATATCTTGACCTTTACTTCGTAACTTTACTACAGTCATTCTATAACTAATGATATATACCAATCTTTTAATGATATGAAACTTTGGGTAACAGTGAACTTAACATTGAACAAAGTTTGTACAATATTAAAGTTTAAAAGAAAATAGTCATAATTAAAATGCAAAAGATATGCATGTAAACATAATAGATATAGGAGAAGTCCAAATTTAGCTTGGATGATGACACAAGACAAATTGGAATTCTTTTAGAAGACTTTAGCTTGAATGGTGTTACAACCTACTTAGGTTGAGCATTTTTGTATGGAAATGATGTATTAGATGTTAGTTGTATGTTATGGTATGTAGGCCTTTTATCATGTCACGGGCTCAAGCCCACATCTCTCTAGGGTTCTCTCACTATTTATGTATGTCGTGTATGTGTATCGAATGACATTCAATCAATTATATTCTTACATGGTATCAGCCAAAACGATCCTATAATCTCCAACCCTAAACCTAAACTAGATCTTTCGCCGCCGCCTCCGCCTCCGGCCGTCGGCTATACGCCGGAGGTTCGGAGGGCTCCCTTTAAACTTTTTCTTTTCTCTTCTGTCGATGGTTGGTATATGTTGATTGCCAATCGATTGTTTCTCTCTACCCTCTTCGATCTTGACATTGATCTTCACCTTGTCATCTTTGATTTTCTTCTCGACCTTTTCTTTCAATGTCTTGTCTTCCTTCTTCTTCTTCTTCTCACCATCACCACACTTCTCACCATCTTTCTCACCAGACTTATCTCCATGGATCTTGTCCTTGATCTTGTCAACTATCCCTTCTTTCTTCTCACCTTCCTCGTGTTCAGATGACTTCGCGTCATGACCACCTTCATGCTTCTTGTGATCATCAGCGCATTTGGCCTCATGCTTCTTCTTGTTGTCTTCGTCTTTGTTGCCACCGAAGTTTTTTGTTTTGTTTGAGATGCTGATTCCTTCTTTCCTGCCATTTATTTTGCTTTGTTTGAGATGATGATGATTCCTGCCATTTATTGTTCGATTATTAGCAAAAGTATGTGGTGGGGTAAAAGCAAAAGCAAAAGTATTTGTTGGTGGGGAAAAAGCAAAAGCAAAAGTATGTGGTGGATTTAAAGTTTGTTTTATAGTATGTGGTGGATTTAAAATTTGTTTTATGTCGAATCTAGGGTATTAATTCCCAAGACGATTTTTGTTGGTGTCGAATCCAGGGTATCAATTCCCGAGACGACTTTTGTTGGTGTCGAATCCAGGGTAAAAATTCCCGAGACGACCTTTGTTGGTGTCGAATCCGGGTAAAAATTCCGGGGCACGTTAAAAAAAAAAAAAAAAATCTTTCCACGCCTCTCCTTCAACCTCTTCTTCCTCCTCACCGCTGTCTTCTCACCGCTACTGCTGTCTTCTCATCCGCTCATCTTCAAAAAAAAAAAAAAAAAAATGAGGCAACATTGAGCCCCATCTAGATTTTGATGTTTATTTAAGAGGTGGATCTTTATGTTTTCTAGGAAAATCACGCCCGCTTGTTTGGAAGGTTCTTTGGGGTTGAAGTTTGAACCAACTTTCGTTGTCTCATCCGTTTTAGTTGTGGGGATACTTTGGTTTATCCCATTTGGTCGGGATACTTTGGTTTATCCTGTTTGGTATGCTGAAGATGCTTCCGCTTGCTGTCGAATGTCTTCATCAACATTTATTTACTTGCTTTAGTTTATTTAGTTTATTAGCTTTACTCTCCAGTTCGAGCTTTCGCGATTTCGCCGCTCAAACTGCGGGGGAGTGTTAGTTGTATGTTATGGTATGTAGGCCTTTTATCATGTCACGGGCTCAAGCCCACATCTCTCTAGGGTTCTCTCACTATTTATGTATGTCGTGTATGTGTATCAGGGCAATGAATGACATTCAATCAATTATATTCTTACATTAGAAACTTATAGAATTGATTTTTTTTTCTTACTTTTATGCGTCTAATACAAGAGAACTATGTTTGCATCTATCTTAAAATCTATCAGAATACAAATGAGACGTCTCTAGCATGACCAAATAGGTCACTATTGATGTTTTTTAATTGTCTAAATAGAACTGAAATGTTAGTAGATATGAAGGTTGTCATAAGAAACTTATTACGACACTTTGCGTTGTTGCATATAAAAGAAGTGTGTTATGATATCACTTATTTGGACACGAATGATATCAGTTATGTTTATGGGACTAACGGTACCATTGTATTAGATGCTCAATTCTTTTACAACACCATATTTGGTCCTAACAAAACACCTTTGTATTAGGACCCTTTACAAAAGTGATATGCAAACGTTTTGATCTTAATGTCATCAGTGCTGAGATTGTTGTGGGACAACACGCTGGAGTTAGAGTGCTCTTGCCAAGAATTCCTCTTGCTTCATCTGAAGACGACATGTTTCCTTTTAAACTAAAGAGAACACAATTCCCCGTGCGTCTTAGCTTTGTGATGACTATTAATAAAGCTCAGAGCCAAATAATTCCAAATGTGGGTGTCTATTTGCCAGATTCTGTTTTCTCTCATGGCCAACTTTATGTGGAATTTTCTAGAGGGATATCTCGTAGAACAACAAAGGTATTGGTTAAACCAGTCAAAGAGTTCCGTCAAGCAGGAATCTATACAACAAATGTCGTGTATCAAGAAGTTTTACGCGACGAGTAACGTGTGTTGTTAGTTAATATTTCATAATTCATGTAATGTTTTATTTTAAGTTTCATTAAATATTTTTATATGTCGTTTGATACATGTTAAGAATATTTTATAAAGTTGAATTATCACATGTTACAACCGTTTGTAATTACATTTTGATATTTTCACGTTCTATTTTGAACGTTATACGAAACACTTACCACAATATCGTATATCGTTAATTGTCTGCCGCTAGAAACCGATGCCGCTAGGCACGGGTACTCGCCTAGTAAGTTCTAAATGGAATGTTATTATCAACTTTGCCAAATCAATTTTTCATAACGTGATTCTGGCTGTTTTTAATGTTCTCAAACATTTTTTTCTTTGGTCTAGAAAAAAAGTTAAGAAGCTAGGCTTCAATTCCATAAGAACCCAATTATTATTGGCCACATACTTTTTTTTGGTTATCATAATTACCGATCTATTGGTCGACTAATTTACAGAGTTTGAACTCACCGTCACACTGACTAAAACCAGGTAAAACCCTTCCTTTTCAAAAGGTTGACGTGACCACTTAAAGTTGTTTAAACATACTTGTTAAACATAAAAATGATAAATCATTAGCCAATTACAAGACATCAGTATTATACTGTAATTGGATAACTTACTTATAATCATATGCTAATTACAAGTCATCACTATCAATATTTCATTTCTTGTTTCAAGAGTAAACATATCCCAACTTAATAAGTGACGTTTTTCTATATGAGCCATCATTTTATGTTCACAAAAATCATCAAATATGGGCCTTCGGCACAAAGAAAACAACTTAATACTGCATAAAAAGACAACCTAATAACACTAACAAAAAAGTGATGATATAACAATACATTTAACTAACCATCTGCCTAGCGCAGATGGCCACCAACTACCGCAAATATCCGGGCCCATCCAAGTTTGCTGTAATGGCGCAAGTTCGAATCCGACTTGCAGCATGGTGTGGGTACCGCGATCAGGTATTTCACTGGCATCAAACCTTTGTTGGGTAGGGTTGATGGGTACCAAAAGGTACACAGAGTTAAGTTGTCCCTGCCAAATTACACTTTTTTAACAATACATTTAACTGATTTCCATTTTTTCTATGCATAAAGTTTCACATTTTACTTTATGCCCCACGTGACATTCAACTAATCAAGAGAGATGACTCTTTCATTTTCATTTTATGACTATTCAACCACTGAAACTTTTTCCGGTTAAATCCTTTTATAACATGTTCTGTTTCCCTTTATTTCATATTCTTCTTCCAAATTTAGGCAACGTTTCTTGATTCATTGTCACCCGCTTCGCTCGATGCCAGGGTTGTACCTGACGGTTGGACCAGTTGGGGGAGGCCCAGCACCCGCCTGCCACCCCATTGGCTCCGTTCCTGATGTGTTTATTTCTTTCATTTTCCTATGTGGGATTAAATATGCACGACCACAAAACAAATCATATTTGCTATGCTTTAATTTGTATACTGGGCGCTTTACGAAAGATACATATATTAACTTTATTTGACACAATTACATTGATTGGCTTGGATTATTACTATTGTTGTTTATCTTGGGTCAAATGGTATAAGCTAAATCGTTAATCTATCAAGAAACACGTCAAACGATTTGAATGGCTAGAACGAGTTATAAAAAGTTATAAATTCATCTGAAGTGTAATCCAAAGCCTAACAATCTCTTAAATCGCTTTAATTATTACGATAGATATTTCTCAATGAGTCAATGTAACTTACGCACAATTTTAGCATATCATTTGTTTTGAATATTTTTAACACGGATAAAACAAAAATTTAAGCATTTTCTATAGTTAGTAATATAATTTACCTGAAACTTGAACTAAAGAAGCACATGCGTCCCAACTGAGACTTAAAGCCAAAACCATTTGAGTGGTTCAAAGTAATTTGGTTAACTTTAGAAAAGTTTTCTCAATAAAAAATTTCTGATGAGCAAGTTACACATAATGTTACATATTATGCTCACATATACGTGCACATGTATACATTTTGGTGGAGGTTTTTTGGAACCAGTCACTTACCCTCGGGTAAGGGTGTGATTCTCTAAGTCCTACCTTCTACATACCATGCTCCGCGAAATCGGGTGTTGTTGTTGTACGTTACACATAATGATCTTGTTGTTGGAACTTGGAACTTTATGACATATCAGTAGGTTGACAAGTTTTTGCATATGAAGCAGGATTTACAATCAAACTTTATATGCTTGAGTTACATATACGACTAGAATAGCTTGTTGTATACTAGTAACATGTTTGTGTGATTGTTGCCTGCTTGGTCAACGAGACAAAAAACATGAAACACTATAATTTAGTTACTAATACTAGTTTTAGAGCAAAGAAATCAAGAAAACTACATAAAACACAACCACGCCTTTTATTATAAGTTCCAACCATTTTGTTATAAGTTCAAATGTTACTAAGATAATCCAAAGGCCACATACAAAGCTTCCACATCAATGCTCACACTGATGCCATTCTTCAAATCACAATTAACAACTATCAAGATCATCGTTATTCGAACAATCACGTGCTGACCAGGAACATGCGGACCAGGGTGGGACCCACGAACCGGTATTGTTGTCTAGATTGTAGCTAAATCTGAAAGTTAATGATCCGCTAGCAACCGTATCTTCAGTCGGGTTTTACCTGTAATCGTAATACACATTCCTTTAGCATAATTGATCCACCAACTTATGGATCTTTGAGGGTTTGGTAGAACCGTATGTCTAGATTTATTTTGAGACAAAACAGACTATAAACAATTAAGTTAGCAAAATAGATAGGTCAAAAAACGTACATTACATATTTAGAGCAAGATGAAACATGTCGAGTTAATCCATGTACATTTTTTGACTATTTATTGTGGATGCGCTAGGTATTAATCATAACTTACCTTTTACCTTTCAAAACTATACCTACACAACATTCAAACCGTTTTAGCTATTAGAGGTCAAAGGTGACCCACACAACATAAGTATCATTGTGAATATTAATAGTTTTAATGCCTCTTAAATTGTGTAGCCACGTACTGTAACTCGATAAATAGTACTCGATAATAATCTACGCAGTTAGATCCGTGATTAAGGAAAGAAGATACCTTAGCTCTCAAGGCTTCGTACTCTTCTTTGAGTTGTTCCACCTAAGTGAAACATGCATAGGTTTAACCGAATCTCACAAATACAAACGGCAAATCTGACACACTTGACAAACATGTCAAGTGTGTTCAACGGCTCAAATAAATCAGAACTTAAAAAGTCATCCAAATGTATTCAAACGCCAGAAAAAACTTCTTAAACCACTTTGTTAAATAGGTTAGATATTCGTGAAATATATAACTTTTACCACATATTTAGATAACAAATAATAGTTAAAAAGAATATGTTTTCGTGGGCTGGATGAACCAACCTGTTTTGACCTACGCTAAAAGAAATTTTGGGCATAATCTCTACTCTGCAATATTTTCTTTCAACTTTAATTGTTTAGATAAATTGACAATAATAAGTAGATCGACATTGTTAATTATTACTTACTTGCTGCTCAAAGTCGGTAACGCTAGATTTTAATGAGTGCCTAGCAACCAAATCTTCAGCCACTTTCACCTATAATAAAAGAAACGTTCTTATATATAGCAACATTGGCTTACCAACAAGCACGGATTTAAGGGTTTGGTAGAACTATTTGTACTAAAATTATGCGAGCACATTATTCGATGAATATTGGACTAAATGTAGATTCAGGGTTAAGAAAAAAAGATACCTTAGCTCTTAGAGTTTCCAAAGTTGACAATGTCTCACGTCGCAATTGTTCCGCCTGAGAGAAGTATGCTTTAGTTTAGCGAAATTTGTAAATAAAGGTAACAAATTACCTTATATGTATTCAAGGAGTAGTGCTAACACTGATAGGAATTTTTCAAACTTTTAAAGTTTAGCTTTATATAATATAAAAATTATGAATAAATACCATAATTTTGTAATCATTTACCTTTCTTTTCAATCTTTGTTTTGTATTATCGTGTGTGCAATTTTTATTTTATAATATAGTTATTATTGTAAACCTGTAATTAAGTTTTAAATTAATTGCTTTAAGCGAGTTTTTATTTTATAGTACTATTGTATAAGTTAAAGGATTAATCACAAAAAAGAATAAGAAATCAGAATTGCTTTGAGTAACAATTGCATCCCCTCATAAAGAATATGCAATCTTAATCTCGATGCAATGCACTGGAAATATGCAAACTTGTAAGTAACGATAACTAAACTATATAACGTTTCAGAACAAACTTTGACTCAATTGACACCTTTTAAGATTATAGTCCCAAACACACTACAATTCTAGTTCGATTTATATGTGCTTGGAAGGAAAAATGAATTTGGTTGCTCAAAAAAGAGATTTTACATGTGAATGCATATGATGACCAATGAGATTAACTAAAGGCATTAGATGGTCTAAAGTATATTTAAACTTTAGTTCATCTCATTGCCAACATAAGGTGTCATTGTATAATCACTTGACAATATGTATGATGACTCATCAAGCTTATATCTATGCGTTTATTTCTTTCATTTTCCTATGTGGGATTGAATATGCATGTACCACAAAAACAACATGATTACACATAAGTTAACCTTGTTTGACACATTAATTACATAAATTGGTTTGGATATTATTAGTATTGTTGCTCATCTCGGGTCAAATGGTATAAGCCAAATGATTAATTTAGAAGGAAACACCTCAGGTGATTTTAATGGCTCAAACCGAAGTGTTCCAATGCTTAAAAATCTCTTAAATCGCTTTAATCATTATGTTAGATAATTCGAGATCTAACTTATGAACATTTTTAGCACATCATTCGTTTTAAAATTTTGAAACATGGATAAGGAAATGTGTTCTAGTTGGCTTAATCTGACTCAGCATGTTTCGCTTTTTACACTAATCTATTCCAAACCTATTAAAAAACTAGCATTTTCTTTCAATATTGTTTAGAAAAACTTGAGGATAATTAGTAGATCAACATTGTTGGTTAAAAAAACGTACTTGATTCCTAAGAGATATTAGATGCGCGTGCTTTCTCATTCTCGAGCGCCTGGCAGATTCTCTATTTGAAACCATCCTGAAACCATAGCCAGCCATATTAGTAGTAGAGTGACAACATTTTCTTTCATACCTTCGTAAAACAAAATAATCTTACCTCCTAATCTTTCTAATATCCATCTGGTCGTCGTTGCTCTCAGTATTTTTGGTAATAGGCTCATGAGTTTGGTGATCAGCGTCAGCTTCAAATGTTTGATTGATTAACTCTTCGGTATCATGTTCAAAAGAGGTTCTATTCATGGAAGAGTCATTACATGGTTCTTCTTCCTTTTTGTCATTGTGATTGCTGATATTCTGTTAGCAAACATTGTTTCACCAAATTATTGGTCAGTAAGAGTATGGTTAAACAATATGTCTGGCTTTATTCTAGACAAAACGGACCACGTACAGTATACTAGTATAGAGTAGAGGTAGCAAAATGAATGGGTCAAAAGTGCAAGGTGAAACGAGTCGGGTAATAACCTTTTCAGTTTTTTTGAGTGAATGCGTTTAATATTATTACAATATACGGTCACAATTTTACCTTATATCAATACACATTGGCAACATTCAAACTGTTATAGCTAAATTTTTATTTTAATTTAGTATGTTATCCACTAAAATCGTTAGAGATCGAAGGTAACTCAAACCAACAAAGCCATAAGGTGTGATCATACCAACTAGACTTCTTTAAAAAATTCTATACCATTTTTAGCTATAATTAGACTCTTATTTTGATTTGTTTACCTGACCTACCAGAAAAAGAAATGCCTATGTGTGAGCAATATTATTCGATGGATATTGAACTAAGTTAGATTCATGGCAAAGAAATAAGATATCTAAGCTCTCAAGACTTCGTAATCTCCTCTCAGTTGTTCCACTTGAGAGAAACATGTATAGGTTTAACTGAAACTCACAACTAAACGCGGCGAAATTGACACGCTTACTTCTATACCGGTTGGTTTGTATTTTCATTCCGACTATTTTCTTTTCAATCTAGTTAAGAAAAGTTGATGATTATTAGATCAACATTGTAAGAAAAGTTGATGGGTGATTAATATTTTTAACCGGGGATTGTTGTCCCTTTTACCCAAAAAAAACATTGTAAGTTAGTATTACTTACTTGTTGCTCAAAACCAATCAGGCTAGATGATGATGAGTGAGTAGAGCTTTTATCTATAATAAAAAACGTATTCTTTTAGCAACATTGCTCACAAGGAAAAGATGGATCTTGAAGTCGGGTTTGGTAGAACCACATATCTAGCGTTTTTGAGATTAAATGGACTAAAAATAGTAGAGGTAGCAAAATGAACGGTAAATTTTATCCTTATCTTTAGGTGAAACAGGTCAGTTTGACCCATAAACACTTTTGAGTTTTTTTCAATTGATTAGTTAATGTATATTCATGGTTAAGAAATGAAGATACCTTAGCTCTCAAAGTTTCCAAAATTGGCTAAGTCTCTCTTCGCAATTGTTCCACCTGGGAGGAGCATGCTTAAGTTTAGCCAAACTCGTGAATAAATGTGACAAATTACCTTATGTGGGTACTCTGTAAGAATAATCAATACATGCATACACACTGCACACTAATTACCTACTAAACTCATAAAAATTATCAATAGATGCATACGTACTAACGTACTGCACATCAGAAATGCACCTAGTCCCAAAAAAATTTGTTTACAGTCTTATATAGTTTTTCGTAAATACATTTGGTAATCTTAGTTCTATTTCCGTCCATGCTTTCACATCAGGTGCAAGTGTGCAACCTCAACACCTCGTATGACGCACAAGTCACAACACATGTTAAACTCATAAAAACAAAGTATCTTTTTTGTTTCAGCGAACGTCCAATGTATAGTACGTACCAGGACTTACTGATAAAAGACTCGAACTAGCAATATTTGTTGATAGGAAAAATGAATTTGGTTACTCAAAAAGGATAAGAGATTTTACTGCGAGACCCATGTAAGCGAGAACCCTCATCTAAAAGGTGAACCTAGATGAGGTCACAATTAACATGAACGGTACCACTGTAAAACCACTTTTTAAACGATCTAATCAACGTTTAGTTCATCTAATAGTCCACATAAAGTACCGCTGTATTATCACTTGACAATATCTATAATAACTCCTCAAGCTTATACCTATGTGTTTATTTCTTTCATTTTCCTATGTGGGATTGAATATGCATATCCCGCAAAACAACATAATTACACATAAACTCCAACATATTTTTGCTATGCTTTGTTAACTTTATGGGCGCTAGCTTTACAAAAGCTACATATATTTACATAGATTGGTTTGTATTATAACTATTGTTCGTCATCTCGGGTCAAATGGTCAAGTGATATGAATGGCCTAAACCAATAAATAAAAAAAAACCATCCGAAGTGTATTATAACTATTGTTCAATATTGTTATGAGAAAATTAGAATAAGTAGATCAGCATAACATTGTTGGTAGAATACTTACATGTTCCTCAAGAGATGCTAAATGTGCTTGTTTTCTTTTCCTCGAGCGCCTACCAAGTTCTCTATTTGAAACCATCCTGAAAACATAGCCAGCCATATTAATAGTAGAGTGACAAAAAATTTCGTTCATAACTTCGTAAAACAAAGAATCTTACCTCATAATCTTTCTATTATCATGTTTAAACCATCCTGAAAACATAGCCAGCCATATTAATAGCAAGTTCTCTATTTGTTTAACTCGTCGATATCATGTTTAGAAGTGGTTTTATTCAAGGAAGAATCATTATCGTCATTGTTATTGTAAGTATTATCCATGATGAATTTGTGCGTGACATTAAGTTGAATGAGTTAGATAGTGATTTATACTTACTTTATAATATCATGTTTGTAAAAAAGTTGTTAGGATCAATCTTTATAGTTTCTTCACCTCTAAGGATTTGCAAAGATTGGAGCAAGCATTTCATGTACGAGGAAAAGATTAAAAATGGCTTTATCAAAAGTTAAATAAAAACAAACACGGAAATATATATAAAGAGTTAAAAAGCTATACATAAAGGGGAGTGATTTGTACACTTCAACAAATGATTTGGACACTTTAAAATATTGTGTTTGGACATTTATACTTTCACACAAGTGAAATTGTAAATATAACTGTGAGGGTATAAATGTTCAAACACAATACTTTAGAGTGTCCCAATCATTTGTTGGAGTGTACAAATCATCTCCCATACATAAAAGGTTAGTATTCATTTTTTAATGAAGCTAAAAGAAAAAAGAGAAAAAAATAGTACTCTCTCCGTTCTAAAAGAGTGTCAACTAAAACACGAAGAAATTATTATATGTGTAATTAATAAATAAATTAGAAAATAAGGTAGTTAATAAATAAATTATTATATGTTAGTATCGAAAAAATTCATTTCTACATATGTTAGTATCGAAAAAATTCATTTCTACACTAGTAGTTAATAAATAAATTAGAAATAAGTAATTAATGCAAGTTTTGATTAAAAGAGAAAAGTGGAAAAATTAGTTATCATTATTGTCATATGTATAAGCTGAATATTTATTTTGTGATAATAAATAAAAATAAGGTAGAATTTTTTTTTATAGAACGGAGAGAGTATTAAAAGTCCTACACCAAACAAGATTGGGCTTTTCCAGAGCTGCTTGATAGACTAAATAATAAACTTATTGGGCTACTGACCCAACTAAGAAGTGATGTAACTAAATCATTGTTTCTCAAACGTCTAATAAATTATATATTATAAGTATATATTAAAACTCGATCAAACGACGCGTTTTATGATTGTAGCTACAAGATACGCTACGATAAATTACAATACATGCTACAATATTGGGTTTGGGCGGGCGGTCTATCGTGGGTGAGGCTGCTACGAAATCTTAAAAAAAAAAAAAAAAAAAAAAAAAAAAGTTTATAAAATCTTTATAAAAGTTTATAAAAATTTATAAGAATTTATAAATTTTTATAAAAAGGTTTATAAAAATTGATAAAAAAGTTTATAAAAGTTTAAAAAAAGTTTATAAAAATTTATAAGATATTTATAAAAATTTATGAAAAGGTTTATAAAAATTTATAAAAAGGTTTATAAAAGTTTATAAAAAAGTTTATAAAAAATTTATAAAAATTTATAAGAAATTTATATAAAAAAGCAATTTTTTAAATCGGAAAAACGGTTTTTTTAAAACCCATATATATTTTAAGTAGATTTTAAGAAAAAAAATAACACAAAAATATTACAAATATAAAAAAAACATAACGTAAAAGCTGACAAATCTATTTTAACAAAAAAAAAAAAAAAAAACCTAATTAAAAATGGCCATGCAACGCTTACGACCAATCGCCAGTCTCGTACATACTGAAACACAAAAGATTCCAAAGGAATATTCTCTTTTTTCGGGCCTCCACCGTTTTAGCCTTTTATTTATTTTTTATTTTTTTGTCCAGCCCACTAATATTGCCTGATACTTTGGGTGTACTTTCTGTTTCTAAAAGGTTCGAGATCTTCACCACCTCACGTCATTCTTATCCTTTACTTTTACAGCTGTATCTAAACCGACTGACATCGGGTTCGTGTGATTTCAGTTAGAGAGGGGTGGTCACTGTACCCTGCAAGTCTTGCTCACCTCCATCCAATAAAAACCTTACACATCAAAGTCTAATTTTACCCTAACCATACCCTAGTGGAGGGTGGTCACCCAGCAGTCCTGATTTTTTCAT
The DNA here is from genome assembly GCA_022545495.1 of Chrysanthemum lavandulifolium. Taxonomy (NCBI): domain Eukaryota; kingdom Viridiplantae; phylum Streptophyta; class Magnoliopsida; order Asterales; family Asteraceae; genus Chrysanthemum; species Chrysanthemum lavandulifolium. Next base: position 264,095,411 of record CM040240.1, read on the forward strand.
CCAATAAAACCTTACACCTCAAAACTATCCACTCCCTCACTTTAAACTCTCGGCGATAAACCGAAAATGGTACCCGATTTTGATACCCGAAGTGGTGGCGGCGGTGTTACCGCTCGGGTAAGGGTACCCGAATCCCTTACCCGTGCCCACTCCCTCCCCTCTAAGCAAAAGGTTAGGATTTCATTTTCTATTATTGTGTTGTTGTGATTCTCATCAAGTTAACCTTCATTTTTAAAAGTACAGTTCGTCAGGTTCTATTATTGATTGAGTTTCATCAGTTTAACCTTAATTTCAGATGTATCTTTAAAAATTTTAATGTTGAGAGCACAAGCAATAATAGAACCTTAATTTTTTGCGTTGTTGTGTTTCTCCCTTTTCATTTTTTTTAATGCATGTTACATCAATTATTTGATGTATGTTGGTGATTGGTTTTTGGGCTTTTGGCTAAGTGGATCTTACAGAGTTTAGAGACTATTAGCACTTATATTTCAGTGACACTAATAATAGATTCGTTACGACTTGCAATAATATATGACAAAACAACAATATTTGAATATGATATCTTATGTTTTGGCCAAGTTAAAGATGCTCAGTTTTTGTGAAATTATTCATAGCATGTGGTGGAATATACTAGGATGCAACAGATTATGATTTCGGTATGAAGGTTGCGGGTTTGGAGGTATTTCTTTTGTGGTAATTTCTGCTTTTGGTATACGAGGAAGTGGTTGTTGTTCTTCACGTTCCTCCTCTCAGTTAAAAAAAAAAAAAAACATTTAACAACATGTTTCTTCAGATTATAGCACGCCATAAAATGTATAAAGTGCACAACTCGATGTATAAGGTTGATTTAATTAATGTTGTATGTTTTGACATAATCAAGTTTTATGTTTTGAGTGTCTGTAATTAGTGCTTCGATTCAAGTTGGCATTTGTTTGCAGTCGAGTTTACTAGAATTGAAGATCTTCTTTGAGACGAGAGCATAAAGTTATCGAGGTTAGTGTTCTTCTTATCAAATGTTTACGGACTTCATATTGAAAATCTATTAGATGTTGCTGTAAGAATTAGCCGTTCTTCTTATTAGATGTTGCTATAAGAATTAACGATTCGGCCTGTGTGTTTACATGGTTGCTAACTAATAAGCAGTTATATAACTTGAAAGGTGCGTACCAGTGGAGCAGACCAACGCTGCTGAATCGTTGTACATGTTGAAATGGCAGGCACTTTCAGTCATGCAAGGTCATTCGCTTATTTCTTCTCAGTCGCATTTCTTTCTAATAATCAGTAAAAGACTTCTTCAAATACATGTTTGATTACTTAAGATTTGCCTAAACATATCATAATTAACTTCAAAGATTGTTATTATGTTATTTTTAATAGTTATTTTTCAGATTCGTTGAGACTTCAAGCGAAATATTGATGAAACTTGGTTATTAGTCATAAAAATTAGCATTTGAGAAATATCTACGTAGTAATAAGACATCTTTTATGACAAGGCCAAAGAAAGTAAAAAGTTTTAGATTGAAATTTTTAACATTGGAGTAATTGGCCGATGTTGTGCTAAAATTTTTACGATGTTGTCCATTCTTCCTTTTCACTTATATGCACACATAGTTTGTTTCGGTGCGTTTGAATTTTTTTTAATTAATGTTGTCCTTTTATGACCTCAGTATCCATTAGTTTTTACAGTTGAAGTTGTTTGGTTATGCGGGAGTCGTTTTGATGGATTAAAGGTTCCATTCTTAGGATTTTGAAGTTGATTTTTTTGGTGTTATTTTCAGCTGCGATTGCTCCACAAGTCAGGTGTGCCAAGATGGAACAAAGGACGTTGTGCTCCACAAGTCAGGTGAGTGAGCTTTGTTTTTATATATATTTTGCCTTAATAATTGCGGTCATCTATAATTACATGTTGGATGTACTGACAATTATAAATTTGTCTTTCTTTATTATGTATGTGTTGGTGTGTCATAAGTAGATCGTTGAATGGCAAACCCATGTGTACCCATTATTCATGAAGGGATGTTGTCCAATTTCAGGCAACCTGCCTGCAAGGATTACATGGTTATAAATGGGTGGCTTAAAATATTTTGCGTCACTAAAAATTCCGCACTTTTTCATGTATGTTATGTTTTTTTTTCATTGACTGATATATTATACTGTTTTGTCAATATATAATTATGTTTAAGACAATAAGACTATCCATTTAATCTGGCAAAACTTACAAAAAAAAGATTGTTGTTATAAATTATCCGTTATCATCTTTGATGTCTAATCAGACGCTATCATCTTTGATGTCTAATGAGACGCTTATTTTGGATAGTAGTCTTTTATATCTTAGCTTGCCACCGGTGTACATATATTACTGTAATGTATCAACCACATTTGAAATAAGTCTATAAATTATGTAATTAAACCTTACGGAGTTTTGATGGATCTATGCAGGTAATTCAAATCCATTTTGTGTTTCTGAAATCATTGCACCTGGACATGTCCTAAATAGGTAAGCACCAAAAACTTGGTACTGAATTGCTCATGTAATTTGTGGAATTTTTTTGCCTATACATCGTGATATATAGTGAACACATATATTCGTAGCGACTTTTATATTAAGTTTACCTAAAAGCATATTATTTTAGCCTAAAATAACAGTTAAGAGTTCCCGCCATTGATACCTACTTACTGTATACATGTGATGTAACTGCGATTGTGATTCTTTATTGTTTTTAAGCTTCTTTGTTATTCTTTTTTGTCTTGCTGAATTTTTTCCCTCGGACCTTAATCATGATTATCTTGAAGGAGAAGATTAATGGACCGTAATCAAGGGTACGGCATCTGCCGTGCTTAGGCCCCTTCTTCCCTTCCCTAATCACTGACACAGAAAGTACAAAACATAGTACACGTATATCAGCAGCCACGGAAGTTAGTGGGTCAGACGGAATGGGTCGAGAGTTTAAGAGCCCAGATGAGATGTGGCAACAACAAACTGGTGATGACCAAAAGAAGGGTGACTGGTATCAAAATGGTGTTGCTTACTGGCAAGTGAGTTACTACCAATACTTTTAAAAAAAAACTTTTTGAGTTTATAAAATAATCCATGTTGTAGAATTTCTAAAAGGTGTGTAACTTTTGCTGAACAGGAGTTGTTTACCTGTTTTGGTAAATAGTTTTTAGCCTTTTTGGTTATGTGAGTTGTTTTTAAATATTCTTTGTAAAACTACTCAAAATTGAAAGTTAGTCATCTATTGCATGTGAAAGACATCTATTGTTCAAAACAAATTATTGTTTCTTATCTTTTATCATTATTTTTTTTTTCTAAAAAATTCTCCGCCTAAACTCAAACTCTGAAAAGAAAATATAATACCCTTGCAGCGGGCTATTATCCTTGTTATAAATATTCTTAATTTATGTCCAAAACGACGTCGTTTTGGCATTTGAATAAAATGGACGAAACGGAAATTTAGGCCAAAATTAAAGGGCAAAACGAAAATTTCGAAACGAAGCCGTTTTGAAAGTTTGAAAAATGGCAAAAAGTACCCCTGAAGTCGACGACGGCTTGCAAAAAGTCCTTTTTTCAAAAAGTCTGAAAAATGGCTAAAAGTATCCCCGAAGTATGTGACATTTTGCAAAACCAATCATATTTTATACGTTTAGCATAAAAAATAAACGCAAAAAACCGCCGCAACGAGCGGGTGCATCACCTCGTTCGAATTAATCAACATCAAAACCAAGCTTTCATTTTCACTTGAATTTAAAGAACTAATTACAACTTGAATATAAAACATAATAATAAAAACATATAAAATCATTAAACAATTCTGTTTTAAAATACTTAAAAACAAAATATCTAAACGGCACACATCCTTTTCATAGTTATATCATCACAATGCTTTTTCTTACTAGTACCAAAAATAATTTCTCATTTGCAAATTTTATATTGTGTCGCTTTTTTGTACATCATACATGTTCATATTTGTTAAACTCAAAAGTAGTGTCGTAAACGAACTGAACGTTCATGATTGTTGGTATATTAATTGAATGAACGGATATGAACACAAGTTTCGTTCGTTCATTTATATTCATTGACGTTTAATTATACATTCATTAATGTTCGTTTTATGTATTTTATTCTTTTATGTTAGAATAATGTATATTTTTATAAAAACTTTGCAGTAAAATAGTCATATCTAGACAAAGGAAACACATGTAAAAGAAATGTTAATATATAATCTGGTTTTGGTGAGCAATTGAGAAATCATAAAAAAATCCAATTTTTTAACCATGAATCATGTTTCATATGTTTTGTGTGATTGTTGCTTTTATTTTATAAGAGTTACTATTGTATAAGTTAAAAGGATTAGTCACAAAAAGAAAATAAGAAATCAGAAAAGTTTTAAGCAACAATTGTAGCAACGCTTTGGAAAAAAATTATCTCATGTGTTCGTCTATTACAGTAAACCGATCCATGCAAACTTGTAAGTAAAGATAACTAAACTATAAAACGTTACAGAACAATCTGACTCAATTGACACTTTTTAAGATTATAGTCCCAAACACAGATACAATACCTGACCATCATTATACACACTACAATTCTAGTTCTGTTTTTCAAATACAACTATCAAGTTTTGATTTCTTGTGTCGATGCTTCCGCATCAGGTGCAAGTGTGCAACCTCAACACCTCCTATAACGGACAACAGGTTACCTACTACACTCATATAACGGATCGAGGTAGATCTATGTTTTTCAATAAACGCTAACTGTGTCGTACGGACTACAATTAGTAATATGTGTCGGAAGCAAAATGAATTGTTTATTAAAAAGGAAAGGATTTTACATGTGAAAATTAACGCACTTGAACATGATCTAAATGTAAGAGGGAAATGATATATTTTATTGATCGTCATTACAATTACAATCAACAGATAAATAGGCATGATCGGAACATTCTAGACTAGGGTTTTATGGGCTTGAGCCCGTTACAATAATACAATACGCGCTAATACTCCCCGCGGTTGGGAAATGGAGGACACCTGGACGCTAGGCTGGTGCGAAATTCCTCAAAAAGAGCGGATGGTAATCCTTTCGTGAAAATGTCTGCATACTGATATCGTGAAGGAACATGGAGAACCCGACCCTCACCAGTGGAAACCAAGTCTCGAACAAAGTGAATATCAATCTTTATGTGTTTCGTACGCTGATGTTGAACCGGATTACAAGATAGGTAGACTGCACAAAATTATCACAGTAAACAAGCGTAGCGGAAGATAAAGTTGTGTGTAGCTCACGAAGTAAATTCCGCAACCAACAAGTCTCGGCAACAGCATTAGCAACCCCACGGTACAAGAGCGAGAGAGAGTCAGACGCTTAGAGGACCAAGATAGACGGTTGTTGCCAAGAATGACACCGTAACCAGAAGTCGATCTCTTAATTGTAATCATCAAGCTTATAAGTTATAAGCTATGCGTTTATTTCTTTCATATTCCTATGTGGGATTGAATATGCATGTATAATCACTTGACAATTTGTATTGCAGTCATCAAGCTTATATCTATGCATTTATTTCTTTCATGTTCCCATGTGGGATTAAATATGCATGTACCACAAAAACAACATGATTACAAATCATGTTTGCTATGCTTTGTATACTTTATGGGGTGCTTTACAAAAGTTACATATATTAACAATTTATTTGACACATTTACATTGATTGGCTTGGTTATTACTATTGTTGTTTATCTCTGGTCAAATGGTTTAAGCTAAATCGTTAATCTATTAGAAAAAACATCAAATGATTTGAATGGCTCGAACCATTAATAAAAACTAAAAAGTTAGAAATTCATCTGAAGTGTAATCCGAAGCCTAAAAGTCTCTTAAATCGATTTAATTACTACGATAGACATATCTCAGTGAGTCAAAACTTACGGACGTTTTTAGCATATCATTCGTATTAAATGTTTGTAACACTGATAAAACAAAAATTCTAGCATTTTTTTCAATGTCGTTAAAACTTGCGAAAAAGTAGACCAACAATGGACGGACCCACATGTATGCCGGGTGTGGCACGGGCTACACCCGATTTTAGGTCACGAAGTACAAAAAGATTTCATAACTGTCGTTTTTGTGGTATGTGCAACCCCCAAAACTTTTTTACTACTTTCATTTCTTACGATATAACTTTAGTTAGCCTAATATTTCTTTTGTGCAATACCCTTCTAAAAATTCTTGGGTCCGTCCACCAACATGCATGGTTAGTAAAATATTTGCATGTTCCTCAAGAGGTATATTCAGCGGCGAGCGTCAAAGAGCGTTTTGAAGCAAGTAACAATTAGCGTTTAATATTTTGTACAAAATGCTTGTTTGACAACAAGCAACTAGCATTCTTAATTTTTTCAAACGTTTCAAATCAAAATGCTACTTGAAAGAGAATTTACTAGCAACTAGAGTTAACACTTAATGTTTGTACGAACCTATATTGGTACTGGGTGTGGCACGAGCTACACCCTATTTTAATTCACGAAGTGCAAAAGTTATCAAAAACTGTCGATTTTTTATATGAGCAACTCCCAATCTTTTTATTTTGCTACTTTCTTTTATTATGATGTAACCTAGTTAACACAAGTGGCAACTGTGCAATACCCTTTCCAAAATTCTGAGTCTATCCCTGATGACAAACATACAACTATGTTTCCAAACGCTTTATCAAGCAAACAACTACTGCTTAGCGAACACGAAAATTGACGAACATATCAAGTGTGTTCAACACCTCAAATCAATCACTTAAAAATGTTGGGTTTTAATAATCATAACAATTATAAAATCAAATAAACATCATCAAAGCATGCAGCGGAAGTATAATGAATATTATATGTATATTAATTAACCGAATAAGAAAACGTGTACCTTTTAGCAAATCAAGAACCAAACGATAATTGAACAAGGAACAAAACCCAAAACCCTAACTTAGGGTACCAAAATTCGACCACCAAGGAATCTCACAAACACAAGTGCGTTTGTCCTTCGTTCTTGTACACACGTACTATTAGCGATTTGATGTGAAAAGCTAGGTTCTTGAATCACAAATAAAACCAAATACTTATTCTTGAGTTAAGCAAATCGAAACCCTATGGGGAGGGGTGTACGACCGGCCACACAAGAAAGAGGAGAGGAGAAAAGAAATTAGGTTATCAATGTGATCCAAGGTTAGGAGAATAATGAATACAAGGGTTTGTATATATAGGTTCTCAAAACTTGGTGACCAAGAAAAATCACCCTTGGGCTTTTAGGAATCCACGACCGGCCACCCAACCCAAGAGGGGTTCTAGAATTTTCTTTCCCACTAATTTCATCTCTAGTCCTCGTAGTTTACATTTAACGACCGTTAGTCAAACCCCGTTAAATATTAACTACCGTTAAGTTTTATTTCATGACAAATAATTAATAATAATAACATTTTATATACATTAATTATTTAACATCAACTCTCATACGTAATGTGTGCAATCCCAAGTCTCGATTCGAAACCGGACATACGATATTAAAATATCCATAAAACCTTTCGGCTCCCACTGGATATTACTAAATATAGTAATGACATTGGTTTAGTCTAGCCTAACACGCCAATGCCCCCAGATCGAATCGAGTATGGTTTCGGAAAACCATTTAATGATTCATCATTTTTACTTATCCTTTTGTTACTAATACTACATTAACTATGATATGGATCAAGTCATTTCATAAGTTAATATTCATTTCGTTATATTCGATTGAACAAGATTACCAAATCATCTCGAACGTATTCCGGATAGATCTTGGGTATGGCCATACAAACATCTTGTCAACCCTACGAGGGCCCAAAAATAGTATTATGCTTTGAAATAAATTCAAAAGGAACAAATTCTCTTGACTACAAACATAACTCATGAACTTTGTAACACTTCTGAAAATAGCCCTTATAACTACCAGTTACGGATAGTGTTAAACTATCTTACACAAGTGCACTACATTCATAACAGTTATTTGGTATCTCAAGTCTGAGGATAAACACTTCATGATTTACTTAATGAAAAAGATCCATTAGTAACATCATGTAAAGTTGGGATATGTCCTACATTTAATTCATTGAATATCATGTGAATCTGGTATGTCCTACGCATCAATATACTTTAAGTATATTCTACCAAAACTCAGATTTGTCTTAATTCAATGACATTCCCACTCATTGATCGACAACGGACTATTTAGAATAACATAAGTTATTCACGGATTAAACATGCAAACATAGGATATAATATTAAGAAAATGAAAAATAAACATAAGAAACTATTTTATTTCATTAAAGTAATATTTGTTCATAACATCCTTTATCCGAATACTAATCACAGATTTGCATGAAACTACTAGCTAAACAAAGTCCTATCCATCAACATGGTGAGTAAGTTTTTCTTTTGGCAAAGGCTTCGTAAAGAGATCAGCTAGATTATCATATGTATGACCTTTGAGTAGATTGATTTCACCTATTTCGACTTGTTCTCGAACATAGTGATATCGACGAGAAAAATGTCTGGCGCCCTTCATGACTCCAGGCTCATTGGAAAATGTTATTGCAGCAGAGTTGTCACAATACACATTTAAAGGCAATTCGATCGAGGGCATTACTCCGAGTCCGAAATGAATTTCCCAATCCAAACAGCTTCCATCGCAGCTTAAAGGCGGCTATGTACTCACCACGTAATAGACATCACATCGTTGTCCGCTTCTTGCTCTTCCGGTCAATGCTCCTCCATTAATGACAAAGACGTATCCGTTTGAGACTTCTTATCATCTTTATCGGTTTGGAAAGACGCATTGCAAAAACTCAGTAACATCAAGTTTCGCATCCGGATTTCCTCCATACACTAGAAACATTTCTTTAGTAGCCCTTAGATACTTAAGAATGTTCTTAAGAGCTTGCCGATGTTTCACACCGGATTCATTGATATCGATCGGTGATATTCTCGCACACGCCACATCGTGCCTTGTACATCTCACAACATACATGATAGATCCTACACCAAGCATAAGGAACTTTTCTCATGTGTACCACCTCTTCGTGTGTTGACGCGCATAGTTCACTATTTAAGCCATGTTCAACTTGCATCAGCAAATATCCCTTCTTGGAATCTTGCATATCGAATCTCTTCAATATTTCATCCATGTAAGTACTTTTGCTTAGTCCAATCAACCGCCTTGATCTATCTCGGTAGATCTTGATTCCCAGAATAAATGCTGCTTCCCCTAAATCCTTCATAGAAAAGCACTTTCCAAGATAAGACTTTACATCTTGCAAACTTAGAATGTCTTTTCCCATGATCAATATGTCATCGACATATAAGATAAGGAAAATAACATTACTCCCACTAGCTTTATGATATACACATGGCTCATCAAGATTTTGAGTGAAACCAAATTTCTTGATTTCTTCATCAAACTTCTTGTTCCATTGCCTTGATGCTTGCTTCAATGTAACACCCCCAAATCTCGGTACATCGGAAGACTTAATCAAGTTTTCGGGGTGTTACTATTGGATTAGTATCGCACACAAGTATAGCAAAAAAGATAGTCATTTAACATTCAAAACCAATCCCAAATTTAAGTATTCAAAACATTTAATCCAAAAGTATAAATATTAGGCCCAAAACATGATTTAATAAAATAGGTCCCCATAGTTTATCAGAGTCAGAAATGATCCTTGAACCCCGCCTTCTTACCAAGCTTCCACCGATCAAGTAATCCAAACATCTCTCAAATACGAGAAATCATGCTAAAAGGTCACTACATTGGTGAGTTTATAGGTTTAAGTTCAACAAAATCATAGTGGACTGAAGAGTTTATTTGCTATGCAAGAACTAAGATAGATAAATACCATTTGCACATACCGATCCTACCGGATCTCCAATCATATCCCGCATCCGACGATTACTCGGGCCCCGCTGACTCTAGTCCGAAGCTGTGGCAAAATCTAGAACAATTGCCAACCCCGGATGGGTCGAGGTAGAAGTCTATTCTTAGTTAGCACGGTTAAACCTAGACTAAGGCAACAACTACCGCACATCTATCTAAACAGTCAAGCATATAAGAAAATCCAAATAGTTTTTAACGGTCCAAAAACAGTAGCATGATTCTCACCCCAATATAGTTAAAAACGTAGATAAAAGTGGGGCTATGAAACTCACCTCAGGCAATCAACGCACAAATAAACACTAGCAGAAGATAACGGTATCACATCACATCAACTATCAACTCGGCACAACCTATTAATGTAGACCAAATTTAATATATATATTCCTCAAAATCAACGTTATCTACCCCAATATATTCCATTTCTTTATTTCCAAAAACGTCTCGTTTCACCATTTAATTCTAGTGTTTGGTATTCCTCGTGTGGGTGTATCGACTCAATATGATGCCATGAATGCACTCAAACAACCAATATATATAACTCAATGCAACACAATGAGACCTCTAAACGATAAGCTCCATAGTTCAATAAATTTCGGAATAAATAGTAGACCTTATCGAATTCGTCAACTCGATAAACTCATTTATTTATTCGTGTCGCTTATTATCCCATAAATCAATCGTATCGTAAAGAGTCATAAGGATAAGTCACTCATTAATAAGGTTACCCAACGTACCTAGCGGGCTCTTATTAGATTCGTCAACCTAATAAGTCCGCTACCCACGTGGATCACTATTAATGCTAGGTTATCCGTAACCCATGCACACAACGTAAGCAAATAAATACTTAAACTAGTATTAAATGTCCACAATCGACATTTATTCATAAACGTGTACTCGAAACATTAATTACTTATTTATTACAAAATATTTCCAATTTAGTCGTTAGTTTCCATTTAAAAATAGTAAATAACAAGATAAGACTTGTTATCGACATTTTTGGTATAAAAGCCCATTTATTATTTATATTTCATAGTTTATTAGCATTTTCATGTATATATATATTTCGTCAAATTTCAATATTAATCTCATATAGTTATTCGTTTCGAGTCCACAAGCACGAGTCATAACTTCTCGGCTTTTAATCAATCAATAGTCCAAATTATACTAAAGTCCATGTTACGGCTTTGTCGAGTCAACTATTGACTAAAAGTCAAAGTAACGCCGACGTAGCTCAAAGTCAACAATATATATATCAAGTCCAAATTTAAAAGTCATAATAACGCAATTCAATCCCAAACCAACTCAAAACAATCTCGCCAACCAATCAATCAACCAAATATACCCGAAACCAATGTTATGACCCTAATGGTCATGACACGGTCGCGGTTAAGACCACGTGAACCAAACAAGCTCTAGAAGCTTTTCGGCTCTACGCGTCTCATTTTCGAGTTACGGTGGTGGTGGTGTATGGTGACGCGCCGGTGGTGGGCTGTGGTGGCCGGAATATGGCCGGCGGCCAAAAGGGTGGTGGCTAGGGTTTTTAGAGAGAGAAAAGAGAGAGAGAAATGTGTTATGTGTGTGTTTTTAGTGAGAGAAAGTAATGGGTGTAATGAGGAGGTGTGAGGCCTTATATACTTGGACCAAGGACTCAAAAATAAATAAAAATGGGGGAGGGGGTGGCCGGCCATGGGGATATTTGGGGGGTCGGAGTTGTAATTTTTCGTAACTATCCCGTTTACCCATTCCTGAGCTCACATATTATCCCCCGAGTATCTCACAACGTTTATTCAACTTTCTAACATCGTTATTTACGTTTTTCCACGAGTTTTGACTATTTATTTGTCAATTTTTGAGTTACGGTCTAAAAGTTACAATAATTCTCGTTTCAGGTTTTTCTAGTGCCGAATCGAATAGTGCCTACCAAATAGAGTTAAAACTCATACGATAACTCATTTAATAATGAAATAATCCGTAAAAACCAATAGACGATATAAAATCAAGTCATGGTTTATAAAAATAGTGATAAAGGCAAAAGCTCGGTTTAGTTTAATGTAACGCGGTTACCTTAAATAGACTCTCTAAATTGTCAGTTGTCACATTCAACCCATAAATGGATCTTTGAAATTTGCGTACACGCTTTGGAAATTTTGGATTCACAAACCCTTCAGGATGCGCTATATAGATGTCCTCATCTAGGCGACCGTTTAAGAAGGCAGTTTTGACATCCATTTGCCATATCTCATAGTCATAGTACGCAGTTATGGCTATAAGAATCCTAATAGCTCTAATGTCTGCTACAGGAGAAAATGTCTCCTCGTAGTCTATCCCAAAAGTTTGAGTAAACCCTGGAGCTACAAGACGAGCTTTATAGGTGTGTATATTGCCATCCATGTCGGTCTTTATCTTATAGAGCCACTTACTTCCAACTACCTTAGCATTTGGAGTAAGTCAACCTCTATCCGACTTCGTCATCTCTCATGGATTGCATTTTCCATTCATTGCGACTTGCCATTTATCCTTTCGGGACTCATCATGGCACCTTATAGTTAGCGAGTTCACCAAGATCCCTAACATATTTTCCTCGGCTTCTACATTAAGACATAGGACGCTCAGTGCACGCGTAGTCCTTGCGGATCACGAATGGGAACCACTTCAACTTCAAGTGGAACACTCAGACTTTCAGGTTCTACTTGAGGTTGGATAGTGTTTTCAGAAGGTGTTGTATCTTCTTGATCATATTCAAGATCATAAAATCTCCCACTGAATTCATGAGATATGAGATCCCTTTCAAGGAAGTCTCCATACCTAGCAACAATTACTTTGTTTTCAAGTGGAAAGTAAAAATAGTAACCCATAGTTTCCTTTGGGTATCCTACGAAGATACACTTAACAGATCTTTGTTGTAGCTTATCAGCAGAGTCACGTTTAACAAACGCCTCACAACCCTGGACCTTTAAGTAAGACAAGTTGGGAGCTTTCCCATACCACACTTCATAAGGAGTCTTATCAACCTTCTTAGTTGGAACCATATTCAATATGCGAACAAGGTTTCTAAAGCATAATCCCAAAAGGATAAGGGAAGAGTTGTAAGATTAAACATTGATCGTACCATGTCTAGCGATTGTACGATTTCTTCTCTCGAGATACACCATTTTGTTGTGGAGTATATGGAGATGTGAGTTCTTGAACAATTCCACACTCGGCAAGATAATATTTAAACTCTTGGCTTAAATATTCACCACCTCTATCGGATCGAAGAGCTTTAATCTTCTTTCCTAGTTGCGGTTCTACTTCACTCTTAAAACCTTAAATGTTTCAAAGACTTCATGTTTATGTTTAAGTAAATAAACATAACCATAACGATCGAAATCATCGATAAAGGTTAAGAAGTAGCTAGCACCCTTCCTTGACACATGTCTTAGTGGTCCACATACGCCAAGATGTATTACACCAAGAAGATCATAAGCCCTTTCTAAACTATTTGTAAAAGGTTTCTTGGTCATCTTCCCATATATGCAAGATTCGCATTTATCAAATGATTCATCATTGATGTCTTGCAAAGCCCATCGTGTTGCAGCTTTTGCATGCGTTTCTTGCCTATGTGAGCAAGTCTACAATGCCAAAGAAATGAAGAATCCAAATCACTTTTGATTCTTTTATTATTGATGCTAAAGATGTAATTATTTTATCAATCACATTATCATGCAAATCAATTTCAAACACACCATTTTTCGGAATAACATTAAAGTAAAAACACCATTTAAAGAAACCGAAATTCCATAATCGTAAATGTATGAATAAAACCAATATCTTTTAACAAGGAAATGAAATGACACCCTAACAATAGAAGGTGCGTAATGACAATCGTTCAAAGACAAGACTAAACCCAAGGTAAAACTAAATCAAACGTGCCTATAGCTTCAACGATCGCATGTGCTCCATTACCCACATGCGGTATTGTTGTCCATAGGCGAGCTTCCTTGCACCTCTAAGTCCTTGCGTTGTATTACAAATGTGAATACCACATCCAATATCATATACCGAGAATTTATTTTATGAGGAAAAGCAAATAATTCTATCATCAAAAGAGTACCAAGTACTAGCCAGTGCGGTGATTTTTATACATCTTAGTGCGCAACTCATCAAGGTAAAGCGGACAATTCCTCTTCCAGTGTCCTACCTAGGTGCAGTGATGACAAGCCTGATCCTTCTTAGGATTCTCACGCTTTTTGGGAGGGTTCTTCTTGGGTTCTTGTTGATAAACCATAACTTGTTTTCCTTTATCAACTTTACCCTTACCTTTCCCTTTCTTGTTCGCTAGCGGCTTATTAGGCTTAGAAATCCTACCCTTTTGGATGGTTAGAACCGTAGGTGTAGGGGCCTTCTTGGGCAAACCTTTCTCGTAGTCAATGAGCATTACATGTACCTCACTGACTTTCTTCCCCGTGCAATGCATATTGTAATTACGCACGAAACCATCAAACTCCTTGTTAAGGGATCCATTGATAAGGCCAATTTGTATGTCATTGGGGTAGACATAGTTGATTCTCCCGAGGTGGTCCATGTAACTCATCATTTCCGAGCGATGGCGCCACATGTTTCCTTCTCCTTGCTTGCAACCTGTAGAGCATCTATCGATCATACATCTCTCTGATTCTGAGCTTTTCAAACAACCTTTGCAATTCTTGAGCATGAGGTGAGGAAGTAGTTCTCAAACTGTTTTTGCAAGTTTGGAGCCATACTCCCAAGCGAGAATGCAAAGCGACCTCATTAAACTTATCATACTCAGATTGTCATGCACTCGTGCTTCAACAAGAGCATCACCGCAGTTCGGAGGACAAGGCGTAGTCAAATAATCTAGTCTATTGGCAACCCTCAAGACAATTACGAGTTGTCGATGCCAATCATTGAAATTCGCTACCGGTCAATTTCTCTTGATCAAACATAGATTTGAACGACGAGGCTAGTGCAGTAGATTCAGCTTGAGCCATTTCTACGGAAATAAAAGTTCAAAAGTTAGTACTTTCGATAAGTAAACATTTAAGAAAATAAAATACCCTTTGGTCAATATTCATATTAACCATAGAATTTTCCTTGAATTTTGGATCCTCATTATCATAGTTTCACCACATCAGTTGATCTGATAGTGGTGAAAGTATAGAATAGGTAATTGTTGAAAACAATAATTGACAAACAAGTTTTCAAATCCAAAAAGTTATGGGATTTACAATTTTGCCAAAACAATTTATTGCAAAACGTAAGCATGTTTTATCCCATCTCATGCCTTAAGTTATAGATCTCACTAACTAACTTAATTAAGTTATCTAATTTAGAAACTGCAAATAATTAAGCTGAGGTCTCACACAACAAAAAATTCACCTTGTTATTGTAATCTAGATCAAGGTCACACATAACTAAATTACAACTTCAAGTGTTTCATATCATTAGATTGCATAAACTTAAATTTAAAGGGGACAATTTTTGACGTGTAATCAAAACTTATGTATAAAGAAGCATGCATACAACTTTATAGCATAAAATTTTCGAAAAAACTTACATAAAATTTTAATTGCTAAGATTAAACTCTACAAAGTTTTAATCGATGAGTTGAGAAACTTAAAACTTTGCATTAAGATGCTTCGTACATAGAATGGTTATACTAGGTAGCTCTAATCGAACTCACAGGGGGCAGAGGACCAGGTAAGCGCAAAAGCATAACCTTAGACATCCATTCAGTGTGACTGTGCGCACTTCTATATTAACCCATTTATAGTTTGTTCTAGTCGGTGAGCCGTTCTAACCATTTAGTACAGTCGCATCAATCGATTAAAAGTTCAAGAATTATTACTTAGATAACAAATCAGTTTCGCCATTATTTAGTCCATTTAATTTTTTATTCATAAAAAACCCTTTTTGCTTACTAACATGTCAAACAATATATAAACAAAAAAGCATTTTAATAAAAATTAAACACACTCAAATAATATAAACATATAACTAAACAATTTAACATATGTAAAAACAATTAGCCACATGCATAATTATTTCGATAAAACCTAATAAACAATTCTAGGCGTAAAATAATGCATACATTAACTAGGGCTTTCACCTATAAGTAGATGAGCCACATACATCGACAAGTCGATTGCGTAAGCCAAAGTTAATAGTATACCAAATAGCACATAACGAATTTTTATTAGTATAATTGAGGTCTTCCCCAATTCAATAATTATCAAATAAATAAACATGTGTATATCACTAAACAATTTATCAAAAAACAATACTCCATGGCAAAACATGCATGTTCCACCATGGAGTCCGCATAACAATTATCACCTAAGATACGCATATAACATGGCACATAACAATTATTCATAATAACCACATAAAATTAGCTTGCAATCCTAGGGTTTCTACAAGTTTTACAAAAATTAAAACCTAATTAAATAAAAAATAGGGTAATAGACCCTAATAAAAAAATTAGGGTTTCCAATTTCAAAACCCTAGAAACCATAAAAAAAAACATGCAATAATCATAAAGATTCAATTTTTATGTGTTTCGGTAATTAATTACATCATATTAACGGCTCGTGATGCCACTGTTAGGTTTTAATAATCATAACAATTATAAAATCAAATAAACATCATCAAAGCATGTAACGGAAGTATAATGAATAATATATGTATATTAATTAACCGAATAAGAAAACACGTACCTTTTAGCAAATCAAGAACCAAACGATAATTGAACAAGGAACAAAACCCAAAACCCTAACTTAGGGTTTCACCAAATTCGACCCACCAAAAGTCGACCACCAAGGAATCTCACAAACATAAGTGCGTTTGTCCTTCGTTCTTGTACACACGTACTATTAGCGATTTGATGTGAAAAGCTAGGTTCTTGAATCACAAATAAAACAAAATACTTATTCTTGAGTTAAGCAAATCGAAACCCTATGGGGAGGGGTGTACGATCGGCCACACAAGAAAAAGGAGAGGAGAAAAGAAATTAGGTTATCAATGTGATCCAAGGTTAGGAGAATAATGAATACAAGGGTTTGTATATATAGGTTCTCAAAACTTGGTGACCAAGAAAACTCACCCTTGGGCTTTTAGGAAACCACGACCGGCCACCCAACCCAAGAGGGGTTCTAGAATTTTCTTTCCCACTAATTTCATCTCTAGTCCTCGTAGTTTACATTTAACGACCGTTAATCAAACCCCGTTAAATATTAACTACCGTTAAGTTTTATTTCATGACAAATAATTAATAATAATAACATTTTATATACATTAATTATTTAACATCAACTCTCATACGTAATGTGTGCAATCTCAAAATCTCGAGTTCGAAACCGAACATACGTATATTAAAATATCCATAAAACCTTTCAAAAAAGTCATCCAAAATGTATTCGAACAACAAAAAAAACTCTTGAAGCACTTTGTTAAATAGGTTAGATATTCGTGAAATATATAATTTTTTACCTGATATTTAGATAACAAAGAATATGTTTTTGTGGGTTGGATGAACCAACCTATTTTGACCCACACTAAAAAAGATAGACATTTTGACAATACTCTCAACGCGTTATAAAAACTACTGTACTCTGCAATATTTTTCTTTCAACCTTAATTGTTTAGATAAATTGACGATAATTAGTAGATCGACATTGTTAGTTATTACTTACCTGCTCCTCAAAACCATTATTGTTGTGAATAAAGTCACTAACGCTAGATGTTAATGAGTGTCTAGCAACCAAATCTTCACCTGTAATAAAAGATACGTTCTTTTCACAATAATGGCTTACCAGAAAACGAGGGATTAAAGGGTATAAAAGGTTGAGTCAACGTGTAAAACAAACTCTTTTAGCTAATTAAATTGATTTAATTATATCACCACAACCATTAAAATGAACAACTAACATGCTTTTTCATATGTACCAATATGATAAACATGTTCATTTAAGTATAAATATATTACTAAACTTGGCATCGTCAGTCCTTTATAAACATGCCCATTTAAATTCAAATTTTGTACGTAAATGCTAAACTATACTACTAAACTTGGCATTGTTAGTCCTTTATACTACCGACCATTCACTCCTAAACCATAATCAAGTGTTAGTAATTAATATGTAATAGTTAGCTTAATTATGGCATTTATGTTTGTTATTAGCCTTAAGCTTATGTAGAAGGCCCATGAGCTTAGGCCTATGTCCATTAAGGAAAGGATGGGAACTAGGAGTGTTGCCCTAGCTTCCCTCCTATAAATACATTGTAATAACCCTCATTTGAGGTTGGTTGTTCATTTTATTCACTCTCTTTACACTCTACGCCTAAACCGTATTATTATGTTCGTGTGTGTGTGTGTTCAACGTGTTCAACCGCCTCTATCTCTTTCTATTAAGCTTGTGTTGTAAAACTAGTGACCTAACAGTGGTATCAATTGCCTAACTAGTTGGGTGAATCGTTATTTCTTGAAGTGGGTTTTTGGTCCCACGCGTAGAATAACGTGATACTTTGGTTCGCTTAAAACTCGCTTTTACACTTTTTAATCCAAGATTCTTGTACTTTCAACGTTTTAAGGTGTTAAAATACTTGTTTTGGCAAAAGTTTCAACCTTCGCGTGGATCTACATTTTAAGCTTGTTTTTGAGCGAGGGTGTAAACCTCACGCTTAACCGTTTGAGAGCTTTGGATCATCAAGTTTCACACTTTTGTGTCATTTGGTGTTATTGAAGCTATTTCATCACACAAAAACCGGTTTAGAAACATCTTTGGACATAATCAATTTTACCCTAAAACTACGCGTAAGTTATTCCTTGGTTTGATCTTCGTTTTCGTGGTTTACTCCGTGTTTTCTTGCTTGGATAAGCCTGAAAATACGTTGACTTTGGATATCTTTTGCACTGTGATAGTGTAAAGATCATTTGGACAAAACCTAAAATTACGATAAGCATAAAGCTTACGCGAGAAATCCCACGATAAGATTCATCTTACGCCTAAGCCTAGTCTTACGCATAAGGTAATCCTACGCCTAAGTTTCTACGCCTAACTTTGTGTCTACGCATAACTTTAGAGTCTTTTCCATACTTACGCGTAAGCTAAATCTACGCGTAACTCTAGATTGTTACGCGTTATTTTGGTGTTTTTACGCATAAGTGCTACTTGGTTTATCGTGATTTCTACACCTAAGGACACTTCATTAACTAAGGTTCATTCGACTACAAAGATCCATTTTTATAACACAAGTTTATCAACATGTCACAACCACCATACTCTAACTATTTCCCTTACACTTATACTCAACGTCAAAAACAATTAAGTCCTCAACATCAACAATGGAATCAACAACAAGCAATTTATCAACAACAATTTAATCAACAACATACTCCACAACTTGGTGCAATTCCACCACCTCAAATGGTTCAAACACCACCAAGTCTTCAAGTTCAACCCTACACAAATGAATTCAATCAACATCCATCAAGGAACACTATGAAAGAACCCTGATAACGCTCAAATTGTGCATGTTTTTAGTAGCGTTATCCGTGCTTTTATGTGTGTTATTTGGTTATAATCATATGCTTTTGATGCTTAATCGTACAAAAGTGCGTTTGCTAGTTCATTTGTAGCCAAGTACAGAAAGTGGAGAAAAGACGGAAAAGAAGTAAAATACGAAGATTTCTCCATATACGAAGAATTCCGACAAAAGAAAGACTTGCGGAGTATATTCGAGAAGATAAAGTCATCAAGTTAGTGGTCCAAAGACTTAAGAATAAAGTTCAAGAAGGAAACGAAAGAAATGAAGAAAAGAAGCTAAAACGAAGACATATTGGAAGACTCGTTGTCCTCGACACACCTTCACCATTTTGGCCATAACTTTGGCATACGGACTCCGTTTGACCCCCGTTCATGGCCACGGAAAGATAAGAGAAAGATCTACAACTTTGCAGTTTATGACTTTTGTGATTTTGCTCCAACCGATCGGTCGAGACCCGTAACCGATTCGGTTGGAGAGTCATCAAGAAGACCAACCGATTCGGTTGGAGCCCAACCGGATCCGTTGGAGGTCCTGCTTTCAGCCATTTTGCACTACTAAGATTCCAAACGTGTTCCATATGATTCTAGTCCCTTCCTACATGGTTTCTAGTCCCTTCCAAGCTCCTTGGCCTCCAAGAAATGCATTGAATACCCTAGGCCTTGGTAGTAGTATAAATAGAACCCATTTGGCACCTCATTTCATCATCCCTTCTCCATCCTTCTCATCCCTTTCACCCACCACTCATCTCTAGGTGTGAAATTCGATCCTCCACCCTTAAGGACGAATTTCCACCTAAAACAACATCCCTCTCTCAACTTACCTTCCCCAAAGGTGTGAAAGTCAAGCCTCCACCCTTAGGACTAATTTCCACCTAGAGAGAACACAACCACTCTCAATATCTTCACCCCAAAGGTGTGAAACTCAAGCCTCCACCCTTAAGGACGAGTTTCCACCAACTATCCTATCCCAACTTGTGTGAAATTCAAGCCTCCACCCTTAAGGACTAATTTCCACCAATTACACCAACTTATCTTCCCAAAAGACCACAAACCTCGCCAAATTCGTGTAGTATGCTCAAGGGTTGTTGAAGGCGTTTGGACATCATTTTCGGCTTGGTAGAACTATTGTAGTTGATTGGAGGCTTGAAGGAGTGCTATAATCCTTCATCTTTGCCTATTGTAATTCATACTTTGGGTAAACCTTGTTACTTTTCTATTTAAAGATGTTTTTATTGATATGATTATTGAGATTTTGTGTTTGATTGGAATTATGATGAATGTCTTGATACTTGCTTGTTATTATAATGCTTTTCTTGTTGGTTTGATCCGTGACAATCATAACCATCAACTTGTTACTTGTTCTTATAATGCTTTTCTTGTTGGTTTGATCCGTGACAATCATAACCATCAACTTGTTACTTGTTACTTGCTTAAACAAACAAACGACACTTGTAGTGCAACCAAGTCTCTTGGGACGATCTTGATTTACCATATACTATACTACAACTCGACTAGGGTATACTTGCCCGAATGTGTTCCTAGTTAACCGTAATTTTTGTTATAAATTTAAAACCCGATGAAGCACATCAAACCCACTTGGTTTGCAAAGATGTGTGAATCTTTAAGCGACCAACAATCAATTCATGAGGTCGGATCACTTGATAGACCTCCAATGCTCACTCCAGAAACTACGATCAATGGGTGATAAGGTTCTTTAGATTTTGTGATCCAAGAAGCAACATGGAAAGTTATTAAAGAAGGTTATCTTGGAAGGTCCATTTCGATGCCTAATGTCATTGTGCCGGAGATCCAAATGCTAATCCACCAAGAGATGAACAAACGAACATTGCTACATTGCGTAATTGAATCCGAAGAACTTCTACACTATGAAGTCGATGAGCTTGCAATGCAATATATCCTTTTAGGATTACCAAACCCAATTCTTCAAGTGTTGATGCTCAAAAGACCGCAAAGAAAATGTGGAACATATTCATCTACTCATGGAAGGATCTCGCACTCAATCAGAAGATATGGAATCCAAAATTTATTTGGCTTATGAACACTTCATGATTGAACTCGAGAGACACTAGAGTCTTATCATCATCGTTTTCGACATCATCAATGATTTGGATAAACACAACATCATCATGCCAAGAATTGCAGTGAATACTAAGTTCCCGAGTAGTCTTGGTCCGAATGGGAGAAGTATGTCATTTTCTCCGCTGCGAAGAGCATGCATCATTCTACATATGGATTGTTGTACGATTACTTGAAGCCTCATGAAAAGGAAGTTGATAGGGAAAGGATTCTCCGTGCTCAAATTGCTTCAACAACTAATCCGAAAATCAACAACTTGCCTTGTATGCTCAAAGCAGTTATTCTCCTCAACCAAGAACTCAACCAACTCGCTACAATCACACCATATGATCCTTCACAAGAACAACCTCAACAAAATCAATTGGTTCCATACAACAACAACAATGCTCAAGCACTTGTCAATGAAGCTAGTGAGGATTCGATCCGTTTGAAGCATTGCAACAAGGATTTGTTATGATTGCTAATGCTTTTAGCCGTTATACCAACAAATCCAACAATCGATTCGTTCCTCATCTAACACACGTAATCAAGTTTGTGAACAATGGACGAGTTGAAGTTCGTAGTCGTGGTTATGGTCGTCCGATGGGCGGTGGTCAAGGGTTTAATCTTGTGGGTAGGAATAACAACGAGCTCAGTGGTGGAATAGGAAATGCTCGAATGGGGTTAATGGTCTTCGATGCTACAACCGCAATGAGAAGGACACTGCTAATGCATGCCCAAAGCCGAGGACTAGAGGCAATGCTTATCACAAAGAGGCTCTTCTTTAGATCTTAAGGATGAAGTCGGTGGAACTCTCATAGACAAAGAACGAGCTTTATGGCGGATGTTGACTCGATGATGATATGAAGGACTTGCGTGCCAATGCGCAAATTATGTTGATGGCTAATATGCAAGAGCTACATATGCGTGACATAGGCCCAGTGTATGACAACGATGGCTTGTCTCGGTAACCGAACAAACCATATTTATCTCGATCTAATATCTCCGCCAACATCTCGAATCCAAGCAAGGCTCGGAATGTTCAAAATGAGTCATCCACATCTCATTTCGATGATTTTCAATTAGACCCGTAGTTACATTTGAGGATCAAGATGACCTTATGGTTTCCATTGATAATCAAATTGACTCCGTGGTTATACTTGAGGATCTAAATAATGATCATGTTGTGACTCACGTTGAACAAGCCGAACTTTGCCTCATCCGGATCTTGCTCTCTTACTTAAAGACCAAAGAATCCAAAATTGAAGAATGTTGTGCATTAAATCGGGACTTAAAAGTAAAATGCAATGTTAACCAAGGATTTTGAATGTTTAAAATGCAACTCAAATTTTCAAAACTCAAGAAAACGTGAAAAGGTTTTGAAGCGCCTTTACTAAATCTCATCAAAATGAAAAATATTTAGAGAAGCAGTTAAGTGATCTAGCCGTCAAGAATGCTTTGTTGTCGAAATAGAACAATCTGAAACATGAACATAGTAAGCAAATTAACGCCTCACCTTGGAAAATCAAAAGCTAAGGTGGGTTGTTAACTTGTCAAAACAGTTCTCTGCATACAAAAAGCATTCAACGAATCGAATAGATGACCTTCTTGATGAAATTATCGGCTTGCAAAACAAACTTAAAGAGTTTAAAAGCTGTTGTTTACAAACATGGTGAGTCAAGAATGACTATTGAAAAGTTTACTTTAAAACCCAATCCAAAAGGATATGGACCAAATCTTGTTGATTACAAACCTAAGCTTTCACTAAAAACATTCAAACCAAATCTCAAGTTTCGGTCGAGTAATATAAAATTGTTGATCTTGTTATGAGTGTTGTTGAATATCATCGTCAAGAGGAATTAGATGCGTAAGAGGCGAGTCGATCAAAATTAGAAAATGTTGTTTACAACAAACCTTTAAATTATAAAAGCGGTCACTTTCACACATCAACGGATTCTTCTAACACACCAAGGATTATCATAAAACGTCTCGAGTCTTCTAATGTTAATCCCCAACCGATTATGCACAAACTCATGGTCCTTTACCTTCCATCAGTGAAGTAAATTCAAAACCTGAAAATCGCAAAATTCTTAGATATTTTGACCTTTTCATGGCTGACCTCAAAACTTTACAACATGAGATAGAATATCATTCTGAAATCAAAGTTGAACATTTTCAATCGCCTCTGGCACGAGAAAAACTAGACATTTTTCAGAAAAATCTTTTACCAAATGTTAAAAATTTGAAAAGTTGTGCATTATCTTGGGAAAGTGACTTTCATAAGGAACTTGGATTGATGAAGGTCATTTTTGAGAAAACAGAAACATTTATTTCTAATACTAAACGTAAAAAGAAAAAGTTGAGAAAAGATGTTGATCGACTCTTGGAAGATCTTATATGTGCTGATGTCCATAATGCTGTGTTGTTCCATTCTTTGCCACATGCATCTGATTATATCTCTGCTGATATTGTTGATAATGTTGTAACTATTGAGAATTCTGATAATGTGCATCAAATCAAATCTTTAAAAGCTGAAAATGAACTTTTGATTAACGAGCTTTCAAATGCTAAACGTCGTCTTCAATGGTGTCAAAAAGATTGTCAAAATCGTGAACTTGCTTTGCAAAAGAAAATCAACCAGTTGCAATCTAAATCGTTTAATCCAAAATTTGAGCAACTGGATGATCAAAACGTGTCTTTGAAATGTCAAATCTCTAAATATGAACAAGAACTTGTAAAAGTTAAACAGGAATATGGTGTCATATTTGATTTACTTAAAAAGACTCGTGATGAAGCATCCAACGAACTTGATCATTTTCTTGCACACACTAAGGAAGTCATGAATTTTTCGAGAAATCTTCGTTCTGAAAATCAAGATTTGATTCACACTATCTTTAAGTTAAGAGAAATGTTAGGAAAGTATGAACAACTTCCGCCTACCGTGATTAAGAGAATAGCACCAGTAACACTTAGTAATCGTGAACCTAGAATCCCTACCGCCAAATCACAAGTTGCTAACGTGCTTCCTTCTACTCGAAACAAGAATAGTTGCGTCTTTTCCAAACGTCCGCACTTCACGCCCTAGGAGCACTCAATCAAGAATAGGAAGTTGCGACCTAAGAAAAGATCAATAAGGAATGCTAAAGTAGAAGAACACCCTAGGACTATGAATAAGACTCACGTTGCTTCCACTACGATATTGCGTCTAGCAAATGTAATAGAAATAGTGATGTAACGAATGCTAAACCCTTAAGTACTTTTGATATTCACCGATGCACCTTGTGTTATTTGTCGTAAAAGTATGAATTCGATTGTCATGACAAATGTGTTGCTAAAGCTATAATCTCGCTTACGGAATCCTAAGAATCGGAATACCTCTAGGCCCACTAATCATTCTAAGTCCGTGCTTGGTAGACCACCTTCTTTAGATTCTAAGGCAAGCGTTGTTGTCCCCAGTAGCTCAAGTTTCACCTCCAAAGAATGTAGTACCACCTAGTGCATTCACTAAGACTAAAGCAAATAGTAGTTATAGATGGCGAAATGGATATATAACACACTAGGATTTAAATGGATGCCTAAAGTTATTGATGTGTGTATGTCTACAATATCCGCTTGAACACTCTAACATTTGGGTTCCACATCTACTTCTATTCCATCTATGTCGTCGTGTGTAATGCGGTGATATGATCATTCTCTGGATTGTTGATAGTGGATGTTCCCGACACATGACAGAAACCTTAAACGTTATCAAACTTTATTGCAAAGTTCATTGGCACCGTCGTGTTCGGGAATGATCACTCGCAGCCTATCATGGGCTACGGAGACTATATAAATGGGAACATCGAAATCGCAGGGTTTACTATGTGGAAGGCCTCGGTCACAACTGCTTTCGATGAGGTCGGTTTGTGATGGAGATTTGGAGGTCGCTTTTAGGAGAAAACTTGTTTCATTCGTGATCTACAAGGAAACGACCTTATGTCCGCTCACGTAATTATAGTCTCTACACTATCTCTATGCAAGACATGGTTGCTTCATCTCCCATCCGCTACTTTCAAAGGCAACATCAACAAAATCACGGCTATGGCACCGTGCCTCTCACATCTAAACTTTCAAACCATCACCAACCTTGCTCGACACAAACTAGTTGAAGGACTCCCACGATTCCAAAGATTCAAAAGATCACCTATGTTCACCAGTGAACAAGGAAAAGCACTCGTGCTCATTTTCCTTCAAAGGTGGAACATGCTCTCAAAGATGTGCTTCATCTTCTTCACATGGATTTGTGTGTCCGGCGCGCTGCAAACTTTCAATGGCAAACGCTACATTTTAGTAATTGTTGATGACTATTCATTTGGACTTGGGTCTATTTTCTTCAAGCAAAGACCAAGCTCCACAGATGATTATCACCTTTCTCACGAAAATACAGGTTCACTCCAAACACCGTCCGACAAATCGTAATGCAGAGAGGAACTGAATTTGTTAACCAAACCCTTCGTGAATTTTATGAGAAAGTGGGAATTCAGCATCAAACATCTATTGCTCGTACACCTGAACAAAACGGAGTTGTTGAAAGACGAAACCGAACGTTGGTGGAAGCTGCAAGAACAATGTTAATCAATGCTAAACTCCCAGATTACTTATGGGCAGAAGTTGTATCTACTGCATGCTACACTCAAAACCGCTCTATGATTACAAAGCGCCACAACAAAACACCTTTCGAGCTTGTCCACAACAGAAAACCGAATCTCAAACACTTTCATGTCTTTGGATCTCTTTGCTATCCGAATAATGATCGTGATGACTTTGAAAAGCTCAAAGCCAAAGCTGACATTGGAGTCTTTATTGGGTATTGTGATAATTCTAAAGGTTTTCGAATCTGAAATCGTTGAACAAAGGAGGTTATGGAAACGATTCATGCTCATTTTGATGAACTCACGGAAATGGCTTCTGAGTATAACAGCTTAGAACCCGTTCACAACCACTTAAACTTTCCCCAAACCCCATCATCAGCTGAACAAAGCCCCCAGCTCACTCGTCAACTAATGAAACGGTTATTTGCTCCTCTGTTCAGTGACAATATTGATGAACGTGCTCTGTGTATCCACTGCTCACCGCACAACCCGATAATATTCCTATACCGATACACCTACTACAACAACCATCTTGTTGAAGAAGCACCACCATTGACTCCACCACACAGTTGAACAAACCGCTCCAACAATGATGAATCGGTGATGATATTCGAATGAAGTACCTCCACTGCAGATTTTGATCCAAATGTTTTCTTTAACCCGTTTGCTAATGAGACCGCCGCACTGGATGTCGCAGAATCCTCAACAAACCATTTGAATCCTCGAATATGCACAATGTATACCAACATCAACCTCTACACATAAATGGACAAAAGATCATCCTCTCGAAAATATTATTGGCAACCCGAACCAACCGGCCGTTACGAGACACGTTTTCACTCGGATGGTGAGCACCGCATTTATGCACTCACCGCATCGCCAACTGAGCCTAAAACATCAAAGACGAATGACAAAAACACCGGATTGAATCCATGCAAGAAGAACTCAACCAATTCAAACGTCTTGAAGTATGGGAACGGTTGAAAGACCAACAGGGTTTACGCCATCGGTCTAAAATGGATTTGGAAGAACAAATTGGATGTTGAAGGGAACGTAATCCAAACAAGTCACGCCTAGTTGCTAAGGTTTATCGTCGCAAGAGGGTATAGACTTTGAAGAATCTTTTGCTCCGGTTGCTCGCCTTGAGGCTATTCGGATATTTCTCGCTCGCGGCTCATATGAATATGACGGTCATCGATGGATGTCAAAACTGCGCTTCTCAATGGACAACTTAAAGAAACGGTTTATGTCACCCAACCGGATGGATTCGTTGATCCCGAGTTTCGAACCACGCCTACAAACCGAACAAAGCTCAGATGGTCTCAAACAAGCTCCTCGGGCATGGTACGATAAGCTATCATCTTTCCTCATTGCCAATAATTTCACCAAAGGTTCGGTCGACCTACTCTTTTATACAATATCACGGGCACATATCTTAATTGTTCAAATTTACGTGGATGACATCATTTTGGGTCTACACATAAAAGTACTCAATCGCTTTTGCAAAATTAATGAAGAAAAATTTTGAAATGTCCATGATGGGTGAACTTACGTTCTTTCTAGGATTGCAAGTTCATCAATCACCCCGTGGTATTTTCTTGAGTCATCCAAATATGCCCTTGAATTGTTAAACAAATTTGGAATGAAAACCTCGTGACACTTATGCCACACCAATGAATCATACCAAGAAGCTAGATGTCGATTTAAATGGGAAATTAGTGGACCCTACCAAATACCGTAGTATTATTGGGTCTCTAATGTACCTAACGACTAGCAGCCCGATATTGTCTTTGCGGCTTATCTATGCTCCCGTTATCGTCAAGACCAATCGAAACCCACCTCTTTGAGGCTAAAAGAATCCTCCGATACATCAAGGGAACCATAACTTGGGATCCGTATCCGAAGGATTCGGTTTTGAATTAATCGCTTTTGAGATGCCGATCACGCAGGATGTTTAGATTCACGAATAATTACTTCAGAGCACTAAAATTTCTTGGTGATAAACCGTGTCTTGGCAATCGAAGAACCAGATCGTACATCATTGTCATCAACAAGCGTAATATGTAGCCATGTCCGCGTGTTGTGCTCAAGTCATCCGGATGAGAACACAACTCAAAAACTATGGTTACGTGTTGATGTAATCTCGATGTCTGCGACAATCGGAGCGCCATTGCGATCTCGCAACTCGATCAAAGATTCAAATCAAAGCACATCGATCTTCGCTATCATTTCATCAAGGACCACGTGGAGCGGTACAATTGAATTATACTGGAGGCTGAATACCAATTGGCGAGATCTCTCACCAAAGCCTTGCCTCCCGCTAGGTTTAATGAGTTGGTCCACCGAATTGGTATGAGGTGTTTGACTCAAGAGGAATTGGATAACCTCCTAAAACAGTCTTAAAAACCTGTCAAACACAAAAATATCTTTTGTAAATAATTTTCAAAAACAAAATACAAAAATATAAAATCTTATAAAACAACAAAAATATTCTTCTATCTATTTTTCTTGAAACATGTCAAGTACATCTATTCCGTCAACACTCAAATCTTTCAAAATTCAGTATTTTTACAATCAAGTGTTGAGGGGGAGAAAATTAATACCAAACTGTTTCAAAAACATTCGTGTACTTGCATGTTATTCTATACCGGTTGTCTCTTTTATCAATGGTGGTAAAATTTCTGGTTTTATGACACTCCTCGGACTAAAATTTATAACCTTTCATTATTTCTTAAGTCGAGAGGGAGTGTCGTCAAGTTTCTTTCTTAATATCTTTGTTTGGTAACCAAAATGGAAGTTAAATGGCTTTGTATGTAAAAGGAAAAGGTGGAGGGACCAAAACTGCCAAAATCTTAAAGTTACTTTTAATAAAAACACCCCACCTAATTTCTTCACTTCACATTTATTACTCTCAATTAACAAATCCTATGCTTAAAATTCGTTCAAGAAATCCGTGTTTCACATCTTCAATTTGTAAGTGGCTTTGTGTTCGTAACAAGATTACAAACAATGGTTTTAAATCATTTTGAAAATTAACGGTTGGATCTTAAACTATGGATGATTTTGTGTTCTACGCGTATGCGTATGAACACATAATCGTGTTTGGGTGTTTGTGGTTAGAAAGATAGTGTTAAAATGTGTTTCTTACATCAATAAACTCATTTTCATCACTTAAACGAACCCAGATACACGAATTGAGTGAATTTCAAAATTAGGGTTTATGCGTAATTTTGGGCGTTTTCAAATGTGAAGGTTTTTGGTCAAAAAGATTGTTGTGTGATGTTTATATCATGTTGAATTAATGATTTCAGCCCTATAACAACCCGTAAACACTAATTGAATAAAAATTGGAATTTAGGGTTTAATGTTCTTAGGTTTGGGTATTTTTATTCATCGCGTTTTGGATGTTAAAACTTGGTTATTAGACTCTCACAACACCTAAGACCTACCAGAAAACGTTTGGTGCAATTCCTATGGTTAGAAATGATATGCGTAATTCTTAAACTCTAGGGTTTTGACTTACGCGTATGACTTTCTACGCGTAAACTGTTTAACAAGTTTTCATGCCATAATCTTGTTTTAAAATGAATATATGTGTTAAGATTGATGATATGATGATTTTATTTCGTGCTTGTTACGCTTAAAACTCGTAATCAAGGTCTTTGTTACTCTACGCATAAGGATCACCTACGCGAGAAAGTTATGTAAGAGAAATTTTACGCGTAATCATACGCTGAAGGTTCTACAATGGGACTACGCGTATCCCGTGAAGGATATGTGTAACAATGACTTCTACGCATAAGGTCTACTTCACGAGTAAGCCTTACGCGTAAGGTTTTAAATGCCTACGCCGTAAGCTCTACACATAAGGTCCCATTTTCCCACGCGTAACATTTCTTACGCTGTAAGTAAGGATCCCACGATAAGCTTGCGACTACGCAGATACTTCTCCTGCTTACGCGATAAGCCTTGATCAAACCTTCGCTTTGAATTGTTACGCGTGCAAACTTGTAAATAAATGAATCATAACGTCACGAATCCAATAATGTCACTAATAAACTTAAACGCTTGATATGTTGTGAACTATAAGTGATAACATAAACTTTAAAACTTAAAGTTAACTAACTCACGAAACGCTTCACAATGTCATTGGACTATTGGACAAACAAGTGACTTAGGACTCAGAATAATCATTAACACTGTACATTCAATAATTAGACAATAAAAACCTTCGTTGACTAACATTATGTCTTTCGATATGTTGGTTCTTTTGGCTAATGTTATTTCGCATCACGACATGGTTGCTCAAATGAATGTGGATGCACCAAGTTCTCACAATTGTCGACATCTTCCTAATGGCTATCCGAGAAAGATTGGAAAGAACAACCTTAGGGTTGGCTTTGAAACCCTCACATGCTCGTAATCTTCTGTTTGATTGATTGTGGATGTTCTCAAGAATCATCCATACCAAAACATGCTCTCACACTCTGCTACAGTACCGGAGATTTACATTCAACAATTCTGGAATTCAATGCAAAGAATAAAAGGTCAAAGTGCAGTGACAGTGATGATCAATCACAAGCAAGTCACCATCACTCATGCAGACTTACGAGCTGTTCTTCTCATTCCTGAAATTGAGTCAACCGACTTCTTTGCCACACCTACTAAGGAGACAGTTATGCAATTCCTGCTTGATATTGGCTATGATGAAGCTTGAATTATTACTAAGCATTCTCATGTGGAGCTTAAGAACATTCCTCAACCGTGGAGAACCTCTACATCATCATCACCAAATCGGTCTCGGTCGTGACGGTGGATATGAGCATCCCAAGCTCATGGAACCGCAAATCTTCCGTCATTAATCAACAAGAAGGACATCGAAATTGAAGCTCGATATGGGATGACATGATGACCTTTCACAAAAGCTTGGCTCAAAGATTCCTATGTCGATACACTAAACTGCTGATCCAGAGAGCACTTGGACTTCATCCCGATATTCCCAAGAGGCTCAATGACCCCGACAATCACGATATGTTGACCGAGCCTATCCTATCCGCCGAATCAAGGAATCGTCAACAAAGAAACAGGTGCGGTGTTACCCGATCACCCACCGATGATGAAATCAAAAAGCTTGAAACGCATAAAAGGTATCGGGTAGCGGTAAGAGAAGGCAAAGTTGGTCATCTCGATGAGAAGTCTTCGTACACCTACACGGAGAACCGAAGAGGCAAGTGTAGCAAGTGCTTGCAAGCATCGAAAGTCAAAGGAAGTTTCCCAAAAGGATTCCTCCTCGTAAAAGGATTGTTCCGTAAGGAAGTCGAACCTATTCCCACACCTGAACCGCAAAGAAAGCTTGTGGATGAAAGCTCAAGGCACCGAATCGATGAAGAGATTACCTACTCGAAGCGCAAAGGATGACACTCCATCAAGATCAAAACCTCCCACCAATAGTGAACATGGCAAAGGAAGACTCTGTACTTGTACCTTATGAAGGAAGCTAGAGCTCGATGAAGAGCAACTGGAAAAATCCTACAGAAGAAGTTTAAAATCGTTAGACACCTTCAAAAGCTAAAGAATTTGAACAAGATCAAATGCGTGGCCCCGGAGGGTCGAGTGGTGGTGTCCACTCTTCATCAATTCTCGATGCGGTTAATCAACCCGATAAGGAACCGGTGCCACCACTCTTGTACAACAAAGAAAAGCTTGTGGAGGATACTATTGAATATGAGTTTGAGGAACTCAAACCGAGAAGTCTCGAGAAAGATAAAGATGTTGATTATGATAAGTTGCTTCGGATAGTCCTACACGCTCAAAGAAGGAAACTTCGAACCAACAAAGGACCCGGAGTCTCCTCACATCTCATCATCATCGGATTCATCATCTCACTCTTCACCACCACCATCAAAAAGATCAACCAAATCAACATCCAAATCAGTGAAGAATCCAACTCGATCTTGGATCTCTCACACTCATAAAAGAATTGTGAATGCTGTCAAACAAGTACTAAAAGTATCGTTGCCATCAAACAAGTTGATCTTTCGTCCAAATGGGACTACACTTTTCTCAAGAAGATTGTGGTCAAAAGACAAGACGAAAGGGATTATGCATTCTCTGAAGCTGACTTTGAGAATTTGTCTATCAACGACATTAAAGACATGTACCTTGCCAAAGTACTGTGGTCGCATGAGGCAATTTTCAATCAAGTACAACGTGAATTCATCAAGTCACCGCCATCTTCATCGACGCATAGTCATCAAAGAACGTGTAGAAGATCTCCGACTTGCGGTTGAATCATATCGGACCCGTGTCAATGATAAGGTTTTAAAAGGTACCATTTTGAGGGTCGTTTAAGTCCTTATTTGATCACTTTGTATCCGTTATTGCTTAATATCGTTCCTTTTCACTTTTTAGGTCTCGTGAAGGCAAAATGCTGGAATGGCACTTATTTGGACAGAAGGCGAATATATGAAGAAAATGGCCAAAGTCGAAATCGACACTCACATTCTTTGAAAGTATAAAGCGGACGGCGTCAAAAGCTATTTGCGACGCCGTCCCAAAATTATTGTGACGGTCGAACTCAAAACTCGTGTTTTCAAGAGACGGCGCCTAGTTGTGAAAGAGTAGGCCGTCGCTACTCGACGGCCTAGATGCGATCCGCACAACGCCGGTCAAGAGACGGCGTCACGGACATAAGGTGACGCCGTCGCAAGGTTAACGTGGCCAAGACGAAACCCTAATGGCGACACACGGCGCCACTAAACATAAGGTGACGCCGTCGCAATTGTAATCTTATATATAGAATCCGAATTTTTCGGTCTTTGTGTGGAGAGTCTTTGGAGTAAAACCTAAAACCGAACCTAAGGTGTCTTGTACAAGATTTTAGGGTTTTAACCCTATCTTACACCAAGATAAGTCTTTGCTTCATTAATTCAATTATGTCTTTGATTATTTGTGTGTATGCTTGCATGTTCTCCATGTCCGCTAATTTATTTGTGTGTTTGCTTAGGAAGTATGAAACTTAATTATTAAATATTGATTGGTTGTTTCTTATCTTAGTTGATTAATGATCTAGTAATGCGATAGGTCATTCGTTGTGTACTTAATGCTTGATTCATCTTTGTGAACCCTAGAGTATGATTACCGAGTGATTGTAGTCTAAACCATCCGAAGAGCGCCTTAGAGTAGGAGTCTATAATCTCTAAGTGGATTTGTAGACAAGACCCTTTGGTAAGTTCAAAGAGTTAGGAGAAACGATACCCTACAACTTTAGAAACACAACGCAACTAGGAATAAGACGTGACACTCAACCATCAATAGGAGATAATTAAGGAGTAATACAAACTAAGTAAACACATCTTTAAACTATCATACGAGCACACATTAATTAGACATAGACTCCCACAACCTTAGTTTAGATAATTAGATAATAGTAGAGTAATCGGTAGGAATACCAACCCCCAAATCCAATACCCGAGATTCAGACTTTTCCATTTTCATAAAATATAAAAAGATAAAAATAATCTTCCTCAACCTTAACCTTAGCGTAGTAACTCCCTACTAGCATTCCTATTCCCTAGAGAACGATATCAATACCGTGGCTTACCCTAATTACTACACTACAACGATTAGGTTCACTGCCTAGGGTGTTATAAAACTTGCTCGAAGAAAAGGAAGTTTCCTTGACCCCGAACGACGCGTGTAGCGTTATCAGTCAACTTAACTCCACCTCAGCTTGATCTTCCCGACATCAACCAGCTTTCACAATATACACTCATCAGCAAACCATTCGACGTCGTTTACCGCAGTGAACTACAAAGAAATTGCTTAATGGCGTGTAAAGATCTTCACAAGTTTGGGGATCACACTTTAAAGATGGTTCGTGACGGGTTGGCTTATCGGTTGAAGGCTATATATGAAGGCATTGGGTCTCCGAAGTGATGGAATTCTCAGGAACGAAGGGATGTGAAGAGAATCATTAGAATGATTGATGAAAGGTTGTTTCGACGGGATCAGTTCAGAACATTGGAAAGCTTTGTTGGTGGTCGACCCAGAATGAACATCACCGCTATCAACGCCTGCTCGCACTCGGAAACATCATCGAACTTCCTGGTACCCCTTGAACTGCTTCTCTCATTATAAATTTGGATGTGTGATTATATATGTCAATGGCTTGTGCATGCATTTATGTGTACAACCCGTACTTGTCAAGAAAGGACCCTGTGGTACGCTTCAGTGCCACAATCCTTATAAAAGGAGCGAAAGCTTCTTACTTTTGAGTAAAACCTATCAAACCTTTCATTATTCAAGGTTTTGCTCAAAAGAACAAGTACTTCCCTTGATGATTTTTCAAAACCTCGACCATATTTATTCTCAACTGTTCAAAAATAACATTTTTATATGCCATTTTTTAGGGGGAGAAAATTGTGTGATAAGAAATATGTTGTGCAAAATGCAAATGAATCTGTGTGCTTCAGACTTAACCAACGAATTGACGATACTTAACCGTTAGTAACACGAAAAGACTTGTCCGGGACGAGTAATAATTTCAAGCTAGTTCGCTAGTGATGTAAACGTGTCTCGCAAAGGACTTGTCCGAGTAGAATGTACCATTCGAGAAATTCTTGGTAGACATGAACTCTGACGGGTTTGACAACCTTTCGATGATTGTCTACACCTTCAAAGTAGTTATTAGAGCTAGTTGTCACCTAAAAGCTGACAATGTAACTCTTTAACTATGCAACGTAACCGTGTCTCGCGGGGATTGTCTATCTTGAGTGGATCAATTCAAAATGTGCGCTCTTTCCTCATTGTGCATTTAACCGTTAAAACTCTTAAGCATATGTGAGGGGAGTATTTATGCAAAATCTCATCTCAACAATGGTTCAAAATGTTTTCATTCATAAACACCGCACGAGATTTTTCAAGTAAATGGTTTTATGGCAACATAGGTTAGTCATGGATTTATAAGGTGACTAAGGTTAGGAATAACTGTCCTATGATCCGCCAGAGTCGGAGGGATCTACCCAAGGACACCACAAATAGTTAGAATTTAGAAGTCCTTAGGTATGATTGTAAAAGGAGAAATGAGAATCGGAGAAAGAAGGAGTTGAAGAATTAAAAGGAAATGCAAAGTAAAGGGTGAAAAGAAATAGCCCTCCATTATTCAACTTAGGCGCATAATCGGTTCAATTCATATGCTCTTGGTTGTCACTTGATGACGCCGGTATTAAAGATTAAAAGTCGTCATGGACCCAAAGGACGATGCATTAAACCTTCTTAAGCCACTCAAGTTTCTCTCAATGAAGCTTGTTTCATTCTCACAGGAACCCTACATAATCTATCGGCTTTTCTTAGAGATTGCCGATATTGAAGAAGGAGACCTCTCCTAGTCTCCGCCAGAAAACCAAAACGCATAATTGAGTCTAGAGCCACGAGATTCATCAAAAGATCTCTTAAGAACACTTGACATTTCATCACTTGTTGATCAACAAATAAGATCATCGATGGTTCATATCGAGTCCTTCATGGATCTTAGCAATCTGTCAAGAACATTTATGAGAGGTTCACAATTGTGATCCTCGGTGATTGAATGGAAACTCCCGCCAGGTCAACATCTAATGACCGACAAAGAAGTCACTTCAAGAACTCCCGTGGATTACGCGGAGTGTGTCTCAAACGGTCTACAGGTCGTGAAGTGATGCTTCGTGTACCTCAATGACTCATATGAACCGTAGATGTACTTGTACATCGCGTTATCTCACTTGTGGGACTCCAGCTCAGAACCGACCTTTGTGAGAATTAGAGTTGTGTTTTCACACTATGTCATAACAATCTTGAAGTTCAAACTTGTAAGTGCTGGAATTCGCTTATTACTAACCGCTTTAATGTTTTCTTCTTATGGAAGCTCGAGCGGAATGATCGTGCAGATTCTTCTCATGCTCACGCCAATATCATCACTAATAGAAGTTCTATCCAAAAGCAATACAACAATGTAATGATTCTTCATCAAATCAAAGAATTTACAAAGTTAAAGACTTAGAGAACTTCATCAAGATCAATTCCAACGTCAAAGAGCGTGTGAGCATGTTGAAGAATGACGTGGAGACACCGGAGCAGCAAGGCACTGAGGCGTAATTGATGCGCACTACAACATACTATCACTTTCATCACAAAGAACAATAATCAAAGAACAAAGTTAAAGATGACGCCAAAGCGTAACTGTTTAAAGAAAACAATTTCTCTACGGAGAGATTGTTCGAATCGAGGCAATTCTTCTCACAAGAAAGAAGAATGTCAAGACGCCAAAGCTACTATTACATCAACGCCTTCACCGCTTTCATCACTAACACTTAGGGGGAGATTGTTGGAAACACTCCTAAACCATAATCAAGTGTTAGTAATTAATATGTAATAGTTAGCTTAATTATGGCCTTTATGTTTGTTATTAGTCTTAAGCTTATGTAGAAGGCCCATGAGCTTAGGCCCATGTCCATTAAGGAAAGGATGGGAACTGAAGTGTTGCCCTAGCTTCCCTCCTATAAATACATTGTAATAACCCTCACTTGAGGGTTGGTTGTTCATTTTATTCACTCTCTTTACACTCTACGCCTAAACCGTATTATTAAGTTCGTGTGTGTGTGTATGTTTAACGTGTTCAACCGCCTCTATCTCTTTCTATTAAGCTTGTGTTGTAAAACTAGTGACATAACAAGCTTAAAATTTGGTTTTCTTACGTTTTCATACGTTTTTATAATTATTCATCCGTTTTTATGCGTTTTCGTCCATTTTCTTACATTTTTATATGTTTTTGTCCGTTTTCTTACGTTTCGTCTGTTTTCATACGTTTCTATACTTTTTCGTCTATTTTCTTACGCTTTCATCCGTTTTTATACGTTTTCGTCCGTTTTTATATGTTTTCGTCCGTTTTCCTACTATTTCATACGTTTTAATACGTTTTTCGCTATTTTCATCCGTTTTTATACGTTTTCGTCTGTTTTCTTACATTTCATACATCTTTATACGTTTTCTTCCGTTTTTATACGTTTTCTTCCGTTTTCTTACGTCTTCATATGTTTTTATTTGTTTTCGTTCATTTTCATCCGTTTTTATATATGTTTTCGTCCGTTTTTATACATTTTCGTCCGTTTTTGTATGTTCTCGGCTGTTTTCTTTATGTTTCCATACGTTTCTTATGTTTTTGTCCGTTTTTATACGTTTTCGTTCGTTTTTATACACTTTCATATGTTTTTATACGTTTTCATTCGTTTTTATACGTTTCGTCTGTTTTCTTACGTTTTCATATGTTTTTATACGTTTTCGTCCATTTTCTTACCATTTTATCAGTTTTTATACGTTTTCGTCTATTTTAATGTAATGTGCTTCCAACGCCAATAAAAAGTACAAGAACTTTACTTATCCGTAAACGTGATTCTATGTCCTATAATGCTCATCAAAGAAGTGCACCAAAACTTGGGGGGGAGAGGTATCTATCGTATTCTTCACTTGATATTCTTCTCCCGAGCTCATGGAATTGACGTAAGTAGTTGGGTGGTCAGGTGAGCCCTAATAAAATTGCTTAGAAAAGATGAGATAGAGAGTAGGATGATTAATTGGTACCGAAAACCTGTGACTAGATCGTCCTTAAGACGGATGCGACGGGCAGAAGATAATACTTTTTTGTCCGTTTTCTTACGTTTTTGTACATTTTCATCTGTTTTGTACGTTTTGTTAGCTTTTATATGATTTTTTTTTATGTTTTTGTAAGTTTTTATACGTTTTCATTCACTTTTATATGAAAGAAAATGTATAAAAATAGTTGAAAACGTAAGAAAATGTATAAAATTGAATGAAACCGTATAAAAGCAAACAAAAATGTAAGAAAATGAACGAAAATGTAAGAAAACAGGCAAAACTTAACAAAATCGAGCGAAAACGTGTAAAAACGGACCAAAACTTATAAAACGGATGAAAACATAAGAAAATGTATTTAAAACGTATGAGAACGATAAAAATTTAAGTAAACAAAGTAGAACGTATAAAATGGACGAAACGTATAAAACGAACGAAACGATAAAATGGACGAAACCGTGTAGGAATGGATTTAAAACATAAGAAAACGGACGAAAACGTATGAAATGGACGAGGCGGAGAGGTATCTATCGTATTCTCCACTTGATATTCTTCTCCCGAGCTCATGGAATTGACGTAAGTAGTTGGGTGGTCAGGTGAGCCCTAATAAAATTGCTTAGAAAAGATGAGATAGAGAGTAGGATGATTAATTGGTACCGAAAACCTGTGACTAGATCGTCCTTAAGACGGATGCGACGGGCAGAAGTTAATACTTTTTTGTCCGTTTTCTTACGTTTTTGTACATTTTCATCTGTTTTGTACGTTTTTGTTAGCTTTTATATGATTTTTTTTTATGTTTTTGTAAGTTTTTATACGTTTTTATTCACTTTTATATGAAAGAAAATGTATAAAAATAGTTGAAAACGTAAGAAAATGTATAAAATTGAATGAAACCATATAAAAGCAAACAAAAATGTAAGAAAATGAACGAAAATGTAAGAAAACAGGCAAAACTTAACAAAATCGAGCGAAAACGTGTAAAAACGGACCAAAACTTATAAAAACGGATGAAAACATAAGAAAACAGACGAAAACGTATGAGAACGTATAAAAATTTAAGTAAAACAGGCGAGAACGTACAAAAATGGACGAAAACGTATAAAAACGAACGAAAACGTATAAAATGGACGAAACCGTGTAGGAATGGATTTAAAACATAAGAAAACGGACGAAAACGTATGAAATGGACGAAAACGTATAGAAACGGACGAAAACGTATAAAAACGGATGAAAACGTAAGAAAACAGACAAAAACGTATAAAAACAGATGAAAACGGAAGAAAACGTATATAAACGGATGAAAATGTAAAAAACCGTATGTGAATGTAAGAAAACGGATGAAAATGTATAAAAATGTATAAAAATGAATGAGAACGTATAAAAACGGATGAAAACGTATAAAAACGTAAGAAGATCAAGAAAACGATACAAAAATGTATTTAAAACGTATAAAAATGATGAAAACGTTAGTAAAAACGTGATACAAACGGAGTTTAGAAACGTACAAAAAACGAATGAAAACGAACAAATTCATAAGGTGTTGTTCAATTTTTACTTTTAGCCAATTCGACGAATTCATAAGGTGCAAAAATACCAACTTGACTTCTTTTGAAGTAATAAAATTTTCGGTTTTTTTCTAAATTCTTTTTGATTTTTTGGCAATGCCTATTAAAATTATGTGAGCACATTATTCAATGAACATTGGATTAAATGTAGATTTATGGATTCTTTTTGATTTTTTGGCAATGCCTATTAAAATTATGTGAGCACATTATTCAATGAACATTGGATTAAATGTAGATTTATGGTTAAAAAAAAAATATCGTAGTTCTTGGAGTTTCCAAAGTTGACAATGTCTCATATGAATCTGGTTATTACAAAACAAGTGATTTTACATGTGAAACTAAATGTGCTTTAACATGATCTAAACATTATTTATCTCATGCTGGAGCTCATTAAGGTATCACTATATAATCACTTGACAATATGTGTAATAACTCATCAAGATTATATCTATGCGTTTATTTCTTTCATTTTCCTATGTGGGATTGAATATGCATGTACCACAAAAACAACATGATTACACAGAAGTTAACCTTGTTTGACACATTTACATAGATTGGGTTGGAGTATTACTATTGTTGTTCATCTCGGGTCAAATGGTATAAGCTAAATGATTAAGCTATAAGAAAACACCTCAGGTGATTTGAATATATGGATCAAACCGAAGTGTATTCCAATCCCTAAAAATCTCTTAAATCGCTTTAATCATTACATTAGATAGTTCTGAATGTAACTTATGAACATTTTTAGCACATCATTCATTTTAAATCTTTGAAACGTGAATAAAGAGATGTGTTCTAGTACGTTTGGCCTAATCTGACTCTACATGTTTCCCCCAAATTTTTACTTAAGGATAAGTAAATCAACATTGTCTTTATAAAATATGTACTTGTTGTCTAAGAGCTATTAAATGTGCTTGCTTTCTCATTCTCGAGCGCCCAGGAAATTCTCTAATTGAAACCATCCTGAAACATAGCTAGCCATATTAGTAGTAGAAATAACCAACTTAACTTTTGTTTCATAACATCAAGAAACAAAAAATCTTACCTCCTAATCTTTCTAATATCCGTCTGGTCGTCGTTGCTCTCAGTATTATTGGTAAAAGGCTCCTGAACTCGGTGAGCAACATCAGCTTCAAATGTTTGATTAATTAACTCTTGGATATCATGTTCAGAAGAGGTCCTACTCAAGGAAAAATCGTTACATTGTTCTTTTTTGTAATTATGATTGATAATATTCGGTTAGCAAACATTGTTTCACCAAATCATGGGTTTTGAAGAGTTTGGTTAAACGGTATGTCTAGCTTTATTAGAGACAAACGGGCCACGGACAGTATAGATAATTTTTATTATGGAAAAATGAATTTGGTTACTCAAAAACGATAAGAGATTTTATTGCCGACACCCATACACGCTCTGGACTAGGCAAACGCAGTTTGGACCAAGTTATAACTTGTATAAGGTACCAATGTAAAACCACTTAACTGTATGCTTGATAACTCATCAAGATTATATCTATGCGTTTATTTTTTTCATTTTTCTATGTGGGATTGATTATGCGTGTACAACAAAAACAATTAACATTTACACATAAGCTCCAAAATGTTTCTATGCTTTGTATACTTTTTGGGCGCTTTACTAAAGCTATATACGTTATCCTTATTTGACACATTTACATCGATTCGTTTGGATTATTACTATTGTTATTCATCTCGGTTCAAACGATATAGGCTAAATGATTAATCTATCAAGAAACATGTCCAACGATTGGAATGGCTCAAACTAGTAACGAAAAATTAGAAATTCATCCGAAGTGTATTCCCACGCCTAAAAATCTCTTAAATCGCTTTCATTATTATGATAGATATTATTTCTCAATATAACTTAATTGAGAACATTTTTAGCATATCATTCGCTTTAATCTTTGTAATGCGGTTTAGAATAAGTAGATCAACTTAACATTGTTGGTAGAATACTTACATGCTCCTCAAGAGCTGCTAGATGTGCTTGTTTTCTTTTTTTCGAGCGCCTAGCAGCTTCTCTACTTAAAACCATCCTGAAATTACAACCAACCATCGTAGTTGTAGGAGTGACCAACTTTTCTTTCATAACTTTATGAAACAAAAAATCTTACCTCCTAATCTTTCTATTATCTATTTGGCCGTCATTGATCTCACTATTATTGGTAATAGGCTCATGAGTTCGGTGATCGACATCACCTTCCAATGATGGATTGTTTAACTCTTTGATATTATTGTCATTGTTATTGTAAGTATTACCCATGATGATTTATGTGTGGCATTAAGTTGAATGAGTTGCATAGTGATTTATACTTTATAAGATCATGTTTGTAAAAAAGTTGTTAGGGTTTATCTTTATATATAGTTTCTTCACCTTTAAGGATTTGCAAAGATTGGAGCAAGCATTGTACGAGGAAAAGCTTTTAAATGGCTTTATCCAAAAGTTAAATGAAAACAAACACGGAAATAAATATGAAAGAACTAATACAAAATGGTATTGCCTATAAATATTAGTCGATATAGTTTACATATCTATTAGTTAGTATTTGTATTAGACCCATTTATATGTTTGAAGGCCTAGCCCACATGTTAGTTCTAGAATTCTCTATGTACAATTATATATACGGTTGTTTTTATGAATGCAAATCAAGGAAACATAATCACCTTCCAATATGGTAATCAAAGCCAATTAACTCTTCTATTTTCTCTCTAAACAAATCTCGTAAACCCCATCTCAATCTCAATTCTGGAATCCTTTTCATTCTCTCTTCTTGCCGCACTTTGTATTCTTCTGTTGAATATTTAATTGCATAGCCACACAAATATATCATCACCATTCACCACGTAAAAGATTCCAAGTGTGTCAGGCATTTGTTAATTTTCATTTTCTTGTCCATTGGTTGGTTTGACTAATACAATTCTTTTGTATTATGTATCAATCTCCTAAAACCATAGTTGATGAAATCCCAACAGTTGGCTCCTCTATGGCTAGTATATTAAAAAATAATCATGCTAGGTCATCACAGAATAAGATATGGAATAGTTACACCACCAATTCATTTATCGCTCAACCAACATAAAAGGCTATGGTGCGTTTAGTTGGAGGAAAACACTTTTTTTTTCCACAAAATGTTTGTGTAAAATAAGAAAAACAGATATCATGTCCAAATTAGCGTTTTTCAACAAAATATTTTGCAAAACACAAGATCACTTATTTCTTAATTTAACAAGAAAAATTACAAAACAACTTTTAATTATTTTTCTTGTTTTCCTTTGTAACCCGCAACCCTCCCTTTCTAATGGCAAAAGGGCTTGTGAATATCACTCTAAAATATGAGAGGTCTCAAGTTCAATTACTGCTAAATGCAAACAACCTTAAGTAGCCACACCAACCTCCTGAAAAGGGAAGGCTTTACCTGGTGTGAACATGTATGGCAGTGATTCAAACCCCGTGAATTAATCGGCCAAAAAGTAAGAAATTATGATTTAAATAAAAAAGTCATTATCACCAATTAAAACCGCTTTCTCAAAACCACATAAGCCAACAGGCAAAACATCAACCGAAGCCAACTAGTCTGCCAAAAAACCTGAACCATCAAGCGGTGGTGGCTGTTTGGTAGACGACGGCGGTGATGATGGTTGTGAGTGGGTGGTGGTTTACAGAGAGTGAGGGCTTTGTATGTGTATTTTTTTTGTGGTGTGTTTTTAGGTTTTGTGTGGGTTTATATATGTTTTTAGGTTTTGGAGGGCTGGTACAAAATGGGCTGTTACAATGGTTGAAATGGATTGTTACAACAAAATTTACGAAATGACATGTTACGAAATGGACTACAGATGAAGACACTTAAATTTTCAGTTCTTTAACTTTTAATTATATGTGCATGCATTGATTTCATGGCAAAGTAAGACAAATATTTCGCAAGTGTGTTTTCTGAAATTTTTAAGTTTTTCATTTTGGGAAAGTCGCAAATACATTATAAAGTAGTGCATATATATACTTACATGGACGGATCTAGATAGTAAATGTGAGGGCATGCCTACATATTAAAGAAAAAGTTGATATTTTAGTGTAATTTTTATTTAATTTTGACTTTTTTTCGAAAGTGACCCCCACCAAAATCTCAAATTGCCCCCCACTCACGTACTAAAATCCAACATTTAACTCTTTAAAGCCTTATATATCATTCATGTCTAAGTAAAAATACTCGATTTATCATTAAGTTTCTAGTTTTTCTTTCGCA
The DNA here is from genome assembly GCA_022545495.1 of Chrysanthemum lavandulifolium. Classification (NCBI taxonomy): domain Eukaryota; kingdom Viridiplantae; phylum Streptophyta; class Magnoliopsida; order Asterales; family Asteraceae; genus Chrysanthemum; species Chrysanthemum lavandulifolium. The sequence goes on from CM040240.1 coordinate 264,139,051, forward strand.
TTTTGTTGCTATCGTAAAAAAAAAAAATTGCCCCCCACATCCTATTTTTCTTGGTCCGTCACTGTATACTTAGTTTTAGTAGGTTGTACATTTTTGGTCCTAGTTTTTTAGTTTAAACCACCGTAAGTGAGTTAAAAACAAAATTGACACTGTGAATCCATTTGTAAGAAATTTTTCATGAATTGTAACTTTTTTTTTAAATGGATTTAGGACACTGAAAATATAAGATATTGTCGAGAAAGGCATCAAAATAATACTACGTGGAAAATTTGAAGTGAAATGTATCTAGTATCTTTGAAAAAATTAATTAGAACAAACTTTTTGAAACAATTATAATCTAATTTTCGTGTTCGTCTTATAATTTTGGCGCAAAGCCTTTAAAAATCACTGCACGAACATGCATGATGTGATATTAAAAAGATGGGATGTAGCATGTTACCATACCATGGTTAAACATGTATGATTGAAAGCAGAAAAGCTGTTAAAAAACTCCAAACAGCCCGTTAGTAGTTGAATGGAATGTAAAGAGGGGGAGAGTTTATATATTTAGAAAGAAAGATACGGAGTAAAAGATTGGGAAAGTGGGCTGTAAAACAGTTGGCCTGGGCTTAAGAAAAGTACAACCGCTTTAGGTTAAAAACCGTACATATATACATTGCGTCATCTAAGTTGACTCTCTGTCTCAATTAACCCTAAACTAGAAACTACTGTAAGGTTTGATAGATTCGATTGGCAAGATATGGTTGCGTTTGATGTGGTCGAAGATATACTCTTAAGATCGGATGCTAATGATCTTCTCCGATTCAAAAGCGTTTGTAAGTCATGCTATTCTTTGATATCAGCTCCTCGTTTTGCTAAAGCTCATCTAAAGAAAACTTGTAATAATAACGATAGCAGCAAGGTTGGGCATATAAGAATAGTTATGCCGACATATTGGAAAATAGCTAATAAGAGCATGTATCAAGTCAATCAATGGAGGGTTGTTGGTTCTTCCAATGGCCTTTTATGCGTGTCTCGTTTGCAACAAGATGGTTTAGTTTTGGTAAACAATCCTTGCACAGGAGAGGTTAGAAAACTACCAATGGCTCCCATGTATCCTGAAAAGGTTTATGGGGTTTCTGGTTTCGTATGTTTGAGTTTTGGTTATGATGCATCTACAGATGATTACAAGGTTGTTTTGGGGATCAAAATAAGTTACCATGAGACACTCATTCAAGTCTTGTCATTGAAATCAAATACTTGGAAAACTATGGACAATTCAAGTTTACATTTCTTCATAACAGGTCTGGCATCCTGTTCAATGGGGCATTTTATTGGTTTGTGTTTGAACGTAACAATGAGAATACTAAGAGAGTAATTATTTCTTTTGATTTATCTAGGGAGGATTTTACAACAATCCCCCAACCTAACGACGCAAGATATTTATCGGCTAGATTATCACTCGGGATTGCGGATAACCAACTATGCATATACTTCCCTAACGAAAACAACGATACCCCTCATGACATATGAGTGATGAGAAGCCCCGGTGTTGAACAGTCTTGGGAACGCTTGCCAAACGATTGCGAGATGAAGTACGAGGTTGTAACCTCTGTGAAAATGCTACAGTTCAGTTCACCCAAGCAGAAGAGTATCAATTTCTTGTGTGATGATAATAAATGCTTGTCAAAGGCTTGGAATAATATTACTGCTCATATATTTATGCCAAGCCTTGTATCTCCGTATGTTAATTCCGGGGGACCAAGCTACCCAACGAATAACAAGACGATTGTTAACGCAAGGAGTATTGAGGTTAGTTTTGCTTTTTATGTCTTATTTCGCAGTTTTAGTCATGTAGAACTGGGTTACGCTGCCGATGCTTTTTTCTTTCCGTGCACGATAGCACTCCCTTTTTGACATCTGTTTAATGACAAAATCAAAGGGCGTTTGTTTAAGCTTATATGTGGCTTATGAGCTTATTTTTTTCTCAACTTATATATCACAAGCTCCAAATTCTGGCTTATTAGGTGTTTGTTTAAACTTATATATATGGGCTTATGAGCTTATTTGATTTCGGCTTGTACACACACAAGTTGGTTGGTTAATCTTAGACGTCCCGTAAGAGGCGTAGTGACCCAATGAAATTTAAGATAATGTGTGTGTGAGAGAGAGTGTATTTTAGGTGTATTTATGTTTAAGTGAGATACAAATCCTCAAGAAACGGGCTAGCAACATTCGGGTCATCGGTTCAACCGGTCGAGTCTAAACCGAATTTTAAAGCATTGTCGTACTCTACTATTTCTTTTTCAATTGTGTTTTGTTTTTTGATAGTTTGTTCCTTCCTTAAGTCTTGAAGTGCAAAGTTATAAATAGCGTGAGGCGTGACGTGACGGCATGATCATGCTTCACGCTCGAGCGGTCAAAACGAAGCTAATGCATTTCTAAGGAGTGTCATAAGGAGGCACAAAATACGAAAATACTTATATATTTATATCATATTTCATATATATCGAGTTTACAAAAAGCATTGTAGATAATGAATAAAGTTAAGAAACTATCTTTACATGTAACATTCTTCATTTAAAAAAAAGTTGAATAAAACAACATGTCACGCCTCACGCCTTAGCCCGCCTTATCGTGTCTTTTCCCGCCCCATCTCACACCACGCCTAGAGTCGACGCCTTGGTCTGTTTCGTAACGAGCTCATATTTGTCATAGATTCAATGAATCAATCCTTATCATTTATTTTTTTATCAAAAAAAAAATAATAAATAAATAAACTTTCACCTTTTTAAAAAAAATAAATTTCTCGCAAACCGTTAATCGTTACACGAAAAAAATCATACCATCACGACAAGAATTAAATTATCTTTCTATAAATATGCATTTTTATATACTTTCAACGATTTTTTTTTTCAAAATTTCCACCTAGAAAAATCACATGTGATTTGATTTTTTTTACAAATCACATGTGATTTTTCTAGGCGAATTTTTTGAAAAACAAAAATTCGTCGAAAGCATAGAGAAGTGCATATCTATAGGTATATAATTTAATTTTCGACACGATGGAGTATTTTTTGTAGCTTGAAGATTTACCATTTGCAAGATATGTTGTTTTAAAAAAAAAAAAAAAAAAAAAAAAGTGAAAATGGTCTTTATTAATTTTGTTCAAAATGGATGGCTAAAATTAATTTATTGGATCTATGACAAATATGAGATTTATATTGATCTCAACTTGTTGTTAAGAAGGGTTCTAGGTATGCTTTCCAAGGTCCTTCCTTTTTTATACATAGAGTATTGATTAAGGCATTTATTTATACTTTGTTAAGGTTGCTAAAGGAGAGTGCCGACATACGCAAACAGATATAGGGAGTTTTTTCAAGGCTTCCGAAAAGGTAAAAATATGTTTTTTGTTGTCTTTTTTCTACAAGTTGTACCTGGTTTAGAATTGGTTCTCCTTTTTAAACGTTCAAATACAATTGCAGATTGAGAAAATTTATAGGCTGGAAGTTGGAGAGGTTGATAATTTGTATTTGCACGAAGATGGTGAGACTTAAAGCTCTTTTTATTCTACACACAAGCTTTACGTGGTTAAGAATTTGTTATAAACCTTTTAAATATTTTGAGACTTAAAGCTCTTTTTATTCTACACACAAGCTTTACGTGGTTAAGAATTTGTTATAAACCTTTTAAATATTTTGAAACTTTCATTTACAGGAAAAACTGAGATTGAAGAAATCCTTTATAAGGATAGAGGGTGTCACTTAGTAACTCTTTCTCTAGAAAACGGAGAGGGTGGAAAAATAAGAGGGTAATAGTTAATTTTCGAATAAGGAGATTGTATTATTTTCAATAATATGAATAGTGTGTTATTGTTGTACTGGATTAATCTTAATAGATGATTGATTGTTTTGTGTTTCGGGAACTCTGTGCATCCCGCTCATATCATACTGCTCATGGATCATACGATCATGAAAACAAGGGCAATGGAGAACTTCTGATCATGAAATTCAGTAGCTTCCAATCTGTTAATAGAAATGGATTATTTGGTCATAAAAACAAACAATGCAATGGAGACTGAATAACTTCCTATAATTCGGAACCAATTGGACACCCAATGGCCAAAAGCAAAGATGATTACATTGCATGATTGTTTACTCGCGTAGTGTTTGGTATGTTGTAATCAAAGTCGGAATAGAAAAGATTATTACAATGTAATGAAAAAATGTTGTTTGTTTATATTCATAGATTGTAACGATTCAATACAAGGAACATTACATCAAACACATTCATTAACTAACCAAATTAAAAATAAACTTCCTATCATCAATGGGTATTTTAGTCTTTCTATTATCGATTTCATTACGTCTTATCATACAAACCAAACACTATTTATTCCATTACATCGTTTATTCTATTTATTTGATATTTCATTCCGTCCTACAACGATTGCATCTTTTTCCTATAATTATTTATATATAATATACTATAACTCCAAATTCATAGGCTTAACTCCAAGCAATGACTAGGACAGTTCATAGGCTTTACTCCAAATTCATTCTCAACAATTTCAATAAAAGAAAACATGAAACAATGTCATATTATATAAGGACAATATGTATTTAGATAAGTAAAATATATCTATTAAGGTTGGTGGTGGTGGTAGAGGGTGGTGATGTTAGTTGTGTGGTGGTGGTGGCTGTGTTTGTGATGTGGTGGCTTTTAATCAAAAAAAAAAAAAAAGAATAGAGTAAATTGTAAATTACGTCCATGGAAGAAGAAGACGGCATGTTAGTCATTTCGCGTGGACTGAACGAGAAAAATAATGAGCATTAGTGAACAGTGCCTTTCAGTGACTGTTTTGCAAAAATATAAGACATTAATATTTTTTTGCAACTAAGTTCGTCCCGGTGTAATCCTTGCACATTCGTGTTACTTTAAAGGACTATTTTTGCAATTTACCCGTTTTTATAACAAAATATACTTTTTACCACTTTGATTTTAGTAGTGCCACATGTACACGTTGAATTTTTTTCCCTAATCTCTTTAAGAGGTGAGATCCTTGCAAAACATGTATCTTTTAAAGAACAAATAAGTCAATCTCAACCATCCATCCACCTTTCATCTAATGGCTGAAATGAAGCCAAAAATAACAAAGAGAGGGCAAAATTAGCATTTTAGCTCATTTAATATAAAAACTCACTTTCCACCTTTTAAAAAAAAAATAACATATCTTGCAAACAGTAAATCTTCAAGCTACGAAAAATACACCATCGCGACGACAATTAAGTCATCTTTCTATAGACATGTACTTTTATATACTTTCGACGATTTTGTTTTTCAAAATTTCCGTCCAGAAAAATCCCACGGGATTCGTAAAAAAAATCCCATGAAATTCGTAAAAAGACGATTTTTTTTTCAAAATTTTTGTCCAGAAAAATCCCACGGGATTCGTAAAAAGACGAACCTTTTTTTTCAAAATTTCCGTCGAAAAATCCCACGGATTCGTAAAAATCCCACGGATTCGTAAAAAATCTCACGGGATTCGTAAAAAGACGATTTTTTTTTTTCAAAATTTTTGCCCAGAAAAATCTCACGAGATTCGTAAAAAATTCACTTGTGATTTGTTATTTTAAATAAAATCAAAAGTGATTTGTAAAAATGAGTAAATCACTGTTTTATACTTTTATGTCACAGCTTTTTAAGGGTAGATTTTTTTTATATGATTGTTGAAATGAGCTCTTGGAATATCTTTATTATAAAGTTGTATGTTGTTATACAGAATCACATGTGATTCAATCACATGTGATTCTCTCTGATCCATTGGATTTCATGTAGAATCTCATGTGTTCCATAAAGATGTAGGACCTTACTGTATGAATTTTTATCAACCTTATCACAAACCCAACACAACCTTATACCACAGTATAACCACGTTTACACACAACACGCTCAACCCAAACACAAACATAAAGCTTAGTACAAAGAAGGAAAGATTAAGATGATGGTGACTTGATGTTTATACAAAACCGTATGTGAGAGGATAAAGATAAACACAATAAGTTGTATATTCCTTGAGAGAGAAAACACACACACACACACACACTTTTAGCACACCCTCAAATGACCATTTGAGGGTATTTATAGTACAAGAGGCTTGTTGCCCTAAAAGGCTTTCCTTGGGCTTCGCCTTGGGCTTCGTGGAGTTGGATTGGATTGCACATAATAAAAGGCTAGCTTATCTTAACTATTAGCCATTTAGCTTAGCCCAATCCACGAGCCCGTTGACTATTCTATCACGATATCTAACACACGTTACAAAGTTCCTAAACGTGAATGACCATCACTTCTAATAAAACTATTAAGGCTAACAATCTCCCCTGGGGTGGTCATTCAAATGATGCTCCACTTGATTAGGTCTTTACTTTTCTCGAGCTTGAACTTTGTGTGTAGATATAGAATAGTCTTGATTCTTTGTTCCTTCATGCTTTGTGATCGATTAATGTGGTTGTTCGCCGTTGTCAACTTCGTTGGTTAGGTATCTCCACGTCTTTCTCCACCATGCTCACACTTCTATTTGACTTTGGTTACCAATGATGTAGTTCTCGAGTCTTTAAACTTTGTAGATTCTTTGACATTGACGAAGAATCATCTTTAACTTTGAGTAGCCTTTGATTTTGATGAGAACTTTCATGTGTTGTTGGTATGAGCATGTGGCGAGTCCGCACGATCCATCCGCTCCCGAGCTTCCATAAGAAGAAAACATAAAACAAAGTTAGTAATAAGCGGAATCGCACTTACAAGTTTGAATTTCGAGGGTGTTAACAAAGATAGTGTGAAAACACGTCTCTAATTCTCACAGAGGCCGTTCTCGAACCTGAGTCCCACAAGTGAGATAACGCGATATACCAAGTACATCTACATTCGGATGAGTCGCCGAGGTACACCAAGCATCACTTCACGATCAGACCGCTTGAGACACACTAAGCGTAATCCACGGGAGTTACCGAAGTGACCGCCGTGGTCGCTTGATGTTGACCCGGCAGAGTTTCCATTCAATCACTCAAGATCACAGATTTGAAACTTCTCATAAATGTTTTGGCAAATTGCTAAGATCTCGTGAGGACTCTAGAATATATCACTTGTGTCCTTATTGATGAACAACAAGCGATGTCATGTCATGTGTTCCTATGAGATCTTTTGATGAATCTCGTGGCTCTAGACTCAATAGTGCATTTTGGTTTTCCGAGCGGAGACTAGGAGAGGGTCTCCTTCTTCAATATCAACGATCTCTAAGAGAAAGTCGATAGATTATGTAGGGTTCCCAGTGAGAATGAAACAAACTTTTAAGAGGAATTGAGTGGCTAGAAGGTTTAGTGCAAGGCGTCATCGGGTCCATGACGCCTTTGTCTTCAATACCAAGTGTCATCTAGTGACAACCAAGAGCATATGTATTGAACCCGGTTTCGCCCTAAGGTTGAATATGGAGGGCTATTTCTTTTCACCCTTTCTTTTACATTTCTTTTAATTCTTCAACCCTTCTTTCTCCTTTCTCACATTACTCCTTTTTTCAATCATACCTAAGGACTTCTAATACTAACTATGGGTGTTGTCCTTGGGTAGATCCTCCGGCTCTCGCGGATCATAGGACTAATTTCCTATCCTTAGTCACCTTATAACTCCATGATCGTCCTATTGTTGCCATAAAACCATTTTTCTTGAAAATCTCTCGAGTGTTTATGATAGAAAACATGTTTGAGACACTCCGAGAGTTTTATATTTTCGTAAACACTCCCCTTCACATGTGCTTATAAGTTTTGACAAATCGCACATAGAGGGTAGAGTTCGCACTTTTGAATTGATCGGCTCATGATAGACAATTCCCACGAGACACGGTTACGTTGCCTAGTTAAAGAGTTCCATTGTCGCTTTTAGGTGACAACTAGCTCTAATAACTAACTTGAAGTTGTAAACACTCCTTGAAAAGGAGGTTAGACCCATGAAGGTGCATATCTATCACAAGTTTCTCGAGATGGTACATTTATCGACTTTGATTCCGTCAATTCATTGGTTCCGTCTCGAGTCGAGCTCATTTTGAGATTCAAACAACGATCATTAAACTTTTGATCACATTTTAATCACGCTCCTCCCTCAAAAATAGCATATTCGTGATATTTTGATATCAACGGATTAAACAAACATTTTAGAATCTTTTGGGAGACAAACGGATTTGATTTAAGCATGAATTTGGAACATTTTAGTTTTATACTCCCCTTTAATAAAGCATAATCAATTAAAGGGTTTTAGAGGAGTTATCTTGAGCACAAAATATTTTGAAAGATTTTGAAAATCTTTTGAACAATCTTGAAAAGGTGCTCAAGATGATGATGATTTCTCACCATTTTTAAATGTAGTGCATCAAGCGTACACTAGATTTTTTCTATAAAAGCACGAGTTTTGATTTGAAAAATAATCAAAAGTCATCATTTTAGTCCGGTTTCGCATCAAGTATACGAAAGCCATTTTATGAAGAAATTTTGAGAAATGACATGTTTTGAAAACATTAAAGAACTCTCGCTCAAGCATCCGTACATACCCGTATCATTGTTGAATGACATTTCTAGAAACGCATGTAATATCGATTATACGAGAGACATGTCGTGAGAAGAATATTTTGGATTTTTGATTTTATATTGTTTTTGTATTTTTGAAAGTTTTATATTTTTATATTTTGCTTTTGTTGGTTTTTCAAATTTTGTATTTTGTTTTTCAAAAATATTTACAATAAGCTTGTTGGAAAATCATTTTCAAGAAGATTCGAGAAGACGTTCTAACTCCTCGTGGGTTAGGCTTCAGATTCCAATTCGTCGAACTAAATCGTCAAACCTTTCTTTTGGAAGGGCTTTAGTAAATATATCGGCGAGTTGGTAATCTGTCTTCACGAAGAATAATTCAACAAGACCATTTTCGACGTACTCTTTGATGAAGTGATAGCGGACTCGATATGCTTAGTCTTTGAGTGATGAACAGATTGCATGATATGGCTATGGCACTTTTCGAGTCACAATACATAGGTATTTTATCGAAAGTAAAGCCATAATCTGTGAGTTGTGTTCTCATCCATAGAACTTGAGCACAACACGCAGATAGAGACACATACTCGCCTTCACGGTTGAAAGTGCAAGGCAATCTTGTTTCTTTGAAGACCACTTACTAACTTTTCACCCAAAATTGTGCTCCTCCGGATGTACTTTTGTCAGAACTTGATCACCGCGTGGTCTCGATCCGAAAAAGCAATTAGATCAAATCCGGATTCCTTCGGATACCAAAGTCCCATGTGAATGGATGTCTTGTGTACCGAAGATCCGCTTAACCTCTTTGAGGTGCATTCGGTAGGCTTTGCTCGAAACCGTGCTAATAAGCAAACAAAGAAATGAATATCCGGTCGACTAGCAAGTGAGGTACATGAGAGAACCAATCATGCTCCGATATTTCTTCGGATCAATAGGTTTCCCAAACAAATCGGCTCCAATTTTTGGTGAAGTTACCATTGGTGTTCGACAGAGTCACAATTATCCATACCATGATTTTTCAAAATCTCGGTTGTGTATTTAGCTTGATTTATAAAAATTCCACGAGGACCGATGTATTTGTAAACCAAGAAAGAATTTTAGTTCCCCATCATGGACATTTCAAATTTACTTTTCATGAGATTTTCAAAATGTTTTGAAAGATTCGGATTAGTGGACCCAAAGATGATGTCATCCACATAAATCGAACAATCAAAATGTCATTTTGCATTTTTGTGTAAACAAGGTAGGATCAACTGTTCCTTTGGTGAAATTGTTTTGGATAAGGAAAGAGGACGTCATCATACCACGCTCTGAGCTTGTTTTAATCCATAGATTGCCTTTTGAGTTTGTAGACGTAGTCCGGATGTTCCAAGTCTATGAAGCCTTCGGCCGACTCACGACACTTCTTCTTTCGTAGTTCCATTCAAGAACGCGGTCTTAATGTCCATCCGATAAACCGTGATGTTTTTGTGAGTCGATAGGCCAAGAATATCCCGATCGCTTCTAGTCTAGCTACCGCGAATGACTCTTCAAAGTCTATCCCTTCTCTGTTCGTATCCTTTGGCCACAAGACGAGCTTTGTTGCGAATTACAATCATCTCTTCATCCCTTTTGTTCTTCCATAACCATTTGAGATCAATGACGCGAATGTCAATGTCAATTGTTGGTCTTGGAACCATTTCCCAAGAGTCATGTAGACGGTATTGGAGAAGTTCCTCCGCATCGCTTCTATCCATGCGGTTTCGCCATTGCCTCGCGAATGTTCTTTGGCTCTATATTGCTAATTGAGCAAAGGTAAATGCATAAGTCGCAATCGGTGGCAAGTTGACGCCTCGTCCGAATTGGCCTTGAAGGTTCACCAATAACTTGTTCAATTGGGTGGTCTTTTGTCCACTTCGTAGTGAAGGATACCGCTGGTTAAACGTATGCGAGTTAGATGGTTCTCGTAAGCATGAAGATGATTCACCGATTCCGTAGCAAACGGGTTTTCAAATAAGTCGTCATCTAACGTTGCATCGTTATGGTTTTGGTTTTGCTCATCAACCGTTGGTAGAACGGGTGCAATAACCGTAGTAGATGTAGATGATGTTGATGGAGTTGGTGCATTGGTTTCGACCGTTGTAGATGCATCTTCTATTGGTGGTGGAGGATGATTTTGAGCGGTGCGATGGAATGATGGTTTGATGCATTTGTCAAGTTCCACCATAGTATTCATCGAACATTAACTCAAGAAATTCTCCCATTCTTGTTCTTTAGGATTGTCAAACGAAGTTGATTGAGCTCTTTGAGGTACGAGTCCCGAATCGATGTGTCTAGAAGTCTCTTGGTTTAGTGCGGGTTCTAGAGCGAGTCTCTTAGAAGCCATTTGTGAAAGTTCATCAAAATTCACATTCATCGCTCCATGATCCTCCTAGTTCTTCCGTTATACACCCCGAATGCCCTCGAGTTATCTCGAATATCCAATGAAGATTCCAATATCACCTTTTGCTTTCAATTTTCCAAGATCTTCTCTGTCATTCGTAGGATAGCACAAAGCGCCAAACACGTGAAAGTAAGAGATATCCGTTTTCGTTGTTCACAATCTCATATGGGGTTTTATTGAATCTTGGATGGATAAGGATCGGCTCGAGTGAAACAAGCAAAGGCAACAAGATCACCCATAGAAATAACGGTGCACTAGAATAGATTAGCATTGTGCGAGCAGCTTCCACAAGAGTTCTATTTCTTCTTTCAACTACCCCATTCTCACTGTGGAGTTCTAACAACCGATGTCCGATGAGTAATTCCAACATCTTCAAAATAAGTTCTTAACTCCCGATTAGTGAATTCAAGGTCGTTGTCCGCTCTACAACCCTTATCGGAGTTTGAAGAAGTACTTGAATACGTTTCAAAAGGTGATGATGATGCCGGTGCTTCGCCTTTTGATCTCGTAAACTTAACCCATGTATATCTCGAATAATCATCGACGATAACAAGAATATACTTTTTCCCATTAAAGCTTTCAACTCTCATTGGGCCACATAAGTCCATGTGCAACATATGCAACTTTGCTTCCGAACTAGGTACGGTTTTGGGTTTATATGATGCTCTTTTGCTTTTTCCTTGTTCGCATGATGGACATAAGTGATCCTTGGTGTATTTGAACTTTGGAAGTCCGTTGACGATGTTGTCTTTGGCAATTTTGTTGATGGTGTCGAAATTGAGATGGGATAACCGTCTGTGCCACAACCAGGACGGTGTTCCAGATGCTCGTGTCATAAGACATATTGGTGATGAAGAGGCCATTTTGTTGATGTCGATAGCATACAAGTTTGTATCACGATTCCCGCTAAGAGATCGGTGCCATCCAAGTTTCTAACGGCAAGCATTTTTCCTAAAAGCAACCTCTAAATCGCATCACGTAATCGCCTGATCGAAACAAATTGTGTCCCAACCCTTCGACATAGTAAACCCGAGTGATCAAATAATTTCCAAAAGGTAGATCTCCATAACCCATGATAGTTGCTACATGATCATTTCCAAACGACGGTTCCCATGAATTTCCGATTTAAATTGATCGCCAGCCTTCAGATTCCGGTCATGTGCTTGGAGCAACCCGAGTCGACGATCCAAAGACAAATTTCGATAACCCGCCAAGAATGTAAAAAGAATATTGTGGAAACCGCTTTGATTTTGGTTCCTTTGGGTTAGAGGTAAAATCCTTATCACACTCGAGAGGTTTTCATGTGGAATTCGGTTTATCACTCATTGTACCATTTCGAGTGTGAAAGTTCTACCGTGGGTTTCAAATATCATCCCTATAGTATACACTATAGTTCCTGTCAAGAGTGTAAAGCCTAAGTTTTGCAACTAGTCTTCCTACTTTTTAGCGAAGATCTTTTGGAACGTTCTTCTTAACAGCTTATCATTCACATTCTTAGAAACACAATCATCTTGAACATTAATTAAAGATTTCTTGCAAGTTAAACAAAGAGATTCAACACATTCATTAGACTTAGCAAGTTTCATAGGTTCAAGACATTCGGATGAAATGTCTTTCTTATTCAAAAGCGGTAAATTCCTAGGGTGTTCTTCTACTTTCTTCTCTTTATTCAAGCTACTACTCCTAGAGGCAATGAGACTCTATTGTTCCTTGTATTGCTCTTAGGCTTTAGTCTCGCTGCTCCTAGAGGTGCTTTCTAGTCCTGTAGAAGGTAAGGCACACGATTAGGATTCACATTTTTATGAAGGAGGTGGTTTCACTTTCCTAGTCTCTTTAGAGTGCTTTTCTAAACTTATGTCGTTTGTTCCATATGTTTTAGATGTGGAGGCGCACGATTAGTGGTACTCATCTTAAAAGGCCAAAGCTAAAACTTTTGGTTTCTCGATAACCGCTTTTCCCTTATCAACATTTTGTTTAGGTAGGCGGTGGAGTGACCGGTTTTGATGAAACATTTTCTCATTGACTTTTGGAGGAGGCATAGAAATGTATATTTTGGTTTGGAAACCGGTTTGGGAACATTTGCTTTCTCCGCGGTCAATGGTTTTTAATCACAAGATCCACCGCCTTTCCTTTTGACTTTCCAATGAGCCCTCAAAAGATCATTTTTCGCTTTCATGTCATTGTAGGCACGCCATACGACGCTTTGTCATACTTGCATTCCTATGTTTTTCGATCAAGTTGTTTAAAATATGAGACATTTTCTTTTCAAGTTTTTCAAGAGCTTTTTCATATTTTGAAACAATTTGGAGGTCTCATATCGAGTCTTTCATGATCTTCAATGTAATATGTTTGCAAAATGATGGACATAATATCGAGTCGTAACATCTTCAAGAGAGAATCATTTAACTTTTCCAAAACTTTGATGTGTTCAACACTTTCATTAGCTTGCTTTACTGTGGATTTATGGTCCTTGACAAAGTCACTGTTTTTCAAAAAGGCTTGTTCAAAATGAATTACCCTTGAGTTGATGTTAGTCACCGAGGGCAATTTGAGTTTCAAAAACTTTTTCTGCTCAATATCAAAACTATTAAACCGTATGTTTGTTGTAATATTGGTTTTAGTTTTAACGTCTCTTGAAGATCCGCAATTCTCATTTTCACATTTTCCAAAATACTTCGCATCACTTGTGTTAAAAGGATTGTTTGAAGACATTTGTTCAATGTTCGAAAGAGAATTTGAGACAACAACTGGTTTTGAAACTGATTTTGACACTGGTGTTGACACTTTGTTTGAAACACTTGGTTTGGTGGAAAACGTTGATTGAGAAACAAACGAAATACCATTAATTTGGTTCCATTTATTATAATCAATAGGTTTGATTTTCGGATGTTTTTGTTTCATTTTTGATCTACTCTCCTCGGATAGTTCCAACGCTTCAAGAGAATCATGCACAATTATGGGTTCATGCAAAGGTTTTCCATTGTTAAACACATTCGAGATTTCGAGCTTTCTTGAGGAACAAAGAAGGTGGTTACCAAGAGCCATTTTATGTGTAGTATGAAAATCGGATTTACTTGATTAGAAAGCATCTTGTTTGTTTTAGCGGAATGACCCGTTGTAAGAAGCAAATTATCCAATTTTTGATAGTTTCATTTTATCCGAATTTCATCAAGAAGAGAATCTTCTCGCTTTGAAAAATCAAGAATCAACTGTTTCTTCTTTTTTCAAGATCGAAAATAGTGCTTTTTGTTTAGAAAGTTGGTCATTTAGATCGAAATTTCCTTGTTTAAAGATTTTATTTTCAAGTTCAAATTCACATCAAGTGTGTCATACTTGAGTTGCAATTGTTTTCTCTTAAAATGTAATCTCGATAACCAATTTCTAATTCGATATTTTGTTTGTATGAAATTCAAAGGCTTTGGCGTGCTCCTTGTAACTCTCAAGCTCGCGGTCAATTTTTATTCGCGGCCTTAACCTCGCGATTGACCTTACTAACTTTCTCAATTTCAATGCCACGCTTATTGATTAATGATTCAAAATAAGCACGTGTTTCCTCATCGGCCTCAAGATTTTGTGCCACAAACCTCCACTAGGATCCACATCCGGAGTTTCGAGTTAGTATTGCTACAACTCGGATTGTCCGTATGTATCATAAGTAGGTGTTAGCGCCACGTAATGTTGTTCGTCATGAGTAAACACATCAAATATGACATTGTTATAGCATGGATCAATGATTGGTACCTCGACATCTGCGTTGGCGCCATAGACAGGAGGTGTGTCGATTCAAGGTCGACTTAGTCTCCTCAAGATTTGCCATGAAGATGCAGCTTGCATTGGTTTCCTCGAGGTCTTCCAAATCATCCACAATAGCGAAAAAGTCATTTTCCTCAAGACTCAACCGCATCCCCGCGCTTGCTTCGTACTAACAAGATAGCTTTCAAGAAACTCAAGATTCTTCTTGTGCGGCTTAGTGGGACAGCAGTGCCATGTGACCCATTCCTTGACAGTTATAACACTTAACATGATTACCCCGATTCACATTTCCATAATTCCCAACGATCGAGCCGCAACATTCCCATTCGACACCATCGCTTTATTCCCAACATTCTCGTCCCATCCGATTTCCAACATTTCGACCCAACTGACACCCCGACACGGAACCGCCGACACCCATACGAAATCCAAGAGTATATCCTCGCCGATTCCCAATAACTCCAACCATTTGACCTTGATTACCCATATTCACACCCTACCGTGCAATTTGCCTGCTATGTAGTGTTTGATGAAATCCTTTGGTTGTTGTTAGTTGGTGTGGAATAGCGACTTTCAATGCTTTACCCAATAAAGAGTATACCGTTGCAAGGTCTCTTCTTGTTCACTTCGTAATCGTGATTCCTTGTTCCCGGTATTGTGGATACGGTTGTTGAATGACTTGTTGTTCGTGGATAGAATTGTTGTTGTGGTTGTTGAATGTATTGTCGCAAGTTGTTGTTGGAAGATGATGAAGCTTGTTGTTGTGTATTCACCAAGGTTGAGTCTTTGCAATAAGTGCCAATGGATCATGATTCTTTGCCAATCTTTCTTTCCCGACTTCATTCACTTCACTTGGTTTTGTTTCGTAAAATCATTTAGTTGATCAAAGTTCACCGATGAAGGTCTTTTGTTTGGTTGACAATAGTGACATATCGTCCCCATTCTTTCGGAAGATTGTTCAGAACTTGATGTTTTGAACGATAGTTCGGGTGTCAACTTGTTTCGATTAGCTCATTCATCAAAGTACAAAACCTTCCATAGTAGGATTCAATGGATTCTCCCGTGTTGAAGTGAACTTTTCCCATTCGCTAGCGACTTGTTCTCCATGTCTTGTTGACCAATTTGCTCCATGACAAAGTCGCCTAACACGCTCCCACATATCGAAAGCGCTTCACAACCGCTCACCGCAAAGAAAGATGTCTATTGGTAAACCCGGTTGGATAATATGAATTGCCATGTCATCCGCTTCGACTTGTTTCGATCCTCCGCAGGTGTATTTGATTCGTATTGAAGACGAGAAGATGGTGGGACGGAGGTGTTGCATCCGCATTTCCGTGTACATGAACTTTTCGAGGTGGAAGGGTCCATCCCGAATGGATTTAATCATGAGTTTCCCATTAGGTTTGGTCTTGATGTAGCGGAGCATTCGACTTGTCCATTGAAGATAACCACCTTTGCCAACATAGAGGTCGGTTTTCGCACCTACCGCATGAATGTCTTGTTGAGTTGCCATTGATGAAGGTATGATCCGATAAAGTTGATGTAGGATCGATTCAACGATAAAGGAGTTGTGGTTGATGAAGATTAAGCTCGGTTGAGGTTTTTCGAAAGTCGTACTCAGAACCTTGGTTCTTAAAAATTTTTTTCCCAAAATTTGAAATTCACTATAAAAATCAATTCTAAGATCGTATGAAAATTTGAGTTATGACAATTTTGACGCCAAATTTGACCCAAAATTTTGAATTTAGGCCCAAAATTTGAATTTTGACCAAAATTTTCACAGCTTAAACCAAAATTTGAATTTCGCGTAAAATTGAACGCTTAGTCTCCTCAAAATTTAAATTTTACTCAAGTTTTCCGCCAAAAATTTTTTTTAATGAAAATGAAGAGCTTAGGCGAGAAACACGGGTTACTAGTAGACGATGCTTAGGCGTAGGATCTTATGCGTAGGAAGCTTAGGCGTAGGATTCCTTAGGCTAGGATCTTATGCGAGACTTAAAGTTAGGCGAGGAAAACTTATGCGTAAGATTTAGCTTATGCGTAAGACAAGGCTTAGGCGAGGATAAATACTTAGCGTAAAGTAATCTACGCGTAAGTCTAAGCTTATGCGTAAGATTAGGTTTTGCCCAAAAATCCTTTACACTATCACAAAGGTAAGAGATATCCAAAAGTCAAGTGTTCCACAAACTTATCCAAGTGAGGAAGCATCGAGTCACCGCTTAAGCTCAAGAATCTGCACCAAAAGTTATGAGTAGAACCTTATGCGTAGTTTGACTTTATTACGCGTAGAACTAGGGTTTTGACATACGCGTAAAAAATTTCCAGTGATTCAAACGATTTCTCTTGCAAGATAGCCTTAAAAACACTCGAATAACACAAAAATGTTGACCTTTTTCACCCAAAGTGCTTAGAAAGCTTACGAGTAGAAATGACCAATGAACCAAAACGAGCTTAAAATGATTTAAAACACGTAAAGCTTCGAACTTTTGCAAAAACTGAAACTTTAGCACCAAATAAACCTTAAACCACAAGAATCTTGAATTTTTAGTGCAAAATTAAAGCTTTAAGCGCTTCAAATATGAATAACGAGAGCCTTTACGCAAACAAGACCAACCTTCAAAACAAACACAAACACTCCTAAACCATTGTTAGGCGATTGATACCAATTGTAGGACCTTACTTTTATCAACCTTATCACAAACCCAACACAAGTATCACCACGTTAACACACAACGAGTAGAAAACGCTCAACCCAAAACACAAACATAAAGCTTAGTAAAGAAGGAAAGATTAAGATGATGGTGACTTGATGTTTATACAAACCGTGTATGTGAGAGGATAAAGATAAACACAATAAGTTGTATATTCCTTGAGAGAAAAAACACACACACACACACACTAGCACACCCTCAAATGACCATTTGAGGGTATTTATAGTACAAATACTTGTTGCCCTAAAAGGCTTTCCTTGGGCTTGGGCTTGGGCCTCGTGGACTTGGACATGGATTACACATAATAAAAGGCTAGCTTATCTTAACTATTAGCCATTTAGCTTAGCCCAATCCACGAGCCCGTTGACTATTCTATCACGATATCTAACACACGCTACAAAGTTCCTAAACGTGAATGACCATCACTTCTTAATAAAACTTGCATTAAGGCTGATGAGGGCACTCGTGTTATTTCCATGAGGCCACCACACATTTTTTCGTGGAGGGGTTTGGCCGAAGATGAGCTAGCAAGAGAGAAGGAGAGGCAAGATCTAGGGTTAATTCAATGCACAAAGTATGAGAAACCCTAAACCCTAGCCTCTGTATATATCGTGATCAAATATCTTTGGGAAAAAGTTAGGGTTTGGGCTTGGAGAAGCACCCTATGGCCGGCCACCCTAAGAGAAGAAAAGAAGATTCGAAATCTTTTCCATTTCCAAGATATTCACCATATATTCTCCCATTTAACATTTAACGGTCGTTAGTCATTTTCGTTAAATTGTTAACGATCGTTAGATGGACTTAATGTGTAATAATTAATCGTAAACATTAACATTAATTATTTAACTTGAATTCTCATTCGCTAATGTGTGCAATCTGGTGGTCACGAGTTCGAATCCGGACATTTACGTATTTATAATATATACATTTCCAACAGCTCCCACTTGGATATGTTTACAAAATCTGAAATGACATTGATTAGCGTCTAGCAACACGCCAATGCCCCCGGTACAACTCGTGTATGGTTTTCTGGAGAAAAACCAAGTTTCGATGATTCATCATCATAATCATCCTTTTGTTTTTAATACCATGTTAATAAGAATATGGATCTCACTCATTTCTTAATTAACTATTCTATTTCTTGCTTTATGTGATTGATCAAAATTACCAATTCTTCCGAACATTTTCCGAAGACCTTGGGCATGGCCATGCAAACATCTTAACAACCCTACGAGGGCCCAAGAAGATATACTTCAAAAGAAATTTGAAGAAAACAAACCTATTTTGACTACAAGCAGGATTCATAGATTTCAACACTTCTAAAAACAACCCGTATAACTACCGCCACGATAGCGTTAGGTTGCTTCACAAAATGCACTACATCCATGACAATTCTCCGGTATCTCAAGTCGAGGATAATATTCATGATGTACTTAATGACTAAGATCCATAAAGTACCATCATGGGTGGGACAAGTCCTATACTCAATCCATTGAATATCATCTGAAATTAGTCATGCTACGCATCAATATACTTTCAAGTATATTCTAACTAATACTCAGATTTGTCTTAATTCAATACCATTCCCATGTTATTGATCGACAATTGACTATTTAGAATAACTTAAGTTATTCAAGGATTTAAACATGCAAATACATGATAACGTTATAATAAATAAATAATAAACATAACAAAATACTTTATTTCATTTCAATAATAATGTTTACAATATCTTTTTATCCAAATACTAAATAGATCAATGCATGATAATTCTTAGTTAATGAATTTTGCCTCAAGTCATGATAATCATACTTGTTGAAAGGCATAATTTCAACTAACTTTGATCTACAGGAATTTTGAGAATACTTATTTCAAAATTTCAATAATTGAATTTCTTGTATGTGTTTACACATATATTGATATTGTCATATCATTCCATAAGGTGCGTGATAACCTGAACCACCCTTTTATGACAATCATCCTCCAAAACTTAAAGTTTAAAGTATTCTTTATTATTTAATGTATAATGTAACTATGCCCTTAGCGGAGCATAATTAGTCAACATGGTCATCATCAAGGATACCATGACTAGAATTGAGTGTCATCTCAATTATACTAGCATCATTGTGTACAACAATATGCTCTTTAAACATCCGTAAACTTTGAACCGTTATAGTGTAATGTTGGTGCCTACCAAAACTCAAGTTTGTTGGCAATAACAATTATGAAACACTTGTCATATTTTCATCCATAGAATCTAGGAGCATCTCCAGACTGTGGAATGTGATTCTAGATCCAAACATATTTCTTTTAAAAATATTTATTACACTAACAACTTTCAATGTTGTCAAATCATCTTGTAACCAAGCATGACACAACAATCTTATACACAACATGATGTACATGATGAATCTTCAAGTTAGACTTTAAGATCTCATTCATATTCTATCTTGTCAAAGATATGTATTTATCATGTTTTATTTAGACTCATTTATTTACCATATGTTTATAGTAATAAACATATATTCCAAGGTTGTATGTCTTATTTCCAAATCTTACAAACTAAGTTTCATTCCCAACTAAAACTTAATTTAGGTGGAATGTAGTTGCCCATACAACATATAAGATTTAAGAAAATAAAAAATAATACTCCCACTAGCTTTCAGGAATACTTATGAGCTATCTTATTTTAATTTATTAAATCAAACATGGATTAAATATTAAACATACAAATCATCTCCTAGATGCATGCATATATTCATTCATGGATTCTTGCGTTTGTACATATTCAAAGATTATTTGAATTCATAAACTACTTTGTATTACTTATCGCCCTCGCAAAAGTAATTCCACAACAAAGAGTTTTGATATTCATTGTCAAAATTTCATATCAATGAAACTAAGTATGACAATTATAATCTTTATACTTTATTTAATGTATCTAGGAAAGAATATTTAATCATAGTTAATTGCTTAAATATGATTAATATTATTATCACTAGACATGCATTATGGGAAAATTGGTCAAATAGACTTAACGTACAATAGAATTACCGATGCATATCACTTTCTAGTTATAACCACTCATTGACTTCATGAATATGTCTTTTAAAATTCGAAAATAGACATTTATAATTAAAGTAAGGGAAAGGTTGACCCACCGCTTTTCTTTTAAAATTGGACCCATCGCTTTTCTTGGACCCAACCGGGTGCCATGTGTCCAACAACTTATGACACAAGTACGTATTTTGAAGGTATATGTCATGTATTGTAACGTATTGGTTCTTGGGCAACTTGTATTTGATTATGGGCATCTTTATGTTTTTTGGGCAACTTGTATTTATACACGAGGATAGTTTTGTCATTTCATATTTAAAATTAAAAAAAAAAAAACAAACGCCCATACAAAACACAGATTTATGGTACATGTCCTTTAATGTCTTCTGTTCCCAATCACTTTCTTCTTTATTCAATACAATTTGTTTAACAAAATCTTTCTTTCTTCTTTTGGTCTATTGACTTCATATCTTTATCCCAATCTTTCTGCTTTTGTTTAGAAAATATGTCTGACAATATCCCACTGGATGTTCAACTAGATATCATCCGTAGGCTACCTCCTAAGTCTATACTCTAGCAACGTAGTGTTTGCAAGTTATGGAAGGCTAGTATAGATTGTGGAAGCTTCATCTTTAATTACGGTGTTCGTCGTAATGATCAGTGTTTATTTACGCTAACATTCGATATGGATGACCAAGGTTTTGTGTTAGCTTTAGATGAACAGCTAATCGCTACGCCACTCAATACAGATTTAATGCTTTCATCTATGATTACAGTTGGCAATTCTTATGGTCTTTGGTGTTTTGTCTATGGTTCTAATCTAATGACTGTTATTTGGAACCCGACAATCAAAAAATCACTTGCAGTGTTTGTCCCGGTTTACGAATCAAATCGAACGTCAAAAGATTTGTTTTGGTTTTGCCGTCCGTCCGGACACTCTCGACCCGACGATCGTGAAGGTCTCCTATCCTGTTTTCGAAAGTGGTTTCTGGTATGTGTCTCTTTTCTTTGAACTCTTTACGGTGGACACGCCTTGAAAATTTCCACCCCTCGTGAAACAATCAAATTGAAACGTAAAACTCGTGTTGTGGGTCGTTTTATCTATTGGATTTGGGAGTGAAAAGTTAACTAATGATGACGATGTTACCTACAAGATTTATATGTTGATTTCTTTTGATTTGGTAACCAACCAATTTAAAGTTATAGACCTACCACGCTTTTAAAAATGAACTCCCCGCCCATTCAATGTTTTCGATCTTGAAACATGTCTAGTGATTTCTGGGACGATCATTGGTGAAGATATTCCATTGTTTAGCGGATGGTTGTTGGACGTCAATGGTTCTTCCATAACATCATTTAGAAGACTATTCGCCATCCCTACCCTATATTCGATTCGTTTGCTTGGGTTTACAAAGGATCAAGCTCCAATAGTGGAAGCGTCATCGCCAATCATTTGGGTCATCGGTATTTGTGTACAACAAAGAACTTGAATTATTTCTCGCATGGGAATGTTAGGAGATGCGGGATCTTTCTACATCGCCCATACAAAGAATCTCTTCTTTTGTTAAATCTGCGAGACCATGTCTGTTTATAGTATGTTTTATTTGTAACTTACCATTCTATTAATGTTTTATTTTTAACTTACACCATTATATTCATGTTCAACAGTTTGTTCGTGAGGTTAGGGCTCATGCTTTGAGGTTTTAGTACGATGTCTCGTATGTGAAGGAAGCATGGATGGTTAGCTTTTTCACGCACTTGATGAATTTTATAAATCAAGTGGTTATATATTATGTAACCATTAAAGTCATAATTTTGGAGTAATCGTAATATGTAGTAGGTTGTCCGTATGAAACGTTTTATGTCAACGTATTTACTATTTCCTATGTTCTTTAATCCCATTATACATCTTTGTTTAACTGGGAACTAGCATTGTTTCAATAAACAATGTGGCAACTAACTATTGTAACGTAGGGCAACTTGTTTTCCTTATTGACTACTTTTATAAACCAAGGAGTCCTTATAGTTGTTACAATTCGTACTCTACAATCAACTAAACTAGTGACTATGCACACTTGAACTTAACAGATTTACCATTCAACACTAGTACAATTTAAGTAGCAGTTGTAAGTTTAAAACTAGCAGCACTAAACGAATATGTCTCTATTAAGCATCAGAATGGTATCAGCAGCACCTACACACGGGCAGCACAAACACGGCCATACACAACATTATTAACGACGGTGCCATCATTTCGTTGATGTGTTCTATCACAAGCAGTGGTTAAAATAGCTAGCAGTAGTAACGTGTATACTGGCAGTTGTAAGTATACAACCAATTCAGTTTTACTAGCGGTAGTAAAAATAACTATAGCGGGTAGTAAAAATGACTAGCAGTTGTAAGTCTACAACCACTTCAGTTTTACTAGCGGTAGTGAAATTAACTGTAGCGGTACTAAAAATAACTAGCAGTTGTAAGTATACAACCAATTCATTTTCAATGTTTGGCATTGCTTTCATGATTCAATGTTTTCAATTTTACGTAGTTGTTTCATTTGTTGTATCATCAAAATACATACCTAACTTTGAACTTAGTTTGAGACTCATTAAACCGAAATATTGAATAAGCCAAACATGTATCACACAACAAACGCTTAAATAAGAGCCATCTCTTCATCTTGATTAGTAGGTTCTCTTGTATGTTGCAAGATCATATAGATAACAAAAGTAGTGCAATTTCGACTTGTTTTTACAAGAGTGTCTACCAAGAGCCATCTCTTCATCTTGATTGGGATCAAGAGTCTATGATCGAGACTCATGTTCATGTTCACTATTTTCTTCAAAATCATCTTCATCTACGTCATGTTCCTCGCATCTCTTCCTCCATCGTCGTTATCATTCACGCTCGCATCGTTATCCGCATGCCCGCATAATGGTAAACCAATATAACATACCAATAAATAATGTCGTTTGACGAATAACAATTTATCATCACTTTACAATAACAAGTTAATAATGACCCTAATAAAATATTTAACTAAAATATTCATTTAAATGACCTAGATAAGGAGGCGACGCTTTGTTTTCTCCGGATGGTTGTAAAATGACCCATTTTCCAAGTTCAGGTACCGTCCGCGCCTTAAAAGTTCAGGGTAGCAGAATTTCGATTAGCCAAGTTGGAGGCGAAGAAATGGGTTTTGGCCATATTTTACGTACCAAATTTGAAAAGCTTGTATCTTGGGCGCGAATCAATGAACCAACCCAACCACCACATATAATGATCATAACACACCTCGTTCGACCATCAATTGCAAATCAACAACCTCATCCAAAGCCTTAAAAACCAAAAATATTTCCTTGAAAACCATGTCGTTTCGAGCTAATGTTATCGACATTATGAGAGATTATATTAGCAACATGCCGATCGGTGATCGGTAACATTTTGAATCGGTTGCCAATAACAAAGCGGTGAGCACCTCTATTTTATCTACAAATTGGAGGTTTAAGTGGACCTTGCTCACCAAGTCATAATTGATGAGGATTTCTTTTATTATTTAACATATAAGTTTGATGGGAGGCATGTTACTAGACTTTTAAATCACCACGGGTCCCATAAAAAGTTTGTCTTCTCAGAGATCCCAAACCGTTGTCTGGAATGGAAGACTTGAATTATGAAGAGATTCGTGATTGGGTTACGTTTTTGCATCGCAAGGAATTGAGGAGCTGACAGTTAGAAACTGGTATGGACAACCAGTTACATTGCCAACCGAACTTTACGGGCGTATTGAATTGAAACATCTTGAAATTCATTGTTGTGATTTTCCTAGTTTGGTGTTTTTCACTAGTTTTCCAAATTTATTGAGCTTAGAATTGTGTTTAGTCAAATTTCTTACCGGTACAGTTTGGGATTTAATTGCTGGTTGTCCCTTACTTGAGTCTCTTAGATTGGATGTTGAGAGTACAAACGGGATGAAACTATGGAATCTTGCAAGTCTTAGGAATTTGAAGCAGTTACATTTGTCATTCGGTATTTCGAATTCTGTCACGACAATCATAGCATCCAATATCTTTCACCTGACAAGACTTCCATCTCTTGAGACCCTTACATTGGATTTTGACTATTGCACGGTAAGACCGTTTTGAGATTTACACTTCTAATTTTACTATGTTAAATATATGTGTAACTGTAACGTATTGTATCTTTGAAACTAACCCAAAACTCGACTTGTTGTAGTTGATGCGTGATGGTAATTCCAGGATGAATGTCCCTTTGCCGTTTGTATCCCTCGTTAATCTGAATCTAAAAGGAGTTGATTTTGGCGACACTGTTATCGTGTCACTCATCGTCCAAATGATTCGCGGATCTCCAAACTTGAAAAAGCTGGAAACCAGAGTAAGTGTAATAGTTTATTACTCTATTTCATACGTATCAAATAAACATCGTTAAAGTTAAACTGCCATGTTTTTCTATCTCAATACTATTTGATTTTCCAGGCTGCACACACGCGTAGTGTTTTACCTTTGGAACAACCTTCATTTCATTTAGACACAACCACATTCAGTCATGGGCAGATTCAGACAGTGATTTTTCGATCATTTCCTAGATCACAGAATGAATTACACATAATAAAGTTTATACTTTCCTGTTCTCGTCGTTAAAGAAAATGTATATCGGGTCTAGCGATTTGATGGACGATGGTTATGATAATATCAAGACGAATTGGGAGTTCGCTAGGAAGTCGTTGAAACTCCCGATCTTCCGTCACACAC
The DNA here is from genome assembly GCA_022545495.1 of Chrysanthemum lavandulifolium. Classification (NCBI taxonomy): domain Eukaryota; kingdom Viridiplantae; phylum Streptophyta; class Magnoliopsida; order Asterales; family Asteraceae; genus Chrysanthemum; species Chrysanthemum lavandulifolium. The sequence goes on from CM040240.1 coordinate 264,164,315, forward strand.
CGTTGTAAAATTGTTCTAGTGGTTGTAGTTTTATGTATGGTTTGAATACCTGCGTCAATTAAATTTGTGTACACAAAGTTTGGTGTGTCTGTTTATCCGTGGTTTATGTAGTAATCGTAATATGTTGTAGGTTGTCGATGTATGAAACGTTGTATGTCAATGAAACGTTGTATTTCATCTCGCCAACTAGCGCTTGTTTGAAATATCAATTTGGCAACTCATCGTTGAACGTAGGGCAACTTCTTTCAATAGCAATTGTTATAATAACTAGCGATTGTGCGTATAATAGTAGCGATTGTAAGTATACAACCTATTCGGTTTTGTAGCAAGATTCAAGATAATTAGCGATAGTAAAATTAACTAGCAGTTGTAATTTGGCAACCAATTCATTTTATAATTACAGATATTTAATTTTAGTAATCAAGCATAAAAGCATTGTACCATTTTTTACGCATAGAAAAGTCGCATAAACCTAAAAATAATCAACTCACTCTACGCATCTAATAACATGAAGCGTTATGTGCTTACGTCAAACCGATGATAAACTCACTCTGATCTACACATATAATCAACCAATTAGGAGCAAGCAATTGTGTTGCTCTTTATAACAATTTTGTGGTATTTTTAAACTCCGTGACCTAACAAAAATAATGTAACATTTTTTAATCTAACTAGTTACAATACATCGACATTTCCGTTTCATCGTTGTTCACTTGAATAGTTTGTTTGAAAACAAATATTAATGTTAACAAATTAAATTCACACCAATAAGTTATGGTCTATAATACATGACATTTCGTTTCATCGTTGTTCACTTGAATAGTTTGTTTGAAAACAAATATTAATGTTAACAAATTAAATTCACACCAATAAGTTATGGTCTATAAAAGACCTACAAATATTATTAATACACGAATACACCGAATAGTATTAGCGAGTAGAACCTTGGAGTGTATCGAGTCTAGCTCGGACCTCCTTTTATAGTTAAGGAGTCCTTTACAATATCTGTGATAATTATACTTAGCATACTTATCTAATACAAAACGAGGAGTGCTAGGCTCACTCACAATTTACAAAAACTTTCCCACACAATGAGGTGGGTGCTTACTTGGACTTGGTGACTAGGATCCCACTAATTCTTTCTCTTTCCTTTTATTTTCTTTCTTTTCTTTTACACTCTGTACTCAATGAGAATACCTTCTTCCTTCTCTTGTTTTTTGTAATGATATTCTCATATATGGAATTGATTCTACCCGACGGACGACCTTTTCCATTTGCTTTTGCCAAGTAAGCATGCCATCTCATTGTGTGGTTTTTTCTTTGTAAAGTGTGAGTGGTTGTAGCATTTCTCATACAAAACATCCTACCAAAGAAATTCAAGAATGTTACATATTAAACCGACACAATCATACTAGCAGTGAAAAACTACATTAGCAGTGATTTGCTCTTTATTTTATCCCCACGCCCGCAAGCTCGTCATTTTTACCTTGACCTCAGTCTATCCAACCCGATCTGCCAGGATTGGTAGACGTACACTTGCTTCGGGAAACTGCAGACCATAATTTTAAGCCTCTATTTGCATATTCTATCACTCCTTCGACCCAATACCCATGGTTTACTTCCTTCTTCCGCCGGGTAGAACGAGGTTAAGTAAGTGGTGAAATTTGAACATCCCAAATGGCTAATGAGAGTCTAATCGGTTTAAACTCCCACCTTTGGTACGCCATATGGTATGGCCATGCTTCCACAAACTTCAAAGGACACGGGTTTTGGGTGAAGGAATGTTGTGAATGGTCGCGGGATGTGTTATTAGTCGTCATTTTCGTCATTTTCAAACGACTAATTGTTTTAGTAGTCATTTAAGAACATGTTTCGGTTGTGGCAAGAATCGATTTCCGCTATGCTTTTTTTTTGGGGGTAAAGGTTTAGGCTATGTATGGGCTTTTTTGAACCGATGGTGCTTGGGCAACGGGTTAACATTTTCAACTTGTCTTTGTTGTTTTTTTGTTTGTGGAGGAATGGTTGTTTTTTTTTATGTGCTTTCCCTTTATTTAAAGCGAGCATTTTGCTGTTCTTGCACGTGGTATAATAATTTCCATTTACTGTTTTGTAGGTAGGCACGTGCCTAGGCTTCTGGGCATCTATTTTACCTGCTGGATTTGTCCCAAAATTTCTAGGAAGGAACGTGAATATTTTACTTGCATTTGTTCACCTTTTTGGTTTTGGATAAGCCTTATTGTACTTGTGGACTTTTTGGAAAAAAAACAAAGTTGATATTTGCGTGGACACTAGCGGTGGTTTGAGCGAACCTAGCTTTGGTTTGTTGAATAAAACATAATGGTTGCTTATTAACATATGCATATAATTGAGAATTTGTTCAATCTCCAAAAACGCAACCATGTTGTGAGTTGCAGTAGAAGAGTTGGGCACCATTGATGTTAATTTCGTAATTGATTGCAACAGATTGTTAGGTGTTGCTAATTATGATGTGTGTTGGTCTAAACTATGTTTTGCCCTAGCAGTTGTAACTCTATTATTTTTATCCCTAATTGAATCCAAATTAATCTGTACTTTCAAAACAACTGTTTCTCTTGTAGCAGTTGTTAGTTTTTTTAGGCGTAAGCGTTATGTGCTTACGTCAAAGTGAAGATGTTAAACCACTGCTAGTGTCGCTCAAACCACCGCTAGTGTCGACGTAAATATCAACTTTGTTTCTGTTTTTCAAATGACTAGTTGAAGTTCAAATTTTAAAAGTGAAATTTAAAGCGCGGATATCAATTATATGCATATGTTAATACCCAACCACTGCTACAGTTTAACAAACCACTGTTAGTGTCACTCAAACCACCGCTAGTGTCGACGCAAATATCAACTTTGTTTCTATTTCCAAATGACTAGTTGAAGTTCAAATTTTAAAAGTGAAATTTAAAGCGCGGATATGAATGATTTACTTGGTTTGACAAACGTGCTTAAGCAACATTTTCAAAACCAACAACGGATGTACAGACATAACAAACTTTCATTACAAAAAGGATAATAAACCGATAAATTCAAACGGTTCAGAATTACGGATAAGTCTTATCAAAATACCAAAAAGGAGAGAAAATCGCAAGTAAATATTCACGTTCCTTCCTAGAAATTTTATGACAAATCCCGAGTAAAATAGATGCCCAGAGCCTAGGCACGTGCCTACCCACAAAATAGTAAATGGAAATTAATGATACCGCGTGCAAGAACAGTAAAATCCTTGCTATAAAGACGCGAGGTAAATAAATTTAAAGCACATACAAAAAAACAACCATTCATCCACCAACAAAAAACCCCAAAGAGAAGTACAAGATGTTAACAACCCGTTGCCCACGCACCGTCGGTTCCAAAAAGCCCATACATAGCCTAAACCTTTACCCCAAAACAAAAACATAATCGTAAAGCAGTTGATGCGACAACCGAAACATGTTCTTAAATGACTACTAAAACAATTTGTCGTTTCTAAACGGCAAAATGACCAATCTCGCGACCATTCACAACATTCCTTCAACCAAAACCCGTGTCCTTTGAGGTTTGTGGAAGCCTGGCCTGACCATATGGCGTACCAAAGGTTGGAGTTTAAACCGATTAGACTCTGATTAGCCATTTGGGATGTTCAAAGTTCAGGCTGTTCTTTCTTAACCTCACTCTTCCCGAGCGGATGAAGGATGTATATCATGGGTATTTGGTCGAAGGAGTGGTAGAATGTGCAAAGAGAGGCAAACAACACGGCTGAAAATTATGGTCTCAGTCCTCTGTTGGTTGCAGCCCGGCCGCCGCAGCAAGTGTACGTCTACTAATCCTGGCATATCGGGTTAAAGTTAAAGGTAAAATGACGAGCTTATGCCATCGGAATTAATTTTAGAGCAAACCACATAAATAATTCGTAAAAAAAATCCCATGCTATCGTGTAGGGATGATTGGTGTATTTTATGACGCTCTCTCCTCACTCCAATTCAAACCTATCACGTCGTGTGGATGTATTTTTCCGAACTATCTCGTGGCTCTACCATTGCTCTAAATAAAGTGCATGGATTGGAAAAGCAACCCACTAAAAGCTCTTCCAACGCGCGATGGGCGGATTTACACGGAAACCCGTTCGAGCGTGTCGAACTGCGGGGAATCCCATATGAAAATATGGCCGCCCGGTGAACCAGACGACGGAAATCCTTCAAGAAAATGGTAGCAAACAAGAAGGAATCCACATTCACAATTAAGTCGCGTACCCATCGCTAATGTAGTTTTTCAACGCTAGTATGATTGTGTCGGTTTAATATGTAACATTCTTGAATTTCTTTAGTAGGATGTTTTGTATTAGATAAGTATGCTAAGTATAATTATCTTGTATATTGTAAAGGACTCCTTAGCTTATTAAAGGAGGTCCAGGCTAGAGTTTGATATAACTTTAGACTCGATACACTTATACACTTGAAGGTTGTAATAGCTAATACTATTCACAGTATTCGTGTATTAATATTATATCCAGGTGTTTCATAGACCATAAGTTATTGTAAAAACGTCAACATCTTCACTTTGACGTAAGCACATAACGCTTGCGCCTAAATTTCACTTTTAAAATTTGAACTTCAACTAGTCATTTGGAAAACAGAAACAAATTTCATATTTGCGTTGACACTAGCGGTGGTTTGAACGACGCTAGCAGTGGTTTGTTACACTGTAGCAGTGGTTGCGTATTAAAATATGCATATAATTGAGAATTTGTTCAAACCATGTAGCCTCCTTTGTTTTTTCCACAAACGCAACCATGTTGTGAGTTGCAGCAGAAGAGTTGGGCACCATTGATGTTTATTTCGAAATTGATTGCAACAGATTGTTAGGTGTTGCGAATTATGATGTGTGTGGGTCTAAACTATGTTTTGGCCTAGCAGTTGTAACTATAATTGTTTTTTATCCCCAATTGAATCCAAATTAATCTTGTAGCAGTTGTTAGTATTTTTGGACGTATTTATCCCCAAATGTGGTATTCTAATCAGCAAACGCAACCGTTATCGTCATCTACTATCTAGACACGACACCATTTTTTGACACTTAGAAAAGTCGCATAAACCTCAAAATAATCAACGTTCAACGATCTAATAACATGAACGTCAAAGTGAAGATGTTGACGTTTTTACAATAACTTATGGTCTATAAAACACCGGATATAATATTAATACACGAATCGTGAATAGTATTAGCGATTACAACCTTGAAGCGATCGACTCTAAATATGCCGAAAAGTTATATCAAACTCTAGCCCGGACCTCCTTTTATAAGCTAAGGAGTCCTTTACAATATACAAGATAATTATACTTAGCATACTTATCTAATACAAAACATCCTTCCCAAGAAATTCAAGAATGTTACATATTAAACCGACACAATCATACTAGCGTTGAAAACTACATTAGCGATGGTACGCGACTTAATTGTGATTGTGGATTCCTTCTTGTTTGCTATCATTTTCTTGAAGGATTTCCGTCGTTAGATATGGGATTCCCGAAGTTCGATAGGCTTTCCGTTTCCGTGTAAACCGCCTATGCACGGTAATGGAAGAGCTTTTAGTGGGGTTGCTTTTCCAATCCGCGCAGATTTTATTTTAGAGCACTGATGAAACCACAGATGATTCAGAAAAAATACATCAACACGCTGACGTGACAGGTTTGAATTGGAGTGAGGAGAGAAAACTGTAACAAAATACACCAATCATCCCTTACACGATAGAATGTGATTTTTTTACGAATTATTTATGTGGTTTGCTCTAAAGTTAATCCCAGTGGCCGCAAGCTCGTCATTTTTACCTATAACCCAGTCTATCCAACCCGATATGCCAGGATTAGTAGACGTACACTTGCTTCGTGGGCCGGGATGCAATCAGCAGAGGACGACAAATTGTTTTTAGTAGTCATTTTAGAACATGTTTTAGTTGAGGCAGCAACTGCTTTGCGGTTATGTTTTTGTTTTGGGGGGTAAAGGTTTAGGCTATGTATGAGCTTTTTGGAACCGACGGTGGTTGGGCAACGGGTTAACATTTTCAACTTGTCTTTGTTGTTTTTTGTTGGTGGAGGAATGGTTGTTTATTTATGTGCTTTCCCTTTATTTAAAGCGAGGAATTTACTGTTCTTGCACGCGGTATAATAATTTCCATTTACTGTTTTGTGGGTAGGCACGTGCCTAGGCTCCTGGGCATCTATTTTTCCTGCTGGATTTGTCATAAAATTTCTAGGGAAGGAACGTGAATATTTACTTGCAGATTTTCTCTCCTTTTCTGGTATTTGGATAAGACTTATCCGTAATTACAAACCTTTTGAATTTATCGGTTTACTATCATCCTTTTTTTTTACTGAAAGTTTGCTATGTCTGTACATCTGTTGTTGTTTTTGAAAATGTTGCTTAAGCACGTTTGACAAACCATGTAGCCTCCTTTGGTTTTTCCAAAAACGCAACCATGTTGTGGTTTTTTATCCCCAATTTAATCAAAATTAATTTGTACTTTCAAAACAACTGTTTTTAACTATTCTAGCAGTTGTTAGTATTTTTGGGCGTATTTATCCCCAATTGTGATATTCTAATGAGCAAACGCAACCGTTATCGTCATCTAGTATCTACACACGAAAATTCTGACAATCAAGTTAAAGTTATTGGCCAATTTCCAACTTCCAAAAATCTTTCTGGGCAACTAAATGGCATCATTGGGCAATACTAGTTGTACGATCGGGCAACCATAATTCTTAACCATATGATCATAGATACACTTAACAGCATAAACCTAATAGCACTAAGTTTGGCATAGAAGCACTATCGCATGGTTGGCAGCATAAACTCATAATTATTTTCTACAAGAACAAACATTCATAACAGGTGGAACCATTCCTTGTGCACTAGCCCTTTTTTTCTATGATCTCGAACCTGTTTTCGTTTTTGTGATAGAAACACGCTTTGTTAACTTCCTTCTTTTGAAAGGTGTTGCACTACCGCACCGCATGCCGGTGCCCTCTTCCGCCATACCATGTTTTTGAAATAAAATTGTGACAAAGGTGTGAGCTCGTGCACGATGTAGACGTCCATAGATCCATTCTTATCAAGAAGGTCATACATTCGTCCGAACGTCATTGTTAAATATTTATATTTCCGCAAACTTTGTAAACTTTGGGACCTATACTTTGTAAACTCGTCCAAACGACACTTTGTGCAACAATGTTAAACCATCTTCTAGTGCATTATTTGGTCCAACATAAAATAAAGCCCATTTTGCCCTCCAATATCATTCAAAACATGATCAAGCACCCTAGTAAATGCAACCCTTGTGGAGCTAAAACACCGACATCGACAAGGAGACCGCCTACATAGCGGAGTGGTGAAATTCAAATTTCCGTTGTGGTGCACTTTAAATATGACTTCTTTGGTTTCCGCCATGTCCTATAAAACATAAACCCTAATAACAATTTCATTAACTTTTAATTAAATAAATATTTAATAATAGAATATAAAATATAAAGTCAGACATTTATTTATATTCATGTACTCTATAAATATATGAACAAATAAGGTAACAAAGTACATACGGGAGTACAAGAAACCCGTGAAAGACTTTAACTTGGTGAAAGACCTTTTACTATTCTAATAAGATATTTAAATGACTAGTTCCATTGTGGCAATAACTTTGAAGAAGACTTTTACAAAACACTAGTAAAGACTTCAAGTGTTTGAAGCTATTGTCAAAAGCTTTTGTATTTATAAAATTTCATTTTCACCCAACATTAAATATGCAAATGCTTTTTGCAGTATAGTAGTTGGTTTTGCAAAAGCTTTTTACCTAAACCATTTAATTGTGTTCATTTGCAAACACCAATTATTACAGTTAGTCAAAAAAAGAAAAATGCAGAGGCCACTGATACTCTAACTCTTTGTGACCACAAAAAACCCATTTGCAAACACCAATTATTACAGTTAGTTTGGATTATTCACACTATACACCAATTCAAATTGTCAATAAATAATACAGCTGTCTACACAAAAACTAAAAAAAGCTTTTCATTTGTGAAATTTACCTTTCACTTCTACTGTGATATTTTAGTAAATTGACATTTAGATCAATTAGATTATCAATCATCACAATCATTTATGAAATGGCGTGTTCTTTGTGTCAAGATGGTACATGCACTCCGAATTGTACTAATTTGCACGATTCTTTATTTAAAGACATGATAGACCGCTTCAAGAGAATGGTAATTGCTTGTGAGCGGGAAAGACTTTCCCACTGAAGGAAATTTTAGAGAGAAACAAGAGTCGATTGATAAGAGGAAGAGAATGATTGAACAACTTCCGAGTATGAATGTGAGTATGAAGATATGAAAGCGCGCTTCAAGAGGATCCAAGATGATAATGCTAATTTGGAAGCAACGTGTGAAGAGGCGATAATGATTTTAAGATTTACAAAGATTATAATGTCGATGTTGAGCGAAGTATGAAGATATGCAAACCGCTTTTAAGAATTTGAAAGATCATAATGCTTTAGTCAAAGCTAAGTATCAAGAGATGGTTGAATGTGCCAAAATCTTATCAACAGACTAAAGAAGTTGCGGTGATGTCGATGATTTTAGGATTATGAATGTGTTTTGTATATGTTTAAGAATGTGCTATTTTGGACCGATTAGGTATGTAAGGTAATAAGTATTTATCTAATTAACAAGGTACTAGATTACTGCATCAAATTTTATGTTATGATTTTATGATATCATTTGTGAAAACATAAATAATCAAAATAATAGCCAATCTTGATATTCTTCACATGCGAATATACTCTAAATAGACTTAATTGCAATACTAAACTCAAAATTCCATTAGTTATTGATATTATTCACTAGGAAACATAAATTTTCCAAACCTCAAGAGTCAAGATGATTCTTTAAAGGTTGAAGTTGAAAAAAAGGAGAATGAAGGGGCGCAGCAACCACCGCCAAGATTCTTGCATCCATCGCTAGTATTGGAGTAACCACCGCTATTATTATACCCACCGCCATTCAGACGTTTCCACTGCATAGGCAACCATTGCTACAATTATAACCACATCAATAACACCAACACCAAAACCAAAAAAGGCTGACAATGAGATTGACATACAATTGGTCAACCAAAAGCAATCTCACCCTATCCCTGTACCTAGACCTATTGCTAAGACTCTAAACATTGGTGAACCTGTGCAGAAAGATGTAGTTACTCAAACTGATATTGGAAACGGTCTTTACCCAAAAAACTGATATTGGAAACGGTAAAAGGATTGCAGATCCAAATTTGGTGTTTCAAAGTACAGAGGATCAGATAGCTTTTGATGAAAAAATTGCTAAAATATTACATATGGAAGTAAATGCTACAGAAATTGCTACAGAAATGGAAAGGGCAAAGCAGAAGAAGCCTCTAAACAAGCTGTAGAAGAGCGATAAACGAATGTATGTATTTTACCCTACATAGTTACGAAAAGCGCTTCAGTTTACTCGTAATGATTAACTTAGCTCGTAGTCCCAAAAGGGTTAATAAAACCAAAATAATTCAGCCATAGAAGAAATCTATACCAACGTCGTAAACAATTGCAAAGATGATGCATATAAACCACTCTTTATAAGTCTACCAATTGGAAATAATCATATGTAATAAACAAGGAGAAGAATATTTACGTACCATATTTGGGAACATTTTTTTTAAACTTGATGAATCGAATGTGGTTTTACAATCAAGACTGTACCTTTAAAGATGGTGACATAACTGACGAAGAAGACGGTTTGATTTGTGAAAATAGTACTGCGAGAAGCAAAAACAGATAATACCGATAACTATGGATGCTTTATGGGTACTTTTGGATTTTTAACTCTCTTAATTAATGGATACTGTACTTTTACTATTAAAATGTGTACTTTTTTGTCTAACGTAAAATGACGATAGTACCCTTTTTAAAACTATACGGTTGCCCAGCGACTTTTGGTTGCCCAAAAACAATACCTTACACATACGGGACACTTGTCGCAATGTGGTTGAGTTGCCCAATAATAGCGGTTGCCCTTGGTCTAGTTTCAAATTTAAAATAAAAGTGATCCATAAAGTGATATGCACCAGGGCGCGCGGTCTATTTGTGTCATTTTCCCTTAAAGTAATTATGAACACCACCACGGGTTTCAATTAATAATTTCAAGTTAATATTTACTACATATATTTAAGTCATTTTACATAAATACTTAAAATCAACGTAACATAAATTGCAACAACAGTGTTTCTTAAATATTTAATGACATAAATATTTAAAATAAAGTAGGATTTGTTATCATCTTGACACATGTTCTTAATAGGGCAATCATACACATTTAAATGTATAATTCCTATTAGAACGTTACTCCCTTACCTTGCGGTCAAGAGAATCCATTTAAATCATATTTATCTGTGTTGTACCTTGCACACAATAAAGATTTCTCCCACTTGTGCTTGAAACAACATCATGTAGCAGATAAACAACACGATACACGTTCGTTTATTTGATTAATATGATTTGTGTCATAGATATAACAAGTAGATGTAGAACTATATTGTTTAGTAAGGAAACGCATACCACTATCCTTAAAAACATAAGTGTCTACACTGGAAAGTAATTATCTTTGAAGATAATTTGGGTTACTACACAAGAAATAAGGCTTGTAGCTCCCATCGAATTAGAAATCAATAAAAAACTTTATTCAAGAATGCAACACAAATGCTCCCACCGAATCGACAACATTGTAAGTGTTGCATAACCAAAGAAAACAACTTGCTTGCTTTTTACTTTCCTACACCTTTGAAGAACCATACGTAATCATTACTTAGGTACTAAAAGGTGTATTCTACTATGTGAATGATGGGTTATCCATCAATGTTATTAACTTAAAAAATTGGGTATGCAATTTCTTCCTTAACAGGTCTACCATACCCATACTAGGTATGCAATTTCTTCGTGGTAATTTTTCTAGCTTCTAATTTTGTAACTCATATACATGTTTTCCAGTTAACCAACATTCATGTTTGTTACAAAAGGATTCATTCACCAAATGAGGGTAATGAAATCTTTTTGGAAAATATGATGTGCAATTCATTGCTATGAGTTACATTAGAATTTAGACAATTCAAATGTTCCTATTATATCTTTCTCATTCATAAAAAGGAATAGGATTGAGTCTCATGCTTCTCCCATGGAAAAGAGACTTCGTTTGTCTTTTCGGTAAATTATTCGCTATCAAACATTTGTTTGAAAGCAGAATGGATCGATTTACTAATAAAAGTGTAAACTACGTTTACGGTTAAATGTTGCATTTAATACATTCAAAAGACTTACAAAATTCAATTTTAGTATTTTCGATGATTAACCTTTTCAAGAAAATTAAATACCCATGGTTCATAAACATATAACCATTTAATTTTCACTGAAACTAGGATCCAATTGACATAGTTTCATCACATCGCTTGATCCGCTAGTAATGAAATTATTCAAAATGGTACGAGTCGAACCTCAATTGCCAGTTTTCAAGTTTGCAACTCCTAGATTTATGGGATTTACATTTAGCCAATTTCAATTGCCATGTAAACATGTTTTATCCCCATCTTATGCCTTGAGTTGCCGCTCACTACAAAACTCTATTAAGTTGTCCAACTTAAGAAACCGCAAAATCATCCATGCCCGCTCACGCCACGGATATTTTACCCTTTGATTACGATCTAAATCACGTTCTCACGCAAATAAAAAGTAATCTCGGTGTTTCCGCTTCGCTGGATGGCATACAACTTAAATTAAAGGGTAATAATTTTGATGTCAAATCAAATATGTACAAAGATGTCATGCATTTATCTTCGTAGCATAGGTTTTATTAAAACATTTATATCCTAGTTTTAATGTTTAAGTTTTTCATCATCAACCTTTAATCGAGGTATTGGATAACCAATTAAAGAATTACCTTTAATTACCACTATATCCTACTGCTGCATGAGTCATAAGACCCAAGTTATTCGGATAATTACCACAAAAGTGGCGCGTAGAATTTTAGGTCAATTCACCCTTAAGATTTTATGCACATTCATAGGAATACTTGGTAGCTCCATTAAGACGCACAAAGTTTGTCAATAATGGGTGAGCCGTTCTAGCTATGTTGTGCATGAAAATCAATCAATTAAACGATTATGATTACTATACTTAAAAGTTACATGTTTCACAATTGTTTAGATCAGTTTATTTTTCTTATCAAAATACCCTTGTTACATATAACAAACAAGCAAGAATTTAAAAATAAACAAATAAACAATGAATGCACAATATAATAAATAAGTCATGCATATCAAATAGCCACATGCAAACCTTTTGATAAATCCTATTAATAATCAATTCTATATCTGTCAATATGCATATGTTTAATTAAGACTTTCACCCGTTTGACATAATGTACAAAGTGAGCCACATGCATCGATTCATCGATTGCGTAAGTCAAAATTAAACACATACCACATAGCACATAATTGATTAAATTAATAATGATTGAGGTCTTCCCCAATTTTAGATCTATCATAATTATTTAGTGTATATCACTTAATCAAGAAAGACATACAATAAAAGCAGATCCATGATAAAACATGCAGATAATTATCATGGATATAAATCACACTTAACAATTAATGTAATTAAACAGAGTTACGCAATTTAATACACATAAAATTGCATGCAACCTAGGGTTTCTAATCCAATTAAAATTGAATTTACAAAACCCTGATTAGGGCACAAAAAAATACGCCCCCCTAAAAAATTAGGGTTTCGGTTTTGCAAACCCTGGATCTACACATACAATTAATAACACAATCAGTTTATTTGTTTTATATGTTTCAGTTATTAATTACTTGTTATACAAGGCTCGTGATGCCACTGTTGAGTTTAAGATACATGAATAACAATAAAACATGTAGACACCACAGAGTACACAGCGGAAGACTTAAGATCATAACAAATAAATAATTAACTGAATTAAAAGCGTAGCATACGTCTTGCGAATGTCAGATCTCTTGAACAAACAGAAGAAGTGGTTTAAAGAGTTGTCCATTACCGTTTTACAACTCAAACCAATTAGGTGTAAGAATAGTGTCTTACTACCACAGTTTTGTACACACGAATTAACCAACGAATCAAGCAATTGCTAGATCTAACACAGGTCCTTGTTTTATGAAAAAACAAAACCAAAACACCCTGTGGAGGGGTGTTCGACCGAAGATGAGCAAGAGAGAAGGAGAGGAAAGATCTAGGGTTAATTCAATGCACAAAGTATGAGAAACCCTAAACCCTAGCCTCTGTATATATAGTGATCAAATATCTTTAGGAACAAGTTAGGGTTTGGGCTTGGAGAAGCACCCTATGGCCGGCCACCCTAAGAGAAGAAAAGAAGATTCGAAATCTTTTCCATTTCCAAGATATTCACCATATATTCTCCCATTTAACATTTAACGGTCGTTAGTCATTTCCGTTAAATAGTTACCGATCGTTAGATGGACTTAATGTGTAATAATTAATCGTAAACATTAACATTAATTATTTAACTTGAATTATCATTCGCTAATGTGTGCAATCCCGTGGTCACGAGTTCGAATCCGGACATTTACGTATTTATAATATACACATTTCCAACACTATGCATGTGGCTCCGCCCCTGATCCTAACGGAATACACCGAGTTCACCGGTAACTTCACTTCAATCGCTGCTCAGTGTCTCCAGAAGCTTCCTGCTACTAATAACAAATTTACCTACAACTGTGATGGCCATTCGTTTAATTATCTCTTTGAGGATGGATTCAGTATGTTCGATCTGATCTCATTTTCTTTATTTTCAACTGATTCTAGTTTATTTCGAATCGATCTGATTTTTTATATATTTTTTGATTCGATTTGAATGTAATAGTTGTAAATTAGGTTATTATTATGAGATTTTGACCGATTTGAATGTTTAAGTTCTAAATGAATCTGAGAGAGAGATGAGAGAGACGAGTGTGAGTGTGTGTGTACAATATGTGTGTTTAGGGGGTTAGGTAGAAAGTATGGAATGACTAAAATGCCCTCTCAGTATATTTGTTTATTTTAATCTAAACCGTTGGATGGAAGAAAGATAGATTATTGAGATCTTGTTATTTGTTCTTTAGATAAATGTTGTTTCGTATTGAACTTTTCTCATCTCGTTAAAACTAGGAAACTTTGTATAGCGTTAAAGTCTCTTAGTATAAGCAATCAAATACATGAAACTGTTTTTAATTTGTCAAATATTTATCCATCTATTTTTTTAACTGTCAAATATTTTGAATTGTATAAGTTAAAAGGATTACTCACAAAAAGAAAATAAGAAATCAAAAACGTTTTAAGCAAAGCCACTCATAAGAACTGTGATTTTAAGCTCGCTGCAACGCACTGGAAAAAAATTATCTCATGTGTTCGTCTATTACAGTAAACCGATCCATGCAAACTTGTAAGTAACGATAACTAAACTATAAAACGTTTCAGAACAATTTGACTCAATTGACACTTTTTAAGATTATAGTCCCAAACACAGACACAATACCTGACCATCATCATACACACTGCAATTCTAGTTCTGTTTTTCAAATATAACGATCAATTTTTGCTTCCTCGTGCTGCTGCTTCCGCATCAGGTGCTAGTGTGCAACATCAAGACCGCCTATAACGGACATGTTACCTACATACTACACTCATATAACGGAGGTATCTATGTTAAAGATAAGCATTATTTGCTGAGTTTCTAAAAGTCAAAGGACTATTATTGTCAAGTCTAAATGTTCAAGGTCTAAAAGGAAGTCTTCACATTCTTGAAGCTATAAAAGCTGAAGACCTGTTATTATCTCTCATTATTCCAAAATATCTTCTGTGAGAAAATTGTTTCTTCTCTCTATCTGTTTCTGAGTTGAAGAAACCCTAGTTTGTGTATTGTTTATCTAAATCTTTCTTTGTATTGTAAACTGATTCTTTATCATTTGAGTAATAATAAGGGTAAGCCAAGGGGTGGTTGGCTGGGTTCACTATAAAAATCGTTTGGTTGATTAAAATTACTTTGGTTTTATAAATTTCTACATGGTATCAGAGACAGGTTGCTCTATACCAAAGTGAGTTTGAAAAGATTGTAAAGTTTTTTGATTAACTAGGGTTTCTCAAAATTTGGGGGTTTTGATCTATTTGTGTAGATCGTGTGATTCTGAGTGTTGATATTGGTTGTTTGATATCAGATCTTTCGGATCGAAGGTTAATTGTTGATTCTCAAAATTAGGGTTTCTTGATTTTGGGGGTTTTGGTCCCGATAGTATTTTTTCTAATTATCGCTTGATTTTACAAATCTTGTGGGTTAATTAGTGATCGAGTGTGTTAATTTGATTTTTAATCAAATTAGTTGAAAATTAGGGTTTCTCAGATCAAACCCTAATTCAAAGTTGATTAGTTTTTTAATTTTTTTAACAATCTGACTGGTTTTAATTTTTATTTCAAGTTTCTTGAAATAAAAATTAAAAACCCTAAAATTAGTTTTAGGGTGTGTTTGAGTCAGATTTGTGTTTGAGTTGTTTTTTATCTAATCTTTATTATTGTGGTTTTTGTTTCGTATATTTCATTTGTCTTTGTTGGTTTGGTTTGGATCTTCTTGATCCTGTTCTTCGATATTGTTTTGGAAGCTTGCGTGGTTGTAACACCTCTCACTCCTTCTTTTAGGTTTTTTTTTTAGGTTTTTTGGTTAGGATTGTGGAGGTTGAGTAGATCAAGGGATTTGTTGTTGGAGTTGTTGATATTGTTTGGTGGTTATTTGTGATTGAGGAGGTACAAGGAGTTGTTGTTTATTCTGTTTGTTTGCTGCTTGTGCATTTATTTTCTTTTAATTCTGTTTTCTGGTCATTATGGTTGATGGTCCTGGTGATAAGGGCAAGGACCCTGAAGGGGGTAGTAGTGAACTAAAATTGGATATATATGACCCATTATACTTACACCCTCAAGACATTGGTGCTCGATTGATTACTTTCAAACTTGAAGGTACCGAGAACTATAAGGTGCAGTCTGTCTGTTATCGCTTAGCCTTGCATACTAGAAACAAACTTGGTTTTATTAATGGAAGTGTAGTTAGAGATCCCACCGATGCTCTATATCGCATACGATGGGATGTGTAATTCTGTGGTTTTGTCTTGGATTCTTGGTTGTATATCACAAGATCTTTATAAAGGTCAAGTGTTTTCTGTGAATGCCAAATCTGTGTGGGATGAATTAAGTGAAACTTATAACAAAGAGGATGGATCTGTGATATATAATCTGCATCATAAAATACATACTTTAACACAATCTGGAATGAGTCTTTCAGAGTATTATCATGAGTTTAATGCGTTATGGAGGCAGTTTGACTCCCTTGTTGATCTCCGCCTAAATGCATTTGTGAAATGCCCCACTTTGAAAAAGCATTCAGATCTTTTAAGGCTGATGCAATTTCTTATGGGTCTTGATGATAGCTTTAGCTCTGTTAGAAGTCTCATTCTCACTACTGATCCCTTACCAGATGTTAAATCTGCTTTTGCTACTTTGTCTAGAGATGAGTCTCACAGAATTAATCATGTTGCTAATAAATCTGTTAAAAATGGGGCTGCAGCCTTTGCTGCTAAGCCATTTACTGGTAATAATCAAAATAATAGTTGGAATTCTAATAAGAACACTAACAATAACAACAAAAGGTTTGGCAGAGTGTCAAATTTTGTCTGCAAACATTGTAATATGACTGGTCATACTATTGATAGATGTTTTGAGTTAGTTGGATATCCACCTGGTTTTGTTAAAAAAGGGAATGTTAATAATGTGGTTGATAATAAGACTGATACTAGTAAGAGTATTACTCATACTCTTACTAAAGATCAATATAACAGATTAATGGCTTTACTTAGTGGTTCAGGTGATACTAGCAAGGCTCATGCTAGTTTTGCAGGTACTGTTATTGCTTCAAATTGTGTGATTAGTTTCTTTACATGTAGGTTCTTTAATTTCAATTCTAATATAAGTACCTATAGTACTTATATTGGATGGATTATTGATTCGTGAGCTAGTCGAGATATAACTTTTGTGCTACACATCTTTATGATATAATGGAAGTATCTCATTTAAATCTTACAGTTGCACATCCCAATGGGACTGTTGCACAGGTTAAACAAATTGGAAGTTACAAGTTTGGAAACAATCTGGTTTTAAAAGATGTGCTGGTAGTTCCTGGGTATCATGTGTGCTTGTTATCTATTCATAAGTTGTCTAAAGATAATAATGTTATTGTCAGTTTTAATGATAAAATGTGTAAAATTCAGATTCCACTCAAAAGTTCCCGATGGGGATGGTAGTGAAAAGGAGGTCTTTACTTTCTAGATGAAGGTAAGAGGGTTAATAATAGTAATATTAAGAGTTGTTTTATGTCAAATTGTATTTGGCATAATAGACTTGGACATCCCTCGACCAAGTCTTAACTGTGCTTAAAAATAGAATAAAAGATATAAAGACTACTAATTTCAAACCACGTGAGATATGTCATAAAGCTAAACAAACAAGAAAACCATTTCCTTTGGTGATCATAAAACTAAAAATATGGGTGATCTTGTTCATTTAGATGTGTGGGGTCCATATAAGGTGACTAGTAAAGAAGGGTTTAAGTATTTTCTTCTTGTAGTAGATGACTATACCAGAGTGTTTGGGTGTTTTAATGAAAAATAAAGCTGAAGTTTTTGATCACATTAATAGTTTTATAGTCTCATTAAAATCGGTTTGAGAAAACTATTAAAGTTTTAGAAGTGACAATGGGACGAATTTGTAAATAAGAAGTTTGAAAGTTTTTAACACATAATGGTATTTTGCATCAAACATCTTGTCCCTACACACCTCAACAGTGGTATAGTGAGAGAAAACATAGGCATTTGTTAAATCGCTAGAGCCCTCATGTTTCGGGGGGTTACCTTTGAACATGTGGATGAATCTATTCTCGATCGCTACTTACCTTATTAACAAGGTTGCCAGCTCGCATGTGTTGTCCGGTAAAAGTCCTTTTGAGATGGTGTATAATCTCGAACCTAACTGCTGAATCTAAAATGTTTTGGTCGCTTATGTTTTGCAATGTTTTAAATGAATCGATAAGTTTGCATCTAGATCTGATAAATGTGTATTTGTTGGATATGCTTTTGATAAAAAAGGATATAAACTTTATAACATTGATCAAAAGAAGTTTATGTTTTCAAGAGATGTGAACTTTTATGAAACTGTTTTTCCTTTTAAGAATACCTCATTCACTAAAGATTTTATATTTGATAATAATGGGGTAAATGATTTGAATTTTTTTGATCAAGATTTTGATAGCAGTCAAAATAATTTTGGAACCAATGAACCCTATGATGATAAGATAAGTAATATAGATAGTAACAACAAATTTGTACCTGAATCTAGTACTCATAAACCTAGTGTCAGCACTGTAGAAGGTGATGCTAGTGATGTTGAGCATCTACATACTAAGATCAGAGAACTCTCAACAGGTGATGTAGATATCAATTTGCCGATTGATACAAAGCAGAGAGATTGATACGCTTAATGTAGACATTACTAGGAACACATCTAGTAGGAAGGACACGAGATCGATGAATATACAATGAAACTATTGTTCTTGATGATATCTGTGGTACTAGTAATGTTGATGATGGTTATATATCCGAGGGTGAGGATCTAGATATGTTTGGTAAAATGTTTGAATCACCGTAACCAGTAGGGCACAAAGCGATTAGAAGGACTAGTAGAATGACAAATTTTACCATCTAAATATAAGGATTTTGTTCTTAATAAAAATCATAAGTATGGTATTGATAAAGTTGTTAAGTATTCAAATTTAAGTTTTATAACTTTGTTTTTACATCCGCCTTAATAAAATATATGAACCTACAACTTATGAAGAATCATGAAAGATCCTAGATGGATAGAGGCTATGAATCAAGAGATAGAAGCTTTAAATAGAAATGGTACATGGAGGTTGTAGAGTTACCGGATGGTAGAAAAGCCATAGGTTATAAGTGGGTGTTTAAGGTTAAATATAAAGCTAATGGTGAAGTTGAAAGGTTTAAAGCTAGATTAGTAGCTAAGGGATATAATCAGAGAGAAGGAATTGATTATGAGGAGACATTTTCTCCTGTTGTTAAAATTGTTACTATAAGATGTGTTTTAAGCATTGCTGTTAATAACAAGTGGCCTTTGTTTCAACTTGATATAAATAATGCATTCTTATATGGAGAATTAGAAGAGGATGTTTACATGACTTTGCCAGAAGGTTTTTCTGATAAAAATGATAAAAGGGTTTGCAAACTGGTTAAGTCATTGTATGGTTTAAAACAAGCTCCTAGAAAATGGAATGAGAAATTGGTATCTGTGCTTAAAGAAAATGGGTTTATACAAAGTCCAAATGATTTCTCTTTGTTTATTAAACATGAAAATGATGTTCTGTTAATTTTGTTAGTATATGTTGATGATATTATCATTACAGGAAATAATACTGATGAGATTAACAAATTTAAGAGTTTTTTAAGTTCAAAGTTTTTGATTAAGGACTTGGGTAAACTTAAATATTTTCTGGGAATTGAGGTTCTTGATATTGATAATGGGATTTGTCTTACTCAAAGAAAATATTGTACTGAGCTTTTAACTGAACTTGGTATGTTAGGTTGTAAACCATGTGGTTCACCTATTGAAACTAATCCAGATAATAAAAAACTTGTTTCTAAATTTGGAGATGATGAGCCTTTAACTAGTATAACAAATTATCAAAAACTTGTAGGAAAATTGATTTACTTGACTTTGACAAGGCCAGATATTTCATATGCTGTGCATTGTTTAAGTCAAGTAATGCATAAGCCTATGAAGTCTCATTTAAGACTTGCTGTTAGAGTTTTAAGGTACTTGAAAAATGAACCTGGTCTTGGTATCACTTTTAAAGAAGGTGATATTAAAAGTATAAAAGTGTTTGTTGATTCTGATTGGGCAAAGTGTAAGGTAACAAGGAGATCTGTTACTGGATACAGTGTGTATCTAGGAAATGATTTGGTTTTCTGGAAAAGTAAAAAGCATGTTGTTGTTGCTAGGTCCTCCACTGAGGCTGAGTTCAGGGCAATGTGTAATGTATGTTGTGAAGTCATGTGGATCACCAAACTGATGGCTGATATGTATGCTAGTATAAGATTGCCTGTGAACATGTATTGTGATAATAATTCTGCTATGCAGATTGCTAATAATCAGATTACATGAGAGAAGCAAGCACTTTGAGATTGATCTATATTTTTGAGAGAAAAAGTGGTCGATGGCTTTATTAAGCGTTGAAAGTCGAATCGAGGATAATATTGCAGATTTGTTCACTAAAGGTCTTAACATTACTGACCATAACAAATTTTGCAAAGATCTTGGATTGTTTAATGTGTTTCAGGACAAATTCAAAGATCAAGATAGTAATGATGGGAGAGCTTTAGGAAGCTAGTACTTATGGGGGAGCTTCTGATGTCTAATGCTTATGGGGGAGTGTTGAAGATAAGCATTATTTGCTGAGTTTCTAAAAGTCAAAGGACTATTATTGTCAAGTCTAAATGTTCAAGGTCTAAAAGGAAGTCTTCACATTCTTGAAGCTATAAAAGCTGAAGACCTGTTATTATCTCTCATTATTCCAAAATATCTTCTGTGAGAAAATTGTTTCTTCTCTCTATCTGTTTCTGAGTTGAAGAAACCCTAGTTTGTGTATTGTTTATCTAAATCTTTCTTTGTATTGTAAACTGATTCTTTATCATTTGAGTAATAATAAGAGTGAGCCAAGGGGTGGTTGGCTGGGTTCACTATAAAAATCGTTTGGTTGATTAAAATTACTTTGGTTTTATAAATTTCTACAATCTATCAATCTATGTTTTTCAATAAACGCCAACTATGTAGTACAGCCCAAGATTAGGGAAATGTGTTGGAAGCAAAAATGAATTTGGTTATTAAAAATTTGGTAAGGGATTTTACATGTGAAACTTAACACCCTTCAACATGATCTAAACACTATTAAGATCATGTAGAAGACCGGTATAGTGTCACTGTATAATCAATTCACAGTATGTATAGTAACTCATCAAGCTTATATGTATGTGTTTATTTCCTTCATTTTCCTATGTGGGATTGAATATGCATGTACCACAAAAACAACATGATTACAAATCATGTTTGCTATGCTTTGTATATTTTATGGGGCGCTTTACAGAAGCTACATATATTAACTTTATTTGACGCATCGATTGGCTTGGATTATTACTATTGTTGTTTATCTCGGGTCAAATTGTATAAGCTAAATCGTTAATCTATCTGGAACCACGTCAAACAATTTGGAACCAGTAATAAAAAGTTAGAAATATATCTGAAGTGTAATCCAAAGCCTAAAAATCTCTTAAATTGCTTTAATTATTACGATAAATATTTCTCAATGAGTCTACCATACTTACGAATATTTTTAGCATATCATTTGTTTTAAATATTTGTAACACGATGTAAAACACAAGCAAACCCTTTTATTATAAGTTCCAACCATTTTGTTATAAGTTCAGATGTTACTAAGATAATCCAAAGGCCATATCATATACAAAGCTTCCACATCAATGCTTACACCGATATCATTCTTCAAATCACCATTAACAACTATCACGATCATCATTATTTGAACGATTACGTGCTGACCAGGAACATGTGGACCAGGGTGGGACCCACGAACCGGTATTGTTGTCTAGATTGTAGCTAAATCTGGAAGTTAATGATCCGCTAGCAACCATATCTTCAGTCGGGTTCACCTGTAATTGTAATACACATTCCTTTAGCATAATTGATCCACCAACTTATGGATCTTTGAGGGTTTGGTAGAACCGTATGTCTAGATTTATTTTGAGACAAAACAGACTATCAACAATTAAGTTAGCAAAATAGATAGGTCAAAAAAGGTACATTACATATTTAGAGCTAGATGAAACAAGTCGAGTTGATCCATGTACATTTTTTGAGTATTTATTGTGGATGCGCTAGGTATTAATCATAACTTACCTTTTACCTTTTAAAAATATACCTACGCAACATTCAAACCGTTTTAGCTATTAGAGATCAAAGGTGACCCAAACCAACAGATCCATACGGTGCGATATGATCCTATCAAGACGACTTCCTATAGAATTTTCAATAATTTCCCATTTGTAGTTAATTTTTTTCACGACGCCTACAAGAAATAGAACTGCCTTAATCAGGGGCCTCCTTCGTAACTGTAAGTATCATTGTGAATATTAATAGTTTTAATGCCTCTAAAATTGTGTAGCCACGTACTGTTACTCGATAAATAGTACTCTATAATAATCTACGCAGTTAGATCCGTGATTAAGGAAAGAAGATACCTTAGCTCTCAAGGCTTCGTACTCTTCTCTGAGTTGTTCCACCTAAGTGAAACATGCATAGGTTTAACCGAATCTCACAAATACAAACGGCAAATCTGACACACTTGACAAACATGTCAAGTGTGTTCAACGGCTCAAATAAATCAGAACTTAAAAAGTCATCCAAATGTATTCAAACGCCAGAAAAAACTTCTTAAACCACTTTGTTAAATAGGTTAGATATTCGTGAAATATATAACTTTTACCACATATTTAGATAACAAATAATAGTTAAAAAGAATATGTTTTCGTGGGCTGGATGAACCAACCTGTTTTGACCTACGCTAAAAGAAATTTTGGGCATAATCTCTACTCTGCAATATTTTTCTTTCAACCTTAATTGTTTAGATAAATTAACAATAATTAGTAGATCGACATTGTTAATTATTACTTACTTGCTGCTCAAAGTCGGTAACGCTAGATTTTAATGAGTGCCTAGCAACCAAATCTTCAGCCACTTTCACCTATAATAAAAGAAACGTTCTTATATATAGCAACATTGGCTTACCAACAAACGACGGATTTAAGGGTTTGGTAGAACTATTTGTACTAAAATTATGTTAGCACATTATTCGATGAATATTGGACTAAATGCAGATTCAGGGTTAAGAAAAAAAAAGATACCTTAGCTCTTAGAGTTTCCAAAGTTGACAATGTCTCACGTCGCAATTGTTCCGCCTGAGAGAAGTATGCTTTAGTTTAGCGAATTTGTAAATAAAGGTAACAAATTACCTTATATGTATTCAAGGAGTAGTGCTAACACTGATAGGAATTTTTCAAACTTTTAAAGTTTAGCTTTATATAATATAAAAATTATGAATAAATACCATAATTTTGTAATCATTTACCTTTCTTTTCAATCTTTGTTTTGTATTATCGTGTGTGCTATTTTTATTTTATAATATAGTTATTATTGTAAACCTGTAATTAAGTTTTAAATTAATTGCTTTAAGCGAGTTTTTATTTTATAGTACTATTGTATAAGTTAAAGGATTAATCACAAAAAAAGAATAAGAAATCAGAATTGCTTTGAGTAACAATTGCATCCCCTCATAAGAATATGCAATCTTAATCTCGTTGCAACGTGCTGGAAATATGCAAACTTGTAAGTAACGATAACTAAACTATGTAACGTTTCAGAGCAAACTTTGACTCAATTGACACCTTTTAAGATTATAGTCCCAAACACACTACAATTCTAGTTCGCTTTATATGTGCTGGAAGGAAAAATGAATTTGGTTGCTCGAAAAAGAGATTATACATGTGAATGCGTATGTTGACAAGTGAGATGGACTAAAGTTATTAGATGGTCTAATGCATAAACTTTAGTTCATCTCATTGCCAACATAAGGTGTCATTGTATAATGACGTTACATAACTAAACTATGTAACGTTTCAGAGCAAACTTTGACTCAATTGACACCTTTTAAGATTATAGTCCCAAACACACTACAATTCTAGTTCGCTTTATATGTGCTGGAAGGAAAAATGAATTTGGTTGCTCGAAAAAGAGATTATACATGTGAATGCGTATGTTGACAAGTGAGATGGACTAAAGTTATTAGATGGTCTAATGCATAAACTTTAGTTCATCTCATTGCCAACATAAGGTGTCATTGTATAATGACTTTACATTATGTATAATAACTCATCAAGCTTATATCTAAGCGTTTATTTCTTTCATTTTCCTATGTGGGATTGAATATGCATGTACCACAAAAACAACATGATTACACATAAGTTAACCTTGTTTGACACATTACTTACATAGATTGGGTTGGATTATTACTATTGTTTTTCATCTCGGGTCAAATGGTATAAGCTAAATGATTCATTTATATGGAAACACCTCAGGTGATTTCAATGGCTCAAACCGAAGTGTATTCCAATTCTTAAAAATCTCTTAAATCGCTTTAATCATTATGTTAGATAGTTCGAAATCTAACTTACGAACATTTTTAGCACATCATTCGTTTTAAAATTTTGAAACATGGATAAGGAAATGTGTTCTAGTTGGCTTAATCTGACTCAACATGTTTCTTTTTTTACACTAATCTATTCCAAATCTATTAAAAAACTAGCATTTTCTTTCAATATTGTTTAGAAAATCTTGTGGATAATTAGTAGATCAACATTGTTGGTACATACTTGTTGCTTGAGAGCTGTTAGATGTGCTTGCTTTCTCATTCTCGAGCGCCTAGCAGATTCTCTATTTGAAACCATCCTGAAACCATAGCCAGCCATATTAGTAGTAGAGTGACAACATTTTCTTTCATACCTTCGTAAAACAAAATAATCTTACCTCCTAATCCTTCTAATATCCATCTGGTCATCGTTGCTCTCATTATTATTGGTAATAGGCTCATGAGTTTGGTGATCAGCGTCAGCTTCAAATGTTTGATTAATTAACTCTTCGGTATCATGTTCAAAAGAGGATCTATTCATGGAAGAGTCATTACATGGTTCTTCTTCCTTTTTGTCATTGTGATTGCTGATATTCTGTTAGCAAACATTGTTTCACCAAATTATTGGTCTTCAAGAGTTTGGTTAAACAACACGTCTAGCTTTATTCGAGACAAAACGGACCATGTACAGTATAGAGTAGAGGTAGCAAAATGAATGGGTCAAAAGTGCAAGGTGAAACGAGTCGGGTAATAACTTTTCAGTATTTTTCAGTGAATGCGTTTGATATTTATTAGTACAATTTACGGTCACAATTTTACCTTATATCAATACACATTGGCAACATTCAAACTGTTATAGCTAAAATTTTATTTTAGTTTAGTATGTTATCCACTAAAATCGTTAGAGATCAAAGGTAACCCAAATCAACAAAGCCATAAGGTGTGATCATACCAACTAGACTTCTTTAAAAGTTTCTATACCATTTTTAGCTATAATTAGACTCTTATTTTGATTTTTTACCGAACCTACCAGAAAAAGAAATACCTATGTGTGAGCACTATTACTCGATGGATACTGAACGAAGTTAGATTAATTGTCAAGAACAAAGATACCTTAGCTCTCAACGCCTCGTAGTCTCCTCTCAGTTGCTCCACATAAGAGAAACATGCATAGGTTTAACCGAAACTCACATATAGACTCGGGGAAATTGACACACTTACTTCTATACTGGTTGGTTTGTACTTTCGTTATGACTATTTCTTTCAATCTAATTTAGAAAAGTTGACGATAAGTAGATCAACAATGTTAGTTAGTATTACTTACTTGTTGCTCAAAACCAAGCTGGCTAGATGATGATGAGTGACTAGCAACCAAATCTTCAGCCACTCTTATCTATAATATAAAACACATTCTTTTAGCAACATTGCTCACAAGGAAAAGATGGATCTTCAAGGCGGGTTTGGTAGAACTATATGTCTAGCTTTTTTGAGATTAAAAGGACTAAAAATAGTAGAGGTAGCAAAATGAACGGTAAATTTTATCTCTATCTTTAGGTGAAACGGGTGAGTTTTACCCATAAACACTTGTTTGAGTTTTTCTCAATTGATTCGTAAATGTATATTCATGGTTAAGAAATGAAGATACCTTAGCTCTCAAAGTTTCCAAAATTGGCAAAGTCTCTCGTCGCAATTGTTCCACCTGGGAGGAGCATGCTTAAGTTTAGCCAAACTCGTGAATAAATGTGACAAATTACCTTATATAATACTCCGTAAGAATTATCAATACATGCATACACACTGCACACTAATTACCTACTAAACTCATAAAAATTATCAATACATTCATACCTACTAACGTACTATACACATCGGAAATGCACCTAGTCCCAAAAAAAATTGTTTACAGTCTTATATAGTTTTTCGTAAATACAACTGGTAATCTTAGTTCTAGTTCCGTCCATGCTTTCACATCAGGTGCAAGTGTGCAACCTCAACACCTCGTATGACGCACAAGTCACAACACATGTTACCTTTTAAACTCATAAAAACAAAGTATCTTTTTTGTTTCAGCGAACGTCCAATAATATGTATAGTACGGACCAGGACTTACTGATAAAAGACTCCAACTAGCAATATTTGTTGGAAGGAAAAAAGAATTTGGTTACTCAAAAAGGATAAGAGATTTTATTGCGACACCCATATAAGCTAGAACCCTCATCTAAAAGGTGAAACTAGATGAGGTCATAACATGAACTGTACCACTGTAAAACCACTTTTTAAAGGATGATCTAATCGACGTTTAGTTCATCTAATAGTCCACTAAAGTACCGCTGTATTATCACTTGACAATATCTATAATAACTCGTCAAGCTTACACCTATGTGTTTATTTCTTTCATTTTTTCTATGTGGGATTGAATATGCATGTACCGGCCATTAAAACAACATGATTACACATAAACTCCAACATATTTTTGCTATGCTTTGTTAACTTTTATGGGCGCTAGCTTTACAAAAGCTACATATATTAACCTTGTTTGACACTTTTACATAGATTGGCTTGTATTACAAATATTGTTCTTCATCTCGGGTCAAATGGTCAAGTGATTTGAAGGCTTAAAAAAAAAAAAAAAAAAAAAAAAAAAAAAAAAATCATCCGAAGTGTATCACAATGCCTAAAATCTCTTAAATCGTTTTAATTATTAGGTTAGATAAATCTGTATATAACTTGCGAACACTTTTAGCACATCGTTTGTTTTAAATATCTGTAACGTGGATAAAGAAACATGTGTTCTAGTTGGCCCGGCCAATCTGACTCTAATCTATTCCGAACCTGTTAAAAAAAGCTAGCATTTTCTTTCAATATTGTTATGAGAAAATTAGAATAAGTAGATCAGCATAACATTGTTGGTAGAATACTTACATGTTCCTCAAGAGCTGCTAAATGTGCTTGTTTTCTTTTCCTCGAGCGCCTAGCAAGTTCTCTATTTGAAACCATCCTGAAAACATAGCCAGCCGTATTAATAGTAGAGTGACAATTTTTGTTCATAACTTCGTAAAACAAAGAATCGTACCTCCTAATCTTTCCAGTATCCATCTGGTCGTCGTCGATGCTCTCAGTATCAATGGTAATAGGCTCATGAGTTCGGTGATCAACATCACCTTCCAATGATGGATTGTTTAACTCGTCGATATCATGTTTAGAAGTGGTTTTATTCATGGATGAATCATTAGTGTCATTGTTATTGTAAGTATTATCCATGATGATTTGTGTGTGACATTAAGTTGAATGAGTTAGATAGTGATTTATACTTACTTTATAATATCATATTTGTAAAAATAAAATAAAAAAGTTGTTAGGGTTTATCTTTATAGTTTCTTCACCTCTAAGGATTTCGAAAGATTGGAGCAAGCATTGTACGAGGAAAAGCTTTAAATGGCTTTATTAAAAGTTATAGAAAAATACACACGTAAATGAGAAAAAAGATAAAAATAAATAAAAAAAATTGGCATTTCCTTAGAAAGAAAGAAGAAAAAAAAAGTAACACAATGATCTAATAACTAACTTTTAACAATTTTCTTTGAAAAGCCAAAGATTACACATGTCTCAACTAAGTCTTAAATCGAAAAAAAAAAAAAAAAAAAACGAATGCATCAAGTGTGACTCAAATCAAAACTTTTTGATTGAGGGTCACTCATATATTGCAAATCATTTGGGTAACTTTAGAACAGTAAAAGTTATATGAAAGAAGTAATACAAAATGGTATTGCATATTAAAAAGTTACAGTATAAATTTATATCTATATATCTATATAGAGATTCACCAACGAAGCGTTAGTTGATGGTTAGAAAGACATCTTGAGTCAATTCTCGTGTTCAAGTCCCATCCTTGGATTTGCATCATATAGCACCCACATTCGCAAAACATATGGACACACCTGAGACATGTGAAATAAGAGCTCGGTCAGAGTTTTGGCTCGTGCTCACTCAGGTTGCCCCACTGCGCCAAGAGAGTTGTTGGAGCTATTAAGCATGGGGTGTAGACACAATGCTGCAAAAGGCGTCCGGGTCGAGTGTTTTCACGTCAATCTACACCTTTATGTGATATCTATATAGAGATTCAGTCCTAAGACTTAAATGTTGAGTCTTAATGACTTTAATTTTTATGTATTAAATTATTAAATAAATTAAGTTTCTTGCCATATTTGTTATTATTTATGATTTGATCTCCAATTTTATACAATTCAATTGAAAATGATCGACTTATCATATTCCACATAAGAGGTTTAGAAACCAGGTTAATAACTTGATATTACTGCCATTCAATATCTTAAACTAATTGTCATCGTAACTCTTATTAAAAATTAATGAGGGTAAGAATTAGAAGGAATTATTAAACCCCTTCGTATTAGAAACTTTATTGTTGGGGTAAAAGATAAAAGATTTGTCAGTTATAACACAAAATCAATCCAAGCATTTTCAGTTAGAGCAGTTAGAGATTTAAAGTATTAACTGGAAGGATATTTGCGGCGGCGGGTACATTGTAATTAAATTTTTTGACAAACAATATATTTTGATTACATGTTTTTCATGATAGTGACTTTATGAAAAGATGTGCACGGTACGGTTTGGGCCGGTTTTTCGCTAAAACCAAAACCGATCCGAAATGCGATTTTGGTAGAAGATGAGGTGTGGCAGATGGTGAGGTGCAGATATGAAAATGTGTTTTTTTATGTGTGTTGCGTAAGTTGTTAGTTGTTACAAGTTTATAAATTTAAGACAATTAATTTTTTAAATATTATTTTTATATGTGTGTATGTAACAAGTTATTGAAATTTCTTTTTATAGTAATGTTATTAGTATTAAAAATTTCAATACTTCTTTGTTTAGAATATTTTAAATATTTTATATAGTAGTATAAATAGAATGTCCTAAACATTTTATATCGTAGTATAAATATTGATTCAGCTTCTAAATACTGACAATCAATTAAATATGATGGCTACGTTTGCGACCGGTAAGAGCTCTATAATGAACCGCATACTTCACTTGAAACGCATGTGCGCTTCTTTGATCAATCTGTGTTTGCTTGTTCTTTTCAAGGTTATAAATAGCGCGAAGTGTGGCGTGACGGCATGATCAAGCCTCATATTTTTGCGGTCAAGTGAAGCTTTTGCTTTGATAAGGCGTGACATAAGGCGATACAAAATATGAAAATATTTATATATTTATGTTAGAATTAGAAAATTCCAAGATTGAAGAGTCGGTCACCCCAACTATTATCTAAAGATAAGTTAGCTCGTAGACTTGTCGTTATTTACGTATTTATGTAGTTAATTAATTAGTCAAGAGCGTAAAATAGTTTAGTGCAACACCGTGGAGGAATGACGGTCTTTACCCACCGTATCCCCGATCCATGCGCCGTGAGGTCGTTTAGTTGTAACTATAAATACCCTCTACCTTGCAAGGTAAAGGGTTGGATGTTCTTTGGTAATCTAATATTCTACAAGTTTCTCTTACTAGAATATCTCACTTTCTCTCTAAAATCATCTATATGCCCATTGTGTTAATGTTATAATATGTAAGTGAAACCAATAACCAACAATTGGTATCAAGAGCCATGGTTAGATCATATCTTGCACATCTTTGGATTTCTAGTGGTTTTTAGGTGGTTTTTGAGTTTGAAAAAGTTTAGTGGTTTGTGCATCATTTGGTTGATTTCTTGTGTTAAAGTTTGGATTTTGTTAGTACTTTTATGTTTAGAATCATCACAAGTGTTTAGGTTTTCATTTGGTAAGCTTGAATCATCTTGGTTGGGTTGTTTTTGGATTGAAAAGTGATGTTTATGTGGTTTTTCTTGCTAGCGACTTAACACACGGAATTCTCTCTTCGTAGCGACTTGCTTTACAAATTTGTAGCGAGTTACAGTTTTAGACCTAGCGACTTAGAACTAGCGACTTAAAGTACAAGTAGTGGACTTTCCACCACAGGTAGCGACTTGGAGGTAGCGACTTGGTCTGTAGCGAGTTGCTATTTAGCGACTTGTATCTTTAGCGACTTGTGTAGCGAATTGCTGCCAAAATTTTGCTAGCGACTTAATGCTTAGCGAGTTACTACTTAGCGACTTGCAATTGTTTAGCGACTTGGTGGTATAGCGAATTAGGTGTTAGCGACTAGAGGATTAGCGACTTGTACTTAGCGATTTGGATGTTGATTTAACGACTTGGGATTATTGCTATTTAGTTGCTAGCGAGTTGGTTCAAAATCTCTAGAGACTTAGGGAGTAATTCATAATAACACAATGTCGGTCATCACGGATCCTTTAATCACCAAAGTACTTGCTCTCTATGACACAAAGAGAATAGTGAAGCAGAATGCTTACACGAATGCCATACATTTAATGATTCAAGATCGATTAATCGAGCAACTCAAATAAGTCACTCTTAATGTCGCAAATGATGCTAAGAATATGGAATGCACCGGTGAGCCGTTTCAACATCTCAATCGACTTCTCAAATTACTCTTATCTACAACCATGGATCGAACAAGTTGTGCCATTCTTCGTCGAGATTTTCCCACTTTGACAAGAACTGCTTTACTTAACTTAGAACGACCGAGGTTTCAAATTACCAAAGAAAAGGTCTCGGTGATGAGTCTCATGCCGCTTCTTCAAACTATCTTCAATCAATTTCAACCACTTATCCGGAAGAATATTCCTCGATTTTGATGATATCATGACCGTAATATCATTCAAAAACATACGGAATGGAAATTCATGAGTTCGTAAACTCATTTACTCAACTTATGGGTAATATGGAAACATACATCAAGGATGCCGCAAAAGAGAACAAAATTTGAATGCGTTGAATGAGTACCAAGAGACACCATGGAGCAATTGTGACAAGTCATGCAACATTCCAGTTGAACCGTTGAATGACACGATTGCGTAATCTCGGTTGTGATGAAAAGGATGAAGACAACAAGATCGATCTCAAACACTCGAGTCGAAAAGGTTTCTTTCGATAAGGTACATAAGCGATCACACAAATTCTCATAAAAGGTACATGATTCTTACTCGAACATAACATTGTGGAATCAATCTTTGTTTTACTCGAATCTAATGCAAGTAACATGATTGAAAAAGGGTATATGATGAGCTTTCAAACAAATTTTCAATTCTTGAAAACACAGTATCTCATTGCAAATTGAAATACAACAAAAGGATGAAATGTTTTATGCAAAGAAACCTTGTACTAATCAGAACTTCGAATTTAGAGAATTTTTGAAATTAATCGTTAAAATCCTGATTCGGGACAAAGATTCGACCATTGGCAATCAAATTACTTTTTCGAAGCCCGTAAATATGACTATCATGAGATGAGTGATGCACTAGAATCTAGAAATTCGAACTAGCTCTATGTATGTCCAACCTTCTAAGAGAAAATGAGCATTTAAGAATGAACCTTGAGGAAACAAACTCTAAGTTAGACAATCAATCTAACCTCTTGATAAAGACATTGATGACCTCAAAGCACAAATTCGGGATAAGAGCTTCAATATTGTTGCCCTAAAAATGAGCTCGAGAAGTCTGTTGGAAATAGGATGAACACTAAGTTTGCAAAACCTTCAACTTTGGGAAAGTCAAATGCTCGTAACCACTTGAAACGAGCAGTTATTAAACAACCTAATGCCTTTAGGTGCGAAAGAGCTAAACCATTGAAATCTAAGCTTACATCCCAAGTTGACAATATGTCTGCTTTTGTCAAAACCGGTCACTTCATTGCCTAGTTCGGATATGATGAATCTCAACCTCGGACTTATGGTCAATTCTCACGGATCGAAATGCAATAAGTATAACTAGCTCGCATGCAAAACATCATTTGAGTGATCAATCCCCTAAGAAATTCTCTGATCACAAAAGGACATATTGTCAAAACAAGGTTGTGCACTAATTTAGGTCAACTAACTGTGGTTTCAAATGGATTCCCACTGGCAGATTTTTTAAGTTTACAGGACTTAAACGAACCTACATTCCTAGATCATGCCTCAAATGGATTCCCACAGGAAAACTCTTCAAGAATGTAGAACCTAATAGGATCCCCATTAATGATACGTCTGTGTTACACTGTGATGCATCCAAATGTGAGATTAAACATGTCACTAACCCTTCTATGTGCAATTCTACATGTGCTTCCAGTACAATGTGCTCTCGCTTTTTTTCAGTACAATGCTCAACTCAATCAGAACTTCATGACTTGGTTCCTTGAGAATAAACATAGCTCAATCGGGAGCTATAGTTTGCCGAGTTGATGTACTTCTTACTTTGACTCCTATTCATCCCGAATCGGGACTCGCTCTTTATATATCGTGTATAAATCAAGTTTTCTTAATTTTAAAAAAAATATATATATATATATATATATATATATATATATATATATATATATATATATATATAAAATAAAAATAATAAAATAATAATAATACTATTTTATCATTTTCATCAATTTAATAAAGAATACATTCCTTGTTATCGATAACATCTACGGTCTTAGAAATGTCATTCAATAATGGCACGGGATCATAGATGAAGTTTGAACAAATGATATATTCTTGTTTTATAACGGGATTAATTAATGTCAATCAATGGTCTTTGATGACATTGATTGAGGGGGAGATTTTGCATGTGCTGGTTATGATGGTTGCTCATCCGTAAGTTGTGGTTGTGTTTTGCTTTGGTGTCTATCTGGTTATGCTTTTGTGATTATCTGGTTATGGTGTTTCTCGGTTATAAGTTGTGGTCGTACCTTGTTCATGTGATTATCCTTGTGTACCCATGTATTGAATGCCTTGCACTAAATGCTTACTTGATTAAATGTTTATTTGATTCATGTTTTTCATTGTGGTTATCTATGCTAGCTACTTACCACTTTTGCACATAAACCAAAGGGACCAAATGTGTCATATAACCAATATAGTTTTACACTAGCGACTTGCCACTTCATTTTTAAACCACAGGGACCGAATGTGTCAAATTGCAAAAGTTCCCCCTATATCCCTAGCGACTTACTACATTTTTATTTTATAAGTTTTTTTTCTCTTCTCTCGTTTTGTCTTCTCGTCTAAGTTATTTGTTCTTACTAGCGACTTAACTGTGGTAAGTCTCGAATCACACCTTATTTGTTCTCTCTTATGCGTTTGTGTCTAGTTTCTAATCTGTTTCTTTATCCAGATCCTTTCGAGCCCGTGATTTGTGACTGATTGATTCCCACCTAGGTTCGATTTGTCAAAATCGTGTTTTTGTTGTTGTTATTATGATGATTGAATGTGTACAAATTGTTTGGTATATCTTATCTTGATTGCTTGATTGCTTCATAATTTGTCTTCATGATCTGGTGATGAATGTTTAGTGGATTGGGTTGTTGGGTTTTGTTGTTATGAGTGTTCTTGATGGCGACTTAACATGTTCTTGGTAGCGACTTAGCTTGAATGTTCTTCATGGCGAGTTAGCATTCAACTTAGCGATTATGTTTCATAGTAATTAGTTTATTATATTCCGGCGACTTGGGTAGCGAGTTAGTTGTCAGCGACTTGTCTTTACAAGTTAGCGAATTAGTAACATTAGCGACTTAGTTAACAAATTTGTAGCGACTTGGTTGTGTTACTGTTCATGGCGACTTGTCTTCACAAGTTAGCGAATTAGTAACCTTAGCGACTTAGTTAACAGATTTGTAGCGACTTGGTTTTGTTACTGTTCATGGCGACTTGTCTTTACAAGTTAGCGAATTAGCATAGCGACTTAGAGAGCTAAACTATTAGCGACTTGTCTGTGGTACTAGTGATGGCGACTTGTCTTTACAAGTTAGCAACATTGTTCACTTTCATGTTGCGAATTAGTCTTAAGGTCGAGGGTTATTAAAATGTTCAAAGGTTTATTGCTAAAGTCGATCTCATTCTCACAATACCTAGGATCTCCTAATTCAACTTGTTGAGTCAACATACTCTATGTAATGCTATGACATTTCTTTTAGGCAAAAGGTACTTGGTTTCTCTCACGACACCAAATGTTACTTTTGCCTCATGCATATTTGTTATATCACTTACATGTGTATCTTGGCTCATGACATGATCCCTTTGCAATGCACTCTTTTGCCTTTTAATCCCTTATCTGCTCGTCGTGTGAATAGTTATCTGTAAGATTCTACTTCATTGAAATATCTCACTTATGCCACTCAATCTTTCTCTGTATGTGTTTTGGGGACTCCTTCTGAGTTACTGATTCTATGTGTCTATGTCATAAGGGTGCTCTCAATGTTGCCTCACTTATCATTTATCATCTAACATGTTCCCAATCATTACTGTTGATTGTATGTTTACTCAGATCATCAATGGCAAGTTCAAACCCAGAAAAGAGCGTTACCCCTTCGGCATCATCCAAAGTTCTCTCAGACGAAGAAATCCTTCCCAGGAGTCAATGGGCTGATATTGGAAAAAGCAACTGTTATGTGGACCTACAAAAGCTTCAACAAAATCCGATACTCAAAGTTTCTATTGACGTCCTGAAAAACACAAACTTCTTCGGAGCTATTACCAAGCAATGCTCAATTCCCACCATTTACATTCAACAATTCTGGAACACCGTTCAATGGGACAAAATCACAGCTCGATACTCTTGCAAACTGGATGATAGGGAGTTCACGATTGATTACGATATTACGAGCAAGGCTCTTGAATCACCCCATGTAACCCTAACCTTCGCTCGAATCTCCACCAGTGCCGACGATCCGATTGTCTTTCTAATTGGGTTAGGTTATCGAAAGATTTCAAGAGCATCCGACATCATCATCGGACACATGTATCAACCACGAGAGCTATTACAACTATTCTTAACTTGTGCTTATCCGCAAAACATCGTGGTTCGATAAAGTGAGAATTCCTATCCCGCAAATCCTATGGGAATTGTTAATAGGGTTGATGTGAATGTCTCGGATCGTATTTGGGAAGAATTTTCCTTATCAATACACACATTCATATCGATAGAACTAATTTCGAACAAAGCTCAAGGTCGAAAGAAACAGAACAAGCTTGTAATTCCCAGAACAAAGCTCAAGGTCGAAAGAAACTCACAACTTCAATCCTAGGAGTGAATCAACTCTGCATAAAGCAGAAGATGAATATGTTTTAGGAAACCTGAAATATGTTCCTAGAGGTATGGATAAAGAAATATTTGGTTTGCCAATTCGCATTGTCTTCTCACGAAGATATCAAGAAGAAGGACTACTTCAAACAATACAAGAAAAGAGCTACCAGTTCCTCTGCGATGTCACACCTTCTCCTCCACAACCCAATGCTCCCAAGTCCACGCCACCTCACAAGCATCCTATGCCTCTTCCTAAAAAGAGACTTGAAAGGTCACCACAATGACACCGCATCCAAGAAGCGAAAGTAAAAGGAAGAAAGTGGAAAAGGAAATTGGTGAAAATCTCGAGGTATCAAGGAATATTACAAGGTTGGTGATGAAGATGATGTCGATCTACATCTTGGAATCCAACAAAGCCTTGAAAGTCCAAATGTGAAAGCACCAAGAGGTGGAGTTGTGTTAGAGAGCCCGATCAACTACCACGACAACCAACTCCAATAACACATGACAAAGGAAAAGGGATTGTGAGTGTTGAACCGAACAAGCGACTCACATGCTTTTAACGATCTCATCATCTCCATCAAGCACCACCAATCAATATGAGTGAAGAGAAGATTAGAATCATCTCATGCTAATGAACAATCCGGAGTGGACAAAGTACCAAACGTTTAAAGAAACTCTTACTCTTAGTGAGACTCAACTGCTTGAATGTTGACACTACATTGCATAAAGGCTCGAGGAGAACTTTGAGACAAGATCGATGAGACCTTGAAGATGGATGAACCAAATCATCTACTAACTCTCTATCCTCACTTAAGGATCTTGATCTGATTTCTCTTTTGGTGATCAATACATTAATGACAAACCCTTAGATCTTGCACAATCCATGTATACCGTCAAGATTGAGAAGATACGTCAACCATTCCTCCGATGTCGGCATCTTCATTATCAACCGCACTTCCACCTCCCATACCAACTCAATCAATGTACAAACACCACCGACATCATCACCAACCCCCGAACTCGTCATTACATTCTTTGATGTGGATGCTCCACCGACTTCACCACCACGGATCCTTACCTCGATCAACCATTGGACAAAGGCGTAAAAGGATGAAGCTCGAAAGGCAACTTCCTAAATCATTGATTCCGCGTGGATCGTGTTTATAGATTGGAGCACCTCAACTTCAATGAAGGGTTCTGCCGCTATTGAAGGAGAAGTCAAGGATGTTGTGGAATGGGGCATGGAGGCTCCACTTAGACGATTCAAGGACCTACCTATCACCGATATGAGAGCATTTCTGTTTGAAAGGATGTATGATGTCAAGAGGACAAGCATGAGGTTCACAAGAAACTCTATGAGGCACTTGATGAATCCATTAAGTTCGACAATAATGAGCGGTTTATGATTGACATCGGGAAAAAGAAGCTAAAAGAAAAGGAGAACAATTGTGATGGAATCATTGATGAAGGACCAGAAGATCCTCCTCCACCTCCACCACCAACGGGGCGCTGAACTTCGGAGTGGTGATCCTTCTACGAAAACCAACACACCTCCACCACAACCACCATCATCACCGCCAAAACCTTCCAATCAATCGGGTCCTACAAAAGAGCAGTACTAAGAAGAAATGCTGCTTGGACTACGGTTGATTCAAGGTTCACATCCACATCCACCTCTATTCATGATGATCAAATGGTTCACGAAGAGTCGCATGTCATGGCTGATTTCGAACGGATGAAGATGATGCATCAACAAAGCATATTCCTAAGCCATCGAAGATTGGTTTGATACTTACATGGTGGGAATCGCACCAAGACATCCGAGTAGCACTTTCAAGAGACACAATTCAAAGTCGCATTGTGGAAGATAGACCTCCTTCTCCGAACCCACATGGACCATCCCAGTCCGACTCTATGATTTCGACAACAATTGGGCATCGCCTATCACCAATAATTATGAAGTTCCAACAAGACTCTTACGCACTACACCGAGATATGGGAAGTTTTATTAGATGGTTTTGTGAACGGAAGAGTATCTCATCCATAACTCCAAGAGATCTTGAAGGACAAGCTTATGAAATTGTCAAAGTCTTCCACTCGGATGCAAATCATCTTCAATATCATATGGAAGAATGCCATAAGATGTTGAATGACCAAGTCGTTGAGCAAATCGACCGCTTCAATGTCAACAAATCTCTTCCTCTTGGTGGTGAACACGGTCGATGACAATTCAGTGAATTCTTCTTCAATCACGACTTGGACTATCTGTGTGCTCGCTCACCGAAAGAAGACCGCTCTATCAATATCAAAGATGAAAGTCGCAACCTACTCGATCGGGGCTTGAGCAGATGGTTCCCGATCAATTCGGGTCGATGAAGAACAAAAGTATGATATTGCCGCTTCTTATGGTATTTCTCCTGGTGGTTCAAAAGAAGAAGTTCTACATCGAAGACATGGTGTCGATAAAAGACGCAATGATATCGGATCAAAGTCGCAAATCTTAAGTGTTGTTCGAGTAGAGATCTTCCCTATCTATGGATATGAGTATTTGAAGAAGATAGTCCTTAAAAGATCATACCTCAAAGAGTATACTATTGAAGAGAACGACTTCAAACATCTTCGCCAAATGATTTCAAGATCTCTATCTCTTAAATCTTCAAGGACACCTTGAGCATTTACCGTCCGTGAGAAAAAGGCCCTCTCTGTTGTCACTCTTTGGATCGTGGGCTTAGTCATTCGAAAACGAGTTGAGGACTTTCACTTGGCATAGAAAGCTACCAAACCAGGATCAACCTTACAAGTCCACAATGGAATGCAACTGGGCATGAATTTCATCATGAATACAAAGTCCTTGACACCCCTAGAGCCGTCATCTTCACCGAAAGATATGGATCTCGTATGCTTATGCGTCTATGTGAGCTCTACAAGTTTAGTGATGGTACTCTCAAATTGGTCAAGAAGAACTTGACACCGTAATGAAAGAAGTCAAAATTGATATGAAATCTTGGGTTAAGACTACTTTTGACCGATGATGACTTGAAGAGGTGTGAACACTTCATTGTCGCAATCGACGAAGACTCAAGACACGAAGGATCTTCCGCACCTTGAAAGTTTTGTTGGTGGAAGGCTTGGGATGGTCACTACAAACTTCTTCGAGATGACCGAATGAAGACATCTTCGGAAGCGTTTATGTTGTGTTTTAAATATGTGTAATATGTGGTGTACTAAATGTGAACAATCAGTAATACATGTAATAGTGCTAGGATTTGTCTTGTGGTTTCCCTTGAAAAAGGGAAACATCCGTGTTGTCCACTTCGATCATATAAACCCGGACACATTTTTCTCCTACAAATATTTTACCTCATACATATTTAAATCACTTGAGATCCAAAATCTCAAAGGATTTAAGATTTTGATCGGGAGAAAATGTGATATAAATATGAAAGATGTTAAAAGATAAGACGACCAATTTTTGTGCATACTTCTCTAATATGTGCTAAACAATTTTCGAATCTCGAAGCATATATTAAGGGGAGAATTCTCTTCAAATTCATGTCATCGTGGTACACAACTTTCAATCTTTCTAAGGTACCTTGATTGTATGGCTTCAAATCCTTTGGTGATCATGTATGCACTTCTTAAAGGGTTCCCTCTAGTATGTGCAAAACTCTTTTAAACCTCGAGGCACATATTGAGGGGGAGCAAACTTATGAAAACCTCATCCTTCCCGGAAATGCTATATCTTCTTGATTTGATCAGGGAAGTGATGTTGATATCTTTTATAAAAAGGTAATCAAAGAAGTAAATTCTTTCTCTTGCCTCCGTGTGCAAAACATTTTCAAATACTTGATGCACATGTTGAGGGGGAGTTCTCGTTCTAAAAATTATCAAAAACAATTCAGGTACAAAATGCTTTGTATCACAAGTATCCGAATTGATTTTCAAATGGTTTTCAATTGAGTCCATATGGCGGTGAACAATACCAAAAAGACCGACCAACTTTACTTTATGCATGGTGATATAAGGATGATAAGGTTAGGTATTGGTTCCCATGATCCGCCGTAACGGAAGGATCTACCTGTGGACAATCCACTAGTTAGTGTAGAAGTCCTTAGGTATGATGATAAAAGGAGAAAAGTGAGATATGGGAAGTGTGCGGATCGAGGCAGAGCAATAATCGAACAAACCCAACAAGGTTCTTGCAATGAAGTCTCGTAAGCATGAAGGGGTTGAAGAATTAAAAGAATTGAATGAGAAAAGGGTGAAACAAATAGCCTCCATTTATTCAACCTTAGGGCGTAAACCGGGTTCAATTCATATGCTCGATGGTAACATCGGTATTGAAGACAAGACGCATGGACCCGGTGACGACTACACTTCAACTTTCCAAACCACTCAAGTTCCTCTTAAAAGGACTTGTTTCATTCTCAGTGGAACCAACATTATCTATCGACTTTCTCTTAGAGATTGTTGATATTGAAGAGGAGACCATCTCCCTAGTCTCCAAGAGGATCCAAAAATGCACATATTGAGTCTAGAGCCACGAGATCATCAATAAATCTCATTAGGACACTTTCAATGAAGACTCTCCGCTTCACACAATGTGGAAAGAGATTATATCTTGAGTCCTACGATTATCCTTGTGGTATTGCCGGAACATCCGAGTGATGTGTATTCATATTCACAATGAAGATGGAAAGCCTTCGAGCCAACATCATACAAGCTCTGGTAGGTGGCATGTGAGATCTATTATATGGATCAACCATGTGACAACCGAATGAAACAATGGGCGATTCAATCTCTTGAATCAATCCGGTTCAAAGTTATGGATTGACGGATACCTTTGAAAAACCGGTCGTTGTGCTTAAAACTCTTTTCTTTAGCACATCGACCGTGTACTCATTTTTCAAACCAAAAGGTGTTTTATGATTGATAATTGATTTTCAATAAAACCTTCGTTGTATTGCAAAACATTTCTATTGAGTAATACACGATTGTTTTTCAAATCTCTTCTCATCAATCGATGGACTTAAAATTATTGGTTCACTCACTCCGTGTTGTCTTCTTTGAGACGTTCGGTTTGAGAACAACTAGAGCAACCGCGAAACCCGTCAAGGAAATTCTTCGAATTATACCGATCACGGGAAGTACTTGTCTCGATCAACGGGAACCGTGGGCGTGTACTCAATTCAACGAAAGTGATCAAAGACACCTTCGTGCGATTTATTGCTAATCTTGTTGTATGCGGTGTACGCCCCACGTTTGCGGTGATCAAAATGAAGCGGTCAATCCATAGCCGCATGCCCACTTATCACATTCATCTCAAAAGAAATCATGATTAGTGCATCAATGACTCGATATTTTCACTCCATGCTTCGCCACTGCCGCCAATATCATGAATAAACTAAAGCTTCCGCAAACTCGATGAGAAGATATCATGATCCGTAATGTGAGCATGTCGGTCCTAAAGTCACAACACCACAATGGATGTCTCGAGATTTTGTTAATGATGATCTCAAGAGTT
The DNA here is from genome assembly GCA_022545495.1 of Chrysanthemum lavandulifolium. Lineage (NCBI taxonomy): Eukaryota > Viridiplantae > Streptophyta > Magnoliopsida > Asterales > Asteraceae > Chrysanthemum > Chrysanthemum lavandulifolium. Next base: position 264,205,434 of record CM040240.1, read on the forward strand.
GGCTCATAATTATTATCTCATGGATCATTAATGACCTCCACTTTAAAGTACAAATCTATGCGACTTTGAAGTTGCACTACTTATGCACAAAGACTGCTGAAGTTGAAGTTTTAAAGTCTACGAGCTCGAGAACAAAGTCAAGAATAGAATGCTAGGATTTGAAATGTAAAACATGAGGTGACCTCCTTAGGGAGATTGTTAGGAATTAGAAAATTCAAGATTGAAGAGTCGGTCACCCCAACTATTATCTAGCATAAGTTAGCTCGTAGACTTGTCGTTATTTACGTATTTATGTAGTTAATTAATTAGTCAAGAGCGTAAAATAGTTTAGTGCAACACCGTGGAGGAAGGACGGTCTTTACCCATCGTATCCCCGATCCACAGCCGTCGGAGGTCGCTTAGTTTGTAACCTATAAATACCCTCTACCTTGCAAGGTGAGGGTTGGATGTTCTTTGGTAATCTAATATTCTACAAGTTTCTCTTACTAGAATATCCCACTTTCTCTCTCTAAAATCATCTATATGCCCATTGTGTTAATGTTATAATATGTAAGTGAAATCCAATAACCAACAATTTATATTATATTTCATATATATCGAGTTTGCAAAAAGATGTGAAATAAGGTGGCGTGACGACATAACCAAGCCTCACGTCTTTGCAAAGTCTTTACGGATTCTTTGCGAGCCTTTTAGAACCATGGTTCTTTTACCTATGAATATAGCATAGTTGCTTTATTGTATCATGTATGAACATACATGAGGAACTTCAGCGTTATTTTTATTCTATTTTTGGTTTCTCTTTACTTGCACCAAAATTAAATGAATTAGTTGTTTGAAAGTGTACAACAGTAGATCTAAAAGTAATTTGTCTCACTTACTACAAGAATCAGGAGAACAGGCGACGAATACAATACCGACGACATCGTGGCGTCGGCAACATAAGCTACACGACAAAAAAACCCTTGACCGAGGCGGAGCTGCGTTGAAAATTTATGTTAATATAATGCGACGACACGTCGCTTCGGCAATGTAAAACCAAATTTGACTTTGTTATTTCGTGCAATTTTTGGCGGGATCTTTTGGCGTCAGATATTCCCTACGCCAAGTCGTCGGAATATAAATCCAAATAATTATGGGTGATTAGCGTGTGATTAACGTAATTCAATTTTGTTTAACAATGCCGACGCCGGTCGTCGGCAATAGTATAAATAGTTATTTATTTTGTTATTATGGCGACGACACGTCGTTGGCAACGCGTTCGCATAAATTATTTTAAAGTTTTCATAAATTATTTAAAAGTAGTATAAAAGTCAAGTCCATATAATTGCCGAGTGGATTGCGTATATAATCTTACTAATGTTGATTTTATTTGCACATGTTACGATAATTATTTAAAAGTGTTCAATTTTAAATAAACTTATATAATTTTATTTGCACATGTTATACGTTACGTGTAACCATAGCACCTAGACTCGGTCGCTTAACACGTTACGTGTAACCATAGCACCTAGACTCGGTCGCTTAACACGTTACGTATAACCATAGCACCTACACTGCTCGCTTAACACGTTACGTATAACCATAACACCTAGACTCGCTCGCTTAACATGTTACGATAAGCATAACACCTAGACTCATTCGCTTAACATGTTACGATAACCATAGCACCTATGCTCGCTCGCTTAACACGTTACATATAACCATAGCACCTATACTGCTCGCTTAACACGTTACATATAACTATAGCACCTAGACTCTACCGCTTAACACGTTACGTATAACCATAGCACCTACACTCGCTCGCTTAACACGCTACCTATAACCATAAAACCTAGAATCGGTCGTTTAACACGTTACGTATAACTATAACACCTAGACTCGCTCGCTTAACAAGTTACGATAACCATAGCACCTAGACTTGGTCGCTTAACGCTACGATAACCATAGCACCTAGACTCGCTCGCTTAACACGTTACGATAACCATAGCACCTAGACTCGGTCGTTTAACATGTTACGTATAACCATAACACCTAGACTTGTTCGCTTAACACGTTACGTATAACCATAACACCTAGACTCTGGCCATGTAACATATTACGATAACCATAACACCTAGACTCATTCGCTTAACATGTTATGATAACCATAGCACCTAGACTCGCTCGCTTAACACGTTACGATAACCATAACACCTAGACTCGATCGCTTAACACGTTACGTATAACCATAGCACCTACACTCTACGTTTAACACGCTACCTATAACCATAACACCTAGACTCGGTCGTTTAACACGTTACGATAACCATAGCACCTAGACTCGGTCATTTAACACGCTACGATAACCATAACACCTAGACTCGCTCGCTTAACACGCTACGATAACCATAACACCTAGACTCGATCATTTAACATGTTACGATAACTATAACACCTAGACTCATTCGCTTAACACGCTACCTATAAGCATAACACCTAGACTCGGTCGTTTAACACGTTACGATAACCATAGCACCTAGACTCGGTCATTTAACACGTTACGTATAACCATAACACTTAGACTCGCTCGCTTAACACGTTACGTATAACCATAACACCTACACTCGCTCGCTTAACACGTTACGATAACCATAAAACCTAGACTCGATCGCTTAACACGTTACGTATAACCATAGCACCTACACTCGGTCGCTTAACACGTTACCTATAACCATAACACCTAGACTCGGTCGCTTAACACGCTACGATAACCATAGCACCTAGACTCGGTCATTTACCACGCTACGTATAACCATAACACCTAGACTCGTTCGCTTAACACGCTACGATAACCATAACACCTAGACTCGATCATTTAACATGTTACGATAACCATAACACCTAGACTCATTCGTTTAACACGTTACCTATAACCATAACACCTAGACTCGGTCGTTTAACACGTTACGTATAACCATAGCACCTAGACTCGGTCATTTAACACGTTACGTATAACCATAACACCTAGACTCGTTCGTTTAACATGTTACGTATAACCATAACACCTAGACTATGTCATTTAACATGTTACGTATAACCATAACACCTAGACTCATTCGTTTAACACGTTACCTATAACCATAACACCTAGACTCGGTCGTTTAACATGTTACGTAAAACCATAGCACCTAGACTCGGTCATTTAACACGTTACGTATAACCATAACACCTAGACTCATTAGTTTAACATGTTACGTATAACCATAGCACCTAGACTCGTTCGTTTAACACGTTACGTATAACCATAGCACCTAGACTCGTTCGTTTAACACGTTACGTATAACCATAGCACCTGACCGCTACCGGGACAACAAGAGCGCCTTCAAGGCAAGTCACTTTCTTAATAGAGGTGGGTATGACGCTGTCGATGAGATCCGAAGGTAAGTTTTTATTATTCTTATGTTTTGATATTTTTGTTGTTTTTAAATATGTTAGCAATTGATATATGTTAATTATCTGTTTTTTATTATGTTAGAACCTCCTCCAAACATGGAGCTATCGATGTGGGAGAAGTACATCGAGCACTACATGAATGAGAAGCACGTCAAAAGAGCCGCTATCAACAAGGAGAACAGGAAGAAGAATAAGGTACACAGCAGGCATGGATCTCGGTCATTGGCGGCATCTCGACATCAATACGTAAGACACATTATGATTATTTTACATATTGTTTTTTATATATATGGTGTTTGATTTGTCGTTTTAATTTGTTTCATCTTATATGCATGTGTATATACTGATGAGACGAAGCGAGACTCAGAGTACCCGTCCCTCATACGTAGCTATTACGACCGGTTGCAAAGAACTGGGAGTGGAGTGCAGGACGAGGCTCGTGTCAATTACGTAAGTACCGGTCTTTTATTTTTATTTTATCTATTATTTAGTTCATTTAACCCATTTTGACCCATTTTAGCCCAAACATCTACACGTTATGCTAAAATGACTCAAAATGGGTGAAACGGGTGTAATATAAGCGGCCAGTTACTTATTAGCACATGTTTGGGCTAATGAGTAACTTTGTCTTCTATATTACACACGTTTCACCCATTTTAGCCGAAACATGGACTAATAAGTAACTTTCTTGTTTGTTTATGTCATTTAACTTGTTTTGACCCATTTTTGCCCAAACAAGTACACGTTATGCTAAAATGGGTCAAAATGGGTGAAACGGTGTAATATAACGACAAAGTTACTTATTAGCACACGTTTAATGATAAATAACTTTGTATTTTATATTACACACGCTTCACCCATTTTAGCCGAAACATGCACTAATAAGTAATTTTCTTGTTTGTTTAAGTCATTTAACTTGTTTTGACCCATTTTGCCCAAATAAGTACACGTTATGCTAAATGGGTCAAAATGGTGAAACGGTGTAATATAATAAGCAAAGTTACTTATTAGCACACGCTTGGGCGATAAGTAACTTTGTATTTTATATTACACGCTTCACCGATTTTAGCGTAAACATGCACTAATAAGTAACTTTCTTGTTTGTTTAAGTCATTTAGAAGTTTTGACCCATTTTGCCCAAACATGTACACGTTATGCTAAAATGGGTCAAAGCTGAAACGGGTGTAATATAATGGCATAGTTACTTATTAGCACACGTCAATGATAAGTAACTTTGTATTTTATATTACACACGCTTTCACCCATTTGTTTTTTAAGTCATTTTAACCTGTTTTATTGATTTACATAATGTACTAATTAACACGACTAATATATATATTTTTCAACTTTTGTAGGAGGAGATGTGTCGCCACGGATTTAGGCACGGACAACCCTCTTCGCGGACCCTACACGAAGGTTGAGATACTTGCCATTGTTCTCGCGGCAAGCAATGAGAAAAGTCGTCGGTGTGGGTAGGGTTTTGAGCGGAAGATGATTTTACCCCGTGTCTCGCGCTCATCTTCGCACGACAAAGAAAAGATTGATGAGATGATGGCGCCAAAGACAAGAAGATCGCAGACCTCCAAAAGAAGATGATGAGCAGCGAAGAGTCGAAGGCCGCTCGCCGAGTTAGTGAGTTCTTCAAGGTTGTACAGACTCATCCTCCCGATCGGTGGTCCGAGCTTATGAGCCGATTGCTCGAGATCCGACGCCGCCTGGGAGTGGCGGCTGGCGGTGAGTGGCGGAGGCGGTAGTGTTGATCTTGACGAGGAGGGCTCGAATCATGATGATGATGACGAGTAGATCGATGGAGGTATATTTACGTTATTTTGTGTAGATGTATAAACCCGCTTAGACTATGCTTTTGATCATCTCATCCTTATGTTGGCCATTGTACACTTTGCACATTTTGGTGACTTGAACATTGGTGATTTAGCAACTTTGTGTATGTTTAACCTAGATGTAGTTAATATCACCCGCTTTGTATAATTTGTAACTTTTAGCGATTATATATGCGATTTAGTCGTTATGAGTTGTTTTGGGATATCGGCATATTGGTTTAGAGGTTTTGGTTGAAAACAAGCAGTGTAGTTATGTAGAATTTTTCCTAAAAATTCGGGAAATTGCTAAATGTCGCAATATTGTGGCATATGTGATACATTTTGGCGACGACTAGTCGTCGGCAATATGTAAACATTTTATATATTTACATATTTTCCCGACGACCTGTCGTTGGTAAAGTGAAACAATATAACATTTTGCAATTTTTTCCCTACGCCATGGCGTCGGGATAATAAGTGGCTTAATGCAACTTTAATACGATCCCGACGCCATGGCGTAGGGAAAATATTGCAAAATGTTATTTTTTTTCACTTTACCAACGACAGTCGCTTCGGAATGAATGGTAAGTTAATTACGTTTAATTTTGCTAACTAATCACATAATTAGTAGTATTATGCCGACGACGTGTCGTCGGCAACATATGTTTTCAACCAAAAACTTTGACCGTAAAACAATGCGGGTCCCACGTTGTCGCCGGAAGGTTTATTTTTGTCGTTGGGAAGGACTTTCCCTACGAGGCTCAGCCGACTAACCGTTGGCTATGCCTTGTCGTCGGGAACGAACGATGCCTACGCCACGTCGTCGGGAAAGTGTTGAAAAAGTCGTAGGCGGAAGTGTCGATTGTACTAGTGATCAACTCACATGGTCAAAATATGGTTGTATGTTCCAGTATCATTCGAGACAATTTACATGATAAATATTTAGACCGTGAAAGTTAATTTTCAATTGTAAACAAGACCTGAGCACCGCACAAGCTTCTAGGACGGAACCAGGACGCGGTGTGACCAGGTGCACTTGGAATATACTAAACAATAATGCAAACATAATTTTTAGGGACCGGGTGCATTTAAAAGAAATCGATATTTTTTTAACAAAATTGACATTACGAGACATATCCATGGGTGTCCCGGGACACCCCCTGGTTCCGTCCCTGACAAGCTTAAATGACTGTAATCTACTATAAAACTTTTGAGTTTATTCAATGCACTTTATAGATATTTTCACCTCATCTTATTAGTCCGCAGTTTGTGTCTATCATTTTTATTAAACTTAGTGTTTTCTCTCATGACAATAGTTTTGAGACGGATGGAGTATCAATCAAAGCATTATTGAGTAATAATAATAATAATAATATGAATGCAAATAGCTTCATATGTACCATTGTATTATGTGCATAAAAAACTTGTACTAATGATATATATGCAATTATTCATTTTGGGAAGGATATATATATGTATTTTTGCCCATATGTTATTAGAGATAACAAGACTCGTGCTGCCGTGAATCGCAAAGGTCATAATGTCTCATTTGTAGATAAAGGTTAGATGTTCTTATTTTAATAAAGGAAAAAAAATATTATTTACCTCGAGCCCTCCACTAAAACGAACTCTAAAACAGTTGGGCTTTTCCTGGGCTGTTTGATAGACTAAAATAATAAAATTATTGGGCTGCTGACCGAACCAAGAAGGATGAAACTACGTCGTTGTTTAATAAATTCACATAATCAACATAAAAACCAACCTTTCATTTTCACTTTGAATTTGTAACACTGATTACAACTTGAATTTAAATAATAATAAAAGATATAAAACCATTAAACAATTCACTTTTTAAATTGTTAAAAACAAAATCTTTAAACGGCAACCGCAAACATCCTTTTCATGGTTATATCATCACCATGCTTTTTCTTACTAATACCAACAATTTTTCCCATTTGCTAAATTTTATATTGTATCGCTTTTCTGTACACCATACATGTTCATATAATCATATTTGTCTAAGCTCATAGTAGTGCCGTAAACGAACTGAACATTTAGTTAAATGAATGTTCAGTGAACCGTCCATAAATCGATCAGTGAACAGTTTATTTATGATTGTTTGTATATTAATTGAACGAACATGAACATAATTGTGTGTTTGTTAAGTTAAATGAAAGAATATAAACACAATTTTCTTTCATTCATTTTTGTTCATAAACGTTCAATTATACGTTTATTTATGTATTTTTATTCGCTTATAGTAAAATAGTCATATCTAGACCAAGGAAACACGTATAAAAGAAATTATATAAAATCTGGTTTCGATGGAAAATTGAGAAATGTGAAAAAAAAAAAAAAAAAAAAAAAAAAAAAAAAAGTTGACCTTGAATCATGTTTTTATGATGACTTTTTCTTTTGCAGTGATAGTTGTTTTAGTTTGATTAGAAACAAATTCATGATTCAAGAGACTCCCTTGGTTCACCATATTGCATAATCTTACAAAGTGTAAAAGTTGAATCATTTTACAAAATAAATCAACACTTAAATCCGTCATTTTGAATCACCACTTTGAATTGAATCAACAAATATTTATTTTTATTATGAATCAACGTAATTAAATACATTTGTGACATTTTTTTCACCATTTCTTATTTTAAGATTTCTTGCTCGATCCTGATTCATGTTATATATACTCCAAACATTTTATGCTTGTTCTTATATGTTAATTTATGTTCGTTTAACACCTTACTGAACGAACTTAAACAAACATGAAGAACCTAGTTTCTTAACGAACGAACATGAACAATAATTCATCCGTCTAAGAGTCCGTGTCCATTCATTTGTCTAGTAAAACTTAAATAAACGAACACGAACAAGCCTCTATCCGGGTTCGTTCGATTCATTTACAACGCTACTCTAAACTATTACATTTGAAAACAAATTATTTTTATTTTAATAAATTATTAAGCCAAGCACTTGATCAAAATAGTTCATGCTTATGATCTTTAGAATCTTATAATATGAACTGAGCATCATCGTCATAAAGAACGAGATTTTGTAGTGACATTGTTTTGTGTTAAAAAAAAGTTTATGGGCTATAAACAAAAATAATAAAAGTTTGAAGATTTGAGGATTAAACATAATGTTTGAACCGGTTCGACCGGGTGGTTCAACCGTTGAACCATTCGGTCGAAAACGGGTCAATTTAAACCGAGTCAACTGTTGGTTGTGTCAAAACGGTCAAATTAAACCGGGTCAACCCACCGGGTTTGAAGCGTCCTGGGTCAACCCGATTTTCGATATGTATTAATAGTTTCCTTTTGAAATATATATTTTCAACGTTTTCTTTTTTGGTTTCAACTTTTCACTTTTTAATTTTTGGTTTTTCCTTTATATAGAGTAGCAGGCGGTGACGTGTTGGGGCGGAAGCTGCTGTGACGATTAATCAAGAAAAGATCTCGATGAAACCTGATTCACCAGTTTGTATGGGTTCAATGAGTCCTCTCTGGTTCGTTAACGGATGGATTTTATAGGTTATCCGAACCGGTGGCGACACCGGTTCCCGGTTGAACCTGTTGGTCCGGTCCGATTTTTTTAAAACTATATGTACCATCAACTTGTTAGCTTGTATGAAGCTTTGTGTTTTTATTAATTTGTAAAACGTGTATAATAAAATGTACTTTCATTTTAGGGTGTTTTAAAAATAACATTAATTAGTGTGTTTAATTATTTTATATTTTGGATTATGTTGTAGCTTGTTTAAATTGTACATTGTGAAAATTTTATTGCACTTTTTAGTAAAGGTTGTTTTAATTGGTTGTTTTTAATTTGGTAGATATGTTTTTAATTGATTGTATAATGTGAATAAATTATTGTACTTTTAAGTAATGAGATATTTTAATAAGAGTATTAATTACATCGTACATTTCTCTCACCTTTGACTTTCAATATTTCACTTTTCAAGGTTTGATCGTTTTCTTTTATATGTAGTATAGATAATAACTAGTGGTGAGCATTGGGATTCTTCGATAGAAACTCAAGTTCAAACTTCACACGCAACAAGTTTGAGGCTGCCTCACGCGCATAGCTGAGTTGGTTTAAGAGGAACGAAGTTTTCAAGAAAAGGATCACTTCTCCTAAATTGAACACTCTCCTGAGCATGTAACTGAGTTAGCAGCTTTCCAAAGTGGGCGGACACTCTCCAAATCAAGTCACTGCTCTCCTGATCAAGTCACCGAGTTAGCAGCTTCTCAAAACGGGTGGACTCTCTCCTGATCATGTCACCAAGTCACTACAATAGCAGTTGAACATTGCATTCTAACATAATATCCTTGGTGTAGGGCTTGTGAGCTAGTTAACGACGTTGGTTATCAACATTGTTATGCAAGGAAACTGATACGCCCGAAACTTCGTTATGGGCTAGGATATATATATATATTTTTTTGAAAGGCTGATAATATATAAAAAATGACCCCAAGAAAAGGGGCGAAATAGAGCAACCAGGATTATACAAACCGAATCAACGCCAAAAGGCTACAACCACAAGAAACTATACAATCAGACAAAAAAAGACTCAATCAAACAAATCGAAAGGCCTAGATATCCAAACATCCCGCTTAGTCGGCATTGAAGAAGACGGCACCATCCAAGTCTTGGCAAGCCTTCAATGGTCGGAAAGATGTCTTCTCTTTAATCTTTGGGATAGAAACCGTAGTGGCGTTTACGATTCTATTTCTCCACTTCCAAATCGCCCATAAAGAAATTTGGAAAGCCCCTTGAAGAACCTTGCCCACCTTCGCATTATCAACCGAGGTGAAATTTCCACGGGCAATGTCCGATATAGAGAAAGACGGGAAAACCACCGGACGATCAAGATTCCACCAACCCCAGACTTTCCTCCAAATGGCCAAAACATACGAACATTTGAGAATACAATGATCCAAGTCTTCGACGTCCTGCTCACAAAAAGGGCAGGCCAGGGACTCCAACACAACACCACGGGATGAAAGATTAGAGCGGGTAGGTAACCTATTCAAAGAAGCCCGCCAAACACAAATGTTCACTTTTCGCGGTATCCAAGAATTCCAGAAGTGATGGTTGCCGACGCTATTATTGGCAAGGCAAAGGTTTTGAATCCTTTTAGACATGATGCAGACTTTGAAACTTCCTGAACTATCCAAAGCCCAAAGCCACTTATCCCTCTCCTCAGCTAATGGGGAAGGCTTCCGATGTAGGATATAAGAGAATCGAGGTCATCAATGGCTCTTCCACGAGGGGGGAAACGCCAACTCCAATTCCAACCCCAAGCGTTATTCACCATAGACCAACGCTCGCTTATGGTGCAATCCTTGTTAGTCTCGAGGGCAAAGAGTCTAGGGAAGGACTCCATGAGACGCACCCCACTTCTACACCATGGATCTTTCCAAAATAAAGTACTTGTGCCGCTTGAAACTTTACGAACAAAAGAAGACTTAAATGAAGAGTCGATATTATCCATACTTTTAATAGCATTGATGATGTCAGGCCAAATTCCACTCGAACCCATCTGATTTGCAGGTAAATTAAAACCTCCATCTGCCCCGTAAAACTCCTTAATAACAATATTCCAAAGCGCCTTTTCCTCCGTAAGGAACCTCCACTTCCATTTACTTAAGAGACCGAAATTTTTTGACATCAGACAACCGACTCCTAGACCCCCAAACTTAGGATCGAGAAGGATAGTCTTCCCTTTAACCCAATACATCCCGCGTTGAGACTCCTTAAAGCCCCAAAAGAATCTGCATCTAATGGATTCAAGAATGTTGATAACCTTTTGAGGGGCTTTGAAAAGTGAGAGATAGTAAACAGGGAGGCTACCAAGGATAGACTTGATGAGAGTAAGCCTCCCACCAATCGACAAAGATTTAGCTTTCCAACAAGAGAGCTTATCCCTAAAACGATCAATAATCACACTCCAACCATCACAATAACGCATTCTCTTGCCAATCGGGAGGCCAAGATAAGTAAAACGGAGGGAGTCATGGGAGCATCCAAGCGAAGATGCCATCCCTTCCACGTCACTGATAGGAACCCCAACACCAATAAGTCTACTCTTAGAAATATTAACTTTGAGACCTGAGCCCATTTCAAAACATTTGAGAATATGGATGAGATTATGTTTGGGTTGTTTTAGGATTTGTGTTTATGTTTATCAGGAATAAGTGTTTGAGCCCAAGCTCGGTTTGTGGGTTTAGGGTATCTAGGGTTTCGTCTTGTCTATTTAAGCAATTGCAATCAATGTAATCATATAAGTTTTCAGTCAATAATATTCTAGTTCTCCAATTTTCTTCTTAAGGACCGCGTCCGCTTGAAGTGGTGCCTTATCTCGATATTATCCGCAAAGGTCGTATCAATTGGTGCTTTAATTGAGAGTCCTCGTTGAGAGGGCTACCAAATTAGGGTTTCAATTAAAAAAAAAAGAAAAAAAAAAGTTACTATTCATCCGTGTATTGTTCATCCCGGAGTACTATTCATTGGTACTCTTCATCGATCACTATTCACGAGTTATTGTTCATGGCATCGGGTAGCAGCAATCGGGACACACTATCTAAACTATTGCAAATGGGAACGGTGCCCGAATATCAGAGTGAGTTTGAGATACTTATAAATCGAGTAACGGGTCTCTGAAAACTTACTCAAATCGTTTTATATCTTTGGACTTAAACCGGATCTACAATGTGCACTCTTAAGGTCAAACCCACAACTTTAGGCGAAGCTTTTTCAGTAGCTCGTGCAATGGAAGCGCGCTTCACGGACCTACAACTTTGAGAATTGTTGAGGTCGAATCCTACAACTTTGGGAGAAGCCTTATCCTTTGCCCGCATAACAGAAGCACGTTGGGAGGATCAGGGGTCAACCACAACACCAAATATGGCAGCTACTACCATTGGTGGGACACAAACCCTAAAGGTGACACTACTCGTTTTGTCTCGCCACGTCAGGAAAACCCTAAGCCACCTTTGTTATTGCTCATGGCCGACGAGGAGGATGATGGGGAGTTGACTACGGAGGCAGGTGTGGAGGATGCCATGGAAAGTGAAGATATCTCGATCCTTAATTCTTTAGTCAGGTACAGCAACCCTCGTTCGCTTCAATTATGGGGTACGTTCGGAATGGGTAAGGTCTATATCCTTTTCGATAATGGTAGTCCGCCGAATGTTGTTCAGCCTGGAGTGGTCGAACGCATGCAGTTGCCGATCACAAATATGAAACCTTTTAAGATGTACATTGCCAGTGGTGAAACACAAAGAACAAAACTACAAGTCCAGATCCCGGAATTAAGAGTGCTTTCGAGACAACACCTTGAGGGCAAGGTGGTTTGAAGGAGTGAGGAATGATACGCCTGGAACTTCGTCATGGGCTAGGATATCTATCATGTGTTTTATGTTTGGGTCGTTTTAGGATTTGTGTTTATGTTTATCGGGAATAAGTGTTTGGGCGGCGGTTTGCCATGGGTTTAGTGATTCTGGGTTTCGTTATATCTATTTAAGCAATTGCAATCAATGTAATCATATAAGTTTTCATCAATAATACTCTAGTTCTCCAATCTTCTTCTTAAGCGAGTCATCATTGATTGTGCGCTTATCTCGATACTATCCGCAGGGTCGTATCAGAAACATCTATGATAATCGTTGTAAATAGTCTTGAGATTTTGTATGAATTCTAAATGAATATCTATGCAGGACGGTATACAAGTTGCCGTTTCAAGTTGCAATAAAAAAGACAAACGTGTAATATAACGAATTTAGGGAAATGTCGTGGTCATAGGTCCCAGTATTACGGTTCTTTAATGTCCTCACTAAAAAAACATACGCGTATATCCTGTAGCATAACTTTGATTGCATATGTTTCTTTATAAGTATCATAGTACTTAGTATTATGTTTGACTTTCAGATGGTTAAGCTTTTGTACATGATGGATTAGTTATTGTCCATATCTTTATGTCTTGTCATACAAGTGTTGGCAACAAGCTTATAACAAGTGGTCGATCAGTTTAATATTCGGTTGAGCACGAAAGAGTTATATGGAGATGGAGGGACTAGTTTATTCAGATTTCTATAGAAACATAAGTGAGGAAATATTCATAAGAACGTTGATGGAAAGTTCAGCTGGAGTACCAATTCCAACCATGGAGATGCGCGGGTTTAAGAATCCTTCTAATAGTTTTCGTGCAGATAGTGAGGAGCTCTTCAAAAACTGGCTCACAACGGGAGAAGTAAGATGTACTAATTTATAGCTTTCATAGTCTAACATCTGGCATGCCAAACTGCTTTAAAACAATTTCACCCAAAAATAATCGATAAGCGCTTTGGCTAATAGTCTTATAGACTCAAAACTGCTTATCTAATGTATCAAACTCAAATAAGCACATAAGCAGTGTTTGGGAGTGCTTATTTCATACTGCTAAACTGCAGATATACATTTAATTAAGCAATCCCAGACACCCTCTTACGTCATAGTTTTTCTTTGTCATAGTTTGCCATCGTAATTTTATTGAATCTCTATTAGTGCTATCATGTACATGTAGCTTCACTAATGTCATTATCGTCTTCTCATGTACTAACCTGCGATTTTGGTTGCTAGAATCAAGGCTATGATTCTACGAGCTTAGTTCATAACCGTCCTCAACAACTATCAAGGTCAATTGATACTCCATGCCTCATGATGAATCAAATACAACCAACAAATCATAACAGGTAACAATTTTTTAAAACTTAACATGTTACTTACTATATCGCCACACTACTTAATGCAGGATGCTTGCTGATCAAGTTAGTTTGCCTAGTTACCAAAGCTCTTCGGAAGTTGGTGAATTATGTGGTACACATGAACATTCAATCAGGTAGTTATGACCCAGTTGTAATTTAGATAGATAGTGAACTATGTGGCACACATGACACTCCTTACAGGGTCTGTTTGGTGTTTGTTTTTGTAATCGGCTATGATAAATCATACTTTTTTTTTTATCTGTCATTAGGATTGCAGAAGAAAGGGGGTTGCAAGCTAGCAATTTGCATTTGGCTAAGGTTTGTTAGTATAAGACTGTACAAATATATCGATCAGCGGTTCTGTGGGTGGTCTAAACTTTCAATTATGGATGCAGGCATGGTTTAATAGTTCCCAACCGATGACCAGAAGTCGTTCATCTGAATTAAGGTAATATAGCTCTAAGAATCATGTAGAAAACTAGAGATGGCAAATTTAGACTTCGTTACATCTAAAGGATCGATACGGGTTAGTTTGATGTCTGATAGATCCAACAAATACAAAGGAAAAAAGGGTCAAATTCGAACAAACCCAACCCAACCCAGCCCGTATCGGCTTGTACTAAGATAACCCGTCTTGACCAGTTACACAACTCATTTGACCCGTCAATATTGTCACGTCCAGAATCATGCACTCACATCTAAGACTTACTTCCTACGACCTCTACCTTTAATTAATTTTTATGATGTTTACAGGAGGAAGTATGTTACAATGCAGAACTCAGAGACATTAATCGGTATAGAAGCAATGCATACCGGATCAACCTTTTCAATCAACCAATCGAAACAAGAGTTTGATATCCCAAATCAGTCAACTGATTTCATATCCACATCAAATTCATTATCATCTACTAATAACGACCCCCACACTGGTAACGTTTCTTCTGTTGTGAGCATTCTAAAGGATACATTAGAACGCAAGAAACACGTAAACAACATTGAGAACTACTATTCAAATTCCAACCAAGTGCATGGACTTCATATTGATGATCCTGTTTTAATACAAGGACTTCAAAGAGATATGGATGCTGACATGGAGGGCTTTGTTGTCCCCGCAAATTTGATGCGGATGAATGTTGTGTCTCGAGAAGGTTCACAAAGCGAATCTTCGGCTGCAGCACCTGTGTTTTCAACTGGTCTTGATGTGTCCAACAGACAAAGCAACTCGGGTCAATCACCAAGTGTTTGTGGGAGTCCGAAGAAGCTTGTTGTATATGGAAAGTGTAGAGAAAACAGAAGTGTAGCTAAAGGTACAGGTCACGTTGATGTCAACTCTTGAGGTTTTTGGCCTTAAGGACTGATGTTGCTATTCAAGTACTCCTTGGTTATGCAACACTTAGTTTCTTTTTCTTCTTACAATATCTGGTTAATAAGAAATACACCTTATTTAACATAGTTTGTTACAGCTATCTCAAGAAATTGATATGATGTAACCATTTATAATTATCTTATCGAATGCAGGAGACAGAGGAGATCCCACGAAGAAGCGCAGGGTGGAAAGGTCAAAAAGGTAAGTACCGCCAACTTCCACCTTTGGAGGTACCTGATCTCCTTTTCGATATCCTTTATGAACGTATTCCTTATAAGTCATGTATAGACAGAAGATTCTCACTGATGTATGGTAATGTAGAATGGCAGAAGCAAAGGAAAAAACAAAAACTCCAGCAACTTCATCAGACATACAGTCCATTTTGAATCGTTGTGAAAATCTCGAAAAGGAAGTTCGGTCACTCAAACTTAACCTAGCTTTCATGAACAGGTACAAAGACACATTATATCACTGTATGCGTACATGTTGAACTATCTACACGCATATACACATGACATTTCTTAAGTAGCTATTATGTATTAATCATTTCAGGAAGGATTCAGAACAGACCAAGCAGATTGAAGAGCTCCAACAGCAAAATGAGGATATGGGAGACGAAAAGGAGCGTCTTTTAGAAGAGATCGAGAGGATCTTGTCTCGACAAAATAAACTGTGATCAAGCAATCATTGTGTGTCTTCCAACTGTCATATGCCCCGGACAAATAAGGTGCAACTTAACGATAAAATTTGTTTGACATAATTAAAAGTAGACCAGAAACTAAAGGCGCTCATGCAAATTTTGGTTTAGCATACAAAACACCATCCTTCTAGTTACTACAACAACAATACCTAATCTTGCCTAAAGCGAGGCATGGCAGAGGTGCGACATAGACAATCATACCTCTATGAAAATTGTGATTTCTTTTTTCATTTGTGTTCTCAACATGTAATGTGGATGTGATTTGCCAATGAATCATGTCTGCAAATGACAGGATTGTAACCGAACTTGAATTTTACTAAGATCAGAATTTTAAGTTAAAATTTTTAACTTTTGTCAGTTCAATCATCAAATTAAAACAAGATCAACGTCATATGTGGGACATTCTAAGAATGGTTTACGTTTGCAAAGACTAAATTAGTTGATTAAACAATCAAACATAGCCCCACACCATAAGCAATAGCATGATGCTATGCCTTATGATCGCAGGCAACAAACCCCACGCCTAGAGCAATATAGTATGATGATATGGCTTATGATCGTAGGCAACACTTGGTCAAAGGATCCTACGCTCAAGGTGTAGCTCCAGGCCCTAAACTTCGTGTCTTAGAAGGCATAATGCTATGCCACATGGGCACTGGCTATCCTTAGTTGGTCACACATTACACTTTCAAAAGTATAGGCTAACGCTTAGTGCCCAACAATTTGTACATATCTTCCTGGTCTATTAGGCTCAATGCATATATACACTATTTGTATAGGTAACAAATCAATGTAAAATTGTAAACAAACCTACACCTTATTTTAAACCATGTATAATTATCATAATCAACCATACTGGTTCTACTTCTGTACAACAGACACCTGATTCTTCTGTGTTGATCCACAAAATATTGCACTTGAATTTTACATTTTAAAATGTGGAAAAAACTAACACTTCTACAAAAAAAGACAAGTGTTGCATATACCTTTTCTATGTATGAGCACGGATGATATCCAAGAGACCGAGCTTTTCCGAATACTGCATCGCTAACCAACAGACAATAGAAAAATACGCTACAAGGAAACAGGCTCGCCTCAAACGATTTAGATGGATAGCTTTGAATTGCATCCCCAACCGAGATTTCAGCAGATATAGCATTCTACCCAACGCAATTGTGAGTAATGAAGTCATAAAACCACTAATAGCTCCAGCTATGGCTTCCCATCTCACGTACCTGCCTTTTCCTCGACCAGTTTGAGAAAGCCAAGACATTAACATCTCACTTGACCTACAAAATCAGGGGGAAAAAACAGGTGTTAAGTGTTTGTTCGTCTAAATTGGTTTCCTCTATTCTCCATTCCGTGTTTTGTGGGTCTCATATTATCTAATGGGACCCACAATCATATCTCAATTCTTGTCGCATCGCATAAAGAGCATCCACAAAATGATAATATCAGATGCAATGCCGCACACACAAAGGTAAAAGAGCTAGCCATTATGCAAAAAGCACACGGACTTATATTCTGAATTACTAAACACGTCCAGTTTTCCCTTTTTACCCTTAATTATTATTACCATCTAAGGTTTCCAAATCAATAGGTAAGGGTAAAATAAGCAGTTGACTATTGAAAAACCACGTTAAAGGCACATATCTTAACTTGTGTGTTTTTTGTTGGTGGAAAGATATTATGGGACAGAGAGAGTAAATATCAAATAAAAGATTGTGTATAAGAGAATATATAGATAACTAATCAACTCACAGGATAAGATAGCGCTTAAGCATCTCCATCATAGATGGGTGGTCAGCTTGGCAATTAAAGAACTCGTCATAATATAAGTTAAGTTTGGAAACGCCCAATGTATACCAGCAATCATAAGTTCCATTCACCTATGTAAAAAATAGCAGAAAAATGAGATAAGAACAATTGTTGTCCACGACACAACAGAAATAAGTCACTAACATTACCTATATTTTTTTTAGGATATGGTAACATTCTGTACAAACTTATAATAGAATGAGTTTCAATGTTCACAAATCATGTGAGATAACGAGTCACCAAGAATACCTTGAATTTATCTTTAGCCAACCATGCACCATTAAAAGTGGGTCTGCAATCAGGCGGGAGGGCCTCGTTAGGAGCTTCTGCATATGCCATATGAGGATGACCAGAGTGGTCTGTATATTCAACCTGAGTAGAAGCAAAGCAAATACAGATAAGACGGTGCATCACTCAGTGGATTCTTAAATGCAATGCAGTCATGAACATCTACCAATATCTAGCAGTAGAGTTGAGAATATAAGCGGGCGGGCAGGCCGGTTGGGTAATGGGTCAAAAAGATCTGATTTGAAACTGGTCACTGTTTCAGTATAGTACGAAACAGGCCAGATCTGATTGGCATGACCCAAAACACTTTTTGGTGCACTTTTAGAGTGTTTAACAAACACTTAATGCATAAATTATGATTACAAAACAACGTCATTACAATAATATGATAATTTTTCGAATAACACAATTGAGGAGCTTGTATGCATTATGAATATACTTGCGCAGACTTTCAAGTCATTCTACTAATTGACCCGTTTCCCTTTTAGCTAACTTTTTAAACCTAAGTGAGATAGATAACAACCAAGATCGGCCCACTTGTACTTTAACGGTTGATTGCCACATGTATCCAGAAGCAAGATGATAATGATACTTAAGGGACGTGTGCAGAAGGTTATTTTTAATTGGTAAATTTTACATTGAAGTATTCATTTTCATACAGATACAATCTAAAGACCAGGAACGAAGTTAGGCACTGTTTTGCAATATAGATGCGCTTGAGGTATATACCTCAAATACAGAAGCCCAATAATAATCATAGCGGCATCTGAATTTCTTCTTTTCAGATGGGTAAAATACATGCTTCGCTTTATAATTTAGTAGTCCAAGTTCACAGACTTTTGCTGACCTGAGATCTACGCCTGCATGACATAGAAGAACCATCATATGATATAACCGTAGCTTACATTTTTGTAATCATACAAGTTATCGCAGAATCTAAACTTCATATAACCATATCTAGATTTTACAGTAACATGTGAGAGTAGTAAATAAAATTAAACGCAACAACAAACGGTCAATATTGATTCATTTGCAACTTTGAACTTAGAAGTTCGATCCATCTAACAGCAAGAGTGAAAGTGTCACGGTTACTATAATTGAGGTAATGACAATAGCTCCAAGGGACCCACAAAATCATAATATTCAGCTTTGACTTGCCGAACAGGACATGCACTCCCACGCAACCTGTCATTTCGGCCCCCTGCCTGCTACCATGGATGGCAGGGGAAACCAACACACACGATCTACAAGGTCATATCCATTAGCTAAAACAGTGACTCTCGCATATCACCATCTATAAGTACACCAGCTCCAACAGCCACAACAATGCTCTAAACTCATTCCTAACACAAAACTCACATTATCCTCTAAAACTCGCTATCCTCAACTGATCCACGTCCTGAGACCCATCACCCATCTAAAAACCCTATTCACCACCAAGCTACACCTACCATGGTTTCAACCATCAATATAAGGTGACACATAATACACACACAACAAAGAAAACTTCCAATTCCAATTAACAAACAATCTAACACAAATTAGGCGAACATGGCTACACTATAACTTCATCTTCAATTCTTCATAGGTGGCTATTTAGTCCTAATACAGACATCCTAGGACCGCTATTACAATCTTTTCCATTAACCACAGAAAACCAACTACAGCAACTTCAACCATTATCACAAGGTAGTGCGCGCGTGTGCGCCTCATACCCTAACAAACATCTAACACAAATTAAGCCAACCTAACTATCATTCATGATACACACATACTGGGCCAACCTAATTAGCATTCTCAGTTATCAACGTTTTACGAATAGGCCAACCTAATTAGCAACAAGCTTTTCGGAGCTTTTGGCTTAAAGGTTTAGAATATAGCTTGTTTGGCAGCTGAGTGTTTAGATTTTAGATTTTGTTTAAACGCTCCTATTCGAAACGCTGATAAAAGAATCATTTAGTGTTTAGCTTTACGTCATTTCACACCTTATAATTAGTGCTACAACTATGTTATCAAACACTTTTATAAAACAAACAAGCTACTCATTAAGTCCTACTACTTGCTCACTGCTAATTTTGCCAAATATGCATGTTTGGAAAACTTAGTAGTAGTAGCTGCAAGCAGTAGCTTAGCACTAGCTTGTTTGTTTTATAAAAGCGTTTGCTAACGTAGTTAGTATCTGTAATTATAAAGTGTAAAACAACATAAAAGCTAAACATTAGACACTTCCATATTAGCGTTTCAAACAGGAACGTACAAACAAAATCCAAAAGCTAAATGCTCGTTGCCAAACTAGTATTTTACTCTAAACGCTAAAGGCTCCTAAAGATCCAAAAGAAACTGGTCGTGTAACACATCCTAAATACCGCTGCCGATTATCAATGTATTGCGAATAGGTCATCCTAACTACCGCATAACTAGCAGTAGCTACCAAGCACTGGTAGCAGTTAGCACAATAGTTGTTTGTTTTATAAAAGTGTTTGGTAACATAGCTCTATCAGTAACCTATAAAGTGTAAAACGACATAAAGCTAAACACTTAATACTTCTTTCATTTACATTTCAAATAGAAGCACTTAAACAAAATCCAAAAGCAAAACGCTCCTTGCCTAACTAACTTATGTTTGGCAAAACTTAGAGGTAGCTGTTTGTTTTATTAAAGTGTTTGGTAACGTAACTATGAAGTGTAAAACCACATAAAAGCCAAACACTAACGCTAAACGCTTCTTTTATTAACATTTCAACAGAAAAATTCACTCAAACCCAAAAGCTAGACGCTCGTTGCCAAACACGCATTATATTCTAAGCACTAAACGTCCAAATCGTCGCCAAACACTTTATCGGTTATCAACATATTTTAAATAAGTCAACCTAAATTTTTCGGTTAAAGAGTTTTTATACCCGGTGAATACATTACTCCAACAAAACGTTTAAGTAATCCCGCATCTCAGCCTGTTACATAGGCGGTAAAGCTAACATAACAAGACACTACTCTTCCTATACGAAGCAAACATACTCCTAGTCCTAACCGCTAGAAATACATTTGACTCAAGACCAAATATAATCTAACGTCTAACTTGACCAGGAAGAATGCCATTTGTTCGGGAGTTAGATCTTTGCATTCATAATCATCATAAGGATTACCTAACTAGCAACACGTTTAGGGGGTGTTTGCTTCGGCTTATATAGCCGACTTATAGCTTATTTGATTTTGGGCTTATGTATCATAAGCACACTTTTTGTGGCTTATTTTAAAACTTGTCGGCTCATATAAGTTTATTACGTCATAATAAGTGCTACCTAGGTAACGCAGTTGTAGCTGTAATTATAAAGTGTAAAACTAAATAAAAAAAAACTTACTACTAGAAACTATTTTGCAGGTGGAATCAACAGAAATAGGATACGAACTCGATACGTTACCGATAAACACCGCAAACACAACAACACTAAACAAAACCAAAATCAAAAAAATCAAAGGGAATAAAAAAGCAATAAAGCAACGGATGAGTATATATAACAATGAGATTCTTTTTACTGGATGTGAATTGTTTGGGGGATTTGAATTCATGGTGAGGGGGTGTTTGGATCACCGGAATAAGGGGGTTCCGGTGATCAGAGGAGGAGGGATATGGGGGTGTTTGGGTTGTGAAATGATGTGGATGTTGTTGTTGTTGTACATTTTGGACTTCTTTTTTTATATAGTTTTTTATTTAACTTATTTTTTATTTGCACATTTTAAACTGTGCTTTAAACAGTTGTACATTTAATATATGCTGCTTTTGAAGATCCAATCAATACTCTTGTGTAAAGTCACTATTATTATTGGAAAGAACTCAAAGAAGTATGTGAAAGTGATTAATTTATGGGATTGTGAATTATTGGTGATGATTTAAATAAGTTAATAGGATAGGAGGATAAGATATAGACATTTTTTAGTTAAGCTAGACAAACTACCATAGAGATGGCTTAAAGTGATAATCATAAAAGTGGATGTGAAGTTTTTTAAATACAAAAAATGATAATAAGACAGAAAAATAATTTATAAAATTGAAGTGGAAAAAAATATTTTTTTTGCCTCTTATGTCTAAAAATAAATAAACATACTTTTTTCATTTCTCGTTCTGTATGCAGATATAAGAAGAAAAAACAAACGCGCTTCTTTCATTTCTGTTTCCGCTTGTAGACATAAAAGAAAAAAAAAACAGACGTACTTCTTTAGTTTCGTCTTTCTGCTTGCTCACAAAAGGTTGCAGTTTCTAATTTTATTAGATAGTTTTCACGTACTATAAAAATTCGTCTAGTCATTTATCTTTGTTTCAAAAGAAATGTTTACATTTTATGTATGGACAGGAGTTACAACTATTTTTTATTTTTTTTATTTTGTCTTTATGATCAAAACTTTGCATTAATTGATAATTTCTACTTTTATAATAACTATGAAAGTAAAAAATGATTTATTGTCAATCAAAACGTGCATTAACTACACATATCATAATTCGTTTATTTTTTTGTTTGAAAGCCATTCGTTTTACGAATTCAATTATGTTAAAACAATACACAGTAAAAAAATAAAATAAATAAACAATTAAAAAATAAATAAAAGCCTGATAAAAGAAAGTAATTCACCGAGTCAACTAAAAGAACATGCTAATTGTTAATGAGGTCAAATGTTTTAATATTCACTTTGGTCAAGAACTCGTGTTTTCTACATTTGGTTACATGTTTTTTTTTTTTACTCAAATGTTGCAACACTTAGTGGTCAAGAACTCGGGTTTTCATATGTCGCATAAAGGGAAACCTACACATTATTAATTGTATTTCGACAATGCGAGACCCAAAAGCAAAATATCATTTCATTGAGCTCGTTCAAAAAGTTATTTTTAGTGCTCAAATAATCACTAGATATGAGTAGTGAGCTTTGGTGACCATAGAATGACGTATAACGTCATAATAACGTCCAAACCCAATGGATACTTATTTTTTTTTCTTTAGTAAATCTTAGAAACTTCATTATTAGACAACAACAACAACAGACCCAACTCACGGAAAGGGGGTATGGGGAGGAAACGTAGACAGATCTCATTCTACCCTGTGAAAACGGGAGTAGAGAGACCGATTCCAACAAGGCTCCGGCAGTGCAGTGTGCGGGTGAGAAGAAGAGAGAAAGCGGAAGACAGATAACAAAAAAGCAGAGAGGAAAAAGATGATATGCAAACAAGTAAGAAAACACATAAGAGACCACAAACAAGAACAAAGAAACAAAGCACAAAAGCAGGATACCAAAAGGGCAACAAAGAAGAAGCAAAACAACGACGGACCTAAAGCAAAGGCAAAGCAAAACAAAACCGAAACAAAAGGCAAGCCTAAGCACACAGAGCAGAAGAGCAACGCAACAAGAACAAAGAAACAAGGCACAAAGGGCATACCAA
Source organism: Chrysanthemum lavandulifolium (assembly GCA_022545495.1). Lineage (NCBI taxonomy): Eukaryota > Viridiplantae > Streptophyta > Magnoliopsida > Asterales > Asteraceae > Chrysanthemum > Chrysanthemum lavandulifolium. The sequence goes on from CM040240.1 coordinate 264,229,033, forward strand.
AAGGGCAACAAAGAAAGGCAAAACAACGACGGGCCTAAAGCAAGCAAAGCAAAACAAAAACCCAAACAAAAGTGTGGCGAAAAAGGTGCAAGCCTAAGCACAGAGGAGAGCGAGCAACGACGGGCCTAAAGCTACAGAAAAGAAAAGGGAGCACCAAAACCAAAAACGCCAGGAAAGGTAAACAAGAGACGCTAAAAGCCTATCCCCAACCCCTAAACCCGAAGCCCCTAGCCAAAAACTAACCGCAAATCCTAATCCTATCTCTCCACCCTTCCTATTCGAGATCATGTCTCCGACAGCAGAAGCTCAACATGTCTAGCTTAATTCTATCTCCTCACTTTGAGATTGGGTCCGCCTTCTTCTCACTCCATCTACAACAAGCCCGACCCTTCTAACCGGTCTTTGCTTGAGGCCTTCTCCCGACATGACCGAACCACCTCAACCTCCCTTCTCTCATCTTCGAATAATATTTCCGACCTCAAGTTTTGCTCGAAAACTCCGTTCGGATCATGTCAAGCAAGGTTTTACCACAAGTCCATCTAAGCATTCTTGGTTACGCCACCTCTACCCTATTGGCATGGGCCTTGGAGATGGGCCAACACTCGGACCCGTACAGCATAGCCGGTCTAATCGCCACTCTATAAAATTTCCCCTTAAACTTAAATGGGACACTCTAGAAACTTCATTATTAGAACAGTCAAAAATCAAACTCTTGAAGCTCAAGCGACTAAATTTGTAAACGGATGTGATTTTCTTTGTTCAGGTTATCCGGAGAGGGTGAGCCTTTTTTTACCCAGTTATAGGCGACTTCACAAAAATGTTCTGAGACTGTTTTCAACCCTTCCCTGACCACCCTAAATAAGCGACTTAACTTGTGAAAGTTCAAAGTTATGAACTCACGAGATCAGACCTCCGGTCCGTTGCGTTGGCGCGGCGAATTTTTAGCCGAGGTGATTGTGCATTAATAAATAGTAATATAACCATTTTTTTGCGTCTTTATCAGAGCCCTCGAGCCCGCAATGAATGTATGTAGAAAGCAAGATCAAAGTTATCGTAGATGATCGTAGCTACAAAGACATTGCGTTTTAATATATACGAGATCAGATTTGGTCGCGCGTTCTGGGCGGGCGAATTTTTAATGGAGGTGATTGTGCATTAATAAATAGTAATATAACCTTTTTTTTTGCGATCTTGTGTATCCGCCCACAACGTATCAGAGAATAATCGTAGCATTCTGCAAAAAAAAAAAAAAAAAAACAAAGATCAGAAGCAAAGATCGTAAAGCTTATCAGAATGTCCGTAGCCTACAGAAATCATGCGTTTAATATATACTTATAATAATGATACAACGAACCTATATAGGCCTTTTCTTTTGAATGAAGCTTTTATTATAGTGCAACAGAGGGCAGCCCAATTAAAATCGGCCCAGCTATAAGGCTTGAAGTGTGGGCGTGTTGATTAATTTTTTCATTAGTTGGTCCAGTAGTTCATGTTACATCACAATGAGTCAATGACACCAACAATAACTAGGTGTGTAGAATTCGAGTTTCACACACAACCACCGAAAACTGAAACTGATTTAAATCATAAAAATCGAACCAAATTTGTAACCGTATCGAATTTGTTGAAACTGCACCGAATCAAATTAAATACTCGATTTTCGGTTCGGTTATTGTTTTAAGAAACGAAATGAATCGATCTGAAAATCGAATTCACATAAATATATATATTTTATATATTTATATTGAAAAAAAAAAAAAAAACTTACAAATATAATTATAATTGCGTATTCGGGTTATTCGGCTTTCAGTTGTTGGTTCAGCTTAATCCAATTGAATTCGGTTTGGTTCAGTTTATGAGTTTACCCAAAAAAAATGTTAACCAAACTAATTGAACCGAATAAACTGAACAACAATCCGATAACCGAACCGATGAACACCTAGCAATAATAATGACATCACAAGATAAAGATAAACCATAATATATAATAAAAATAAAATATAAAAGATAGTTAATATGTAATAAAACCAAAACCAAAGAGAGATTCTACATGTTTGGTATGACTAATTTCGCTTGAAAATGTCTTGCCACTTTATCTAAACACAAGTCTTTAAATAATGTACATGTTAGGTAAGACTAATTTTGTTTGAAAATGTCTTACCACTTTATCAAAACACAAGTCTTTAAATAATGATATAGGTATTTGCGTGTTACGGTAGCATATACTTGTGTATTAAAAAATTTCGACGAGCAAATGTATTTATGTTATATATTTTTTGTGAGAATAAACTAGCCGGTAACGTTGCGAAAACTATTCATGGTAATGAATAAACGAATGTGACCTTATATTTGTAATTGATAATTGGATTATTTGTATTATGATTTTGTAACATTGGTATCAAAATATATTCTATATACTGTAGATTCTGTTACGGATTCAAATTGAAAAACTATGCTAATAGGGCAAGCATGTTTCTCATTGTGGTTCACCTTCATCTTTTTCATGGTCTATATCATGCTGAGTTAAGAGAGATATTGAATGTTTGCTGAAAAAACTAACAATAGTTATAGATAATTTGATATAAAATATTACTCCCTCTGTCCCATTTTATAAGTCCATGTTTAAAAAGCCAAAGTCTTTTTCCTCAGAGTTTGACCGTAATTATTTTTGTTCGTGTTATATCATATTTGATGAAAAATATATCAATGAAAATATATTTAAAACACAATTCAATTTATATATTTTCAGATCAAGATTATATAACACGAAAAAAAATAATGACGGTCAAAAATATAAAAAAAAAGACTTTGACTTTTCAAATATGACTTATAAAACGGACTTAGTAGTAAATGATACCGTAGTAGAGAAAGTTCAATATAGAACCAAAATTTACCATGGATCCAATGAACCAATAATAGTCATTCATTTTTTATTATGATAAACTTTCACCCTTTAAAAAAAAATTAAATATCTCGCAAACCGTTAATCGTTACGCGATAAAATTATCATCATGACGAAATTAAATTATCTTTATAGATATGCACTACTATATATTTTTAACCATTTTTTTTTTCAAAATTTGGTCAACAAAATCATATATGATTTATGAAAATCATATATGATTCGATTTTCTGAATCATATATGATTCATAAAAATCGAATCATACGTGATTTTGAAAATCATATATGATTCGTAAAATCATATACGATTTTTCTGGACGAATTTTGAAAAAAAATGTTCATTTAAAATATATAAAAGTGCATATCATAGAAAGATAATTTAATTCTCGTCATGACAATGTATTTTTATATTTGAAAATTTACCGTTTGTAAGATATGTTGTTTTAAAAAGGTGAAAAATGATTTTTATTAATTTGGATAAAAGATGGAGGCCATGATTGGTTCATTTATTTACCAGAAATATGGGTTCCATGCTATATTGATCTCAACTCTACCGTAGTATAGCCATTTTACTACGCCAAATTTTCAACTTTCAAAATTTAATCTTTTTTTACATACTAGTCATCAAATAATAGAGCTAATCCATAAGTACGATAACATAGCAGTCACGGGACTACAACTATTATCAAGGGACCCAATTCTAACTAGTCCACATCCACTACAAAAATGAACAATAAATCGCACATGTAAACACGAAATATGTTTATGTCATTTTGTTAAAAATGCATAACTTGATATCAATATGTCACAATCGACAATGACTATTGTCAACTACTATTTGTTTTTGTCAAAATCACACTACTTAAACATTTATATGACGATTCACGATTGTAACATGAGGGTGTCTATCCTCCATTTGTCAATAGTAGGTATGTAGAATTCAAAGATGTGAGGGATTTTTTTTATTTTTTTTCCTTCTTCTGTGTGGTTGTAATTTGTTGAGTAGATGGGGTTTGTTAGGTTGTAAATTATCATGTCAATGAAAATAATTTTGAACTTATCTATTGACATTGTAATGTTTTTAAGACAGTTGTTCATTACAGGAAAAATGAGTATTCGATTGCATGAGAACAGCGTGAAATACTATTTGACATGTTTTTTGTTTGTCGAGATAAGAAGGTGTCAAATACATTATTAAAGTTAACGTGCTTTAAATCAGCAATCATAAAGTTCGTAAACAACATTATTATGCGAAAACCTTTTGAAATGGATGTTCCAACATGATACGAGCAAATATCAAAATAATCAGTTTTGAGATGTACTATCATACCCTAAGGCTAAACACGATGGGTCGGTCGACCCAAAGGGTTGTGTAAGGTTGAGGCTAGGTTGCCCATTGTGGGGGTGGGTTGTGATCGGTTGGGTTGAGCAAATTTGACAACCTAGTTCGTCAATTCAACCGAGTTTCTCTTCCAATTTTTGTACCATTAAAAAAAAAAAAAATCTCGGTCAATCATGCAAGAATTAGATCGTCGTCGGTCGTCGGAGAGAAAGGCGATGATACGAGTGAACCAGGTATTGTCGTAAATTTAATAATCATTGAATTAGCACATATTCATGTACTATATATAGTTATGCAAACAAAGTTTGATGAACATAAATTTTACAGTAGAACTCATTAAGCAAGATATGTAACTCCAATATACTAAAAAGTTCAAATGTATGAAAACATACAACATGCAAAATGGTTTAAAAAAAAGTAAATTAATGAATAAAATACATTAGTTACCGTTCATCTACATCCCAATCAACCTTCTGTTTAGGTCCAGTAGGTCCATCCTCACTCGAGAATTCCCTCGGTAAAACGCTAGCCAAGCTCCCGAGCGCCGATGCCACGGTTCTATCCGAACTCTGTAACTTCTCTATCTCTGTTCCAGCTTGATACGTTATCTTTGGTCCCCATTTTTCGCAGAGTTCACCCATGGTGGCTCGATTACATCACTGATGTATCGCCGCCATGATTGAATAGTTTTCTTTTACATCAAAAAGCATGTCACTTTTTCAGTATCGTTTCTGATCCCAATCACATTAGTTCCTTGCGTTACAAGTCCCGGGGTAGGATATGTTGCATGACCATTTAATGATGGATAAGCCGCGAATTTGTTACTCGCATTTAAAAACTCTAGGGATGGAGTATCGACCCACATCCCTCCACTATGTTGCGCGAAATAAACACGATATAAACGTCCATCAAAGTTACTAACCCTTAGGGTCACATGCTCCCAATCGCCTATATGTTCACCAATTCTTCCTAATGGAATATCAACTAGTCCAAATTTAGCATTTGATGGACCATTAAAAGGGTAAAACATCCAAATGGCTAAATCAGTAAATGTGGCACCTAACATTGGTTTTACATGAAGATAAGCCTCACAACTTTTCAAATCACCTTTCTTGACCCTTTCTCGCTCGGTTTCATCCACCGGGAGGTCAAGCCAATACGTACCATCATTTGAGCCATCTTGAGGAAGGTTTGAGCCACTGGGATCGACGGGAATAGGGTTTGATTCTTCTCCCGTGTGGTATAATAGGACCCCATTAGAGAAATACCATTTTGTTGAAGTAGGAAAGTAGGTTTCTTTAGGGTGAAAGTAGAATCTTGGAGAGTATTCTTGAATTAACGCGTCGATTTGGGCTAGATTTGGCATTGAAGAAGCTAGATTTTGGAAATTGTTGTTTTTTAAACAAGAAAGAGATGTTAAGCTTGAAGCATCACCAATTTTCTCAACTATGAATGTACCTATAGACACCCCTTGAGCTAGTCTACCTCTAACTTTTGGCCTTACTCCGTACACATTCACTTCTTTCGAACTCCATAACAATGTATCCGTCTCTAGTTCATCCGTTAAATCAGCACGCACACATTTGATTTTATCCAACGAAGGTTTCGCGGACGAGGTAGTGATGGTGTACCCTACGGATTTGTAGCCCTCGGGAGGGGTTGGTAACCATATGTAACATGGACTTTTAGTACTATTCCAAACTAAGGTGTAGTCGACGGGATTGACTAGGGTTCCCCCGGAAACATCTTTTCCAGCGAGAACCCAACCAAAAAGTGGAGTGGCATTTGATTGACAATAGCATCCAAGCATTGAAAATCCATTGGGGATAGGTGATGGTTCAAAGAATGTGACATCAATATCATTTGATCCAATTTGAGATGTAGACCATATTTTCTTGAAAGATGTTACTTGGCAAACTTCAAGTCCTCCAAGATCAATTATTCCACTCGCAAATCCTTCACCTATGGAATAAATCAAACACTCATAAGATAATTATACAAAACTTAAATACAAATTCTCAAATATATCAATATAACTACAAGGTTCCTTTTTAAGCAATGAAATTCGAATCCACAACCATAAAGTTTATTTAAAGACCTCACTATGAATCGAAATACGCTGAAATTGAATTCGCACGAATCTTATATGACGAGTTTCATGAGTCTTTTTTGTTGGAAACTTAAAGCATATGTAAAAACTAGATATATAGTGTGCCAATGACATGAAGAGTAGTAGAGATGAATAATACCTTGTGGCCAAGAAGGCAATGGAGAAGGAAACTTGAAGCTTGTGTCAACAGGAAAAGATTTAGAACCAGAGTTCCCCATTTTTGGGACTATTGATTGATATTGTGAGTTCTTGGCCAACCAATAATTGACTATATATATTGGTGTAAAACACAGACACACATATTATGAAATGTTTTAGTCATGTTATAATATTAGATTATTAGGCCAATATATTCAAACCAAGTACTCCATTTTGACAATTCCAGTATTCACATGCATAAACATGTGAAGTATTAAACTACCCACGCGTTTTTACGGTATCATTAGTTAATAAGTTAAAGTTAAAGTCAAAGTACTTTGTTTACCTTAAAATTTTCTCATCTGTTTTGGCATGAGTTGTGGTAGTTGGGGTAGTTAGGACCACCGACGTCCTCATGATCATTATACCTTCGTAAATGAAACTTGTACAAAGACTTAGTTGAAAAGTCAAATATGACTTATATTTTTGGGACTGGATTTTGTTTGTGTTAATAATCGCGATCTGATATATATAGGACCACCGAGGTCCTCGATCATGATCAATAAGATGGGTTTACCTTCGTAAATGTATCATACTTGTACTAAAAAATACTTAGTTAAAGTCAAAGTACTTTTTATCACCTGCGGGTTAAAACCGGCTAAAAATGATAAAAGTTTCATTTCTTTTTTGTCCTTTTGAAGATCATGTTACTTAAAGTCTTAAACTCTAATCATATCCAAACACCCTATTTTTAATTTATTCACTTATCCAAATGCCTCTTTTTCAACTTGTAACACCACCAGCAAACTCCACCCCACATCCACGTATGATACTTGGACTTTTCGTTGATACTTGGAGTTTGTCGATAAAATAAGTTTCATGTATCATATTAACACGAATCTAAAAGGTCAGGCAGCAGTAGACGAGTAACTTTTTTAGTACGCATTTCATAGTGGATTAATTGAAGAAGTGCGTGTCTACTGTATGACTTGAACTCTTAAAAGAATTATATGACACTAAAGTACTAAACCATAATAGTAAAGTAAACCTACGTTGTTTAACATGTTACGTATGACTTGCAAACAGAGGCAAAACAAAAGGGTTTCCGACTTTCCGTGAATCAAGAATCTTTATCGCATAATGTAAATTTTGTTAAAAATCTGGTTCTATCCGAAATTACTTTTTTTTTACAATTTTACGCTACATGTGCTGTTTAATTAGTCTATTATCTTAAATTTTCCTTATACATTTATAATTCTTGGTACATCACTGCTTGTAAATATTTAGTTTTTGGTATAGTCAATGACCTCTTCATGAAAGTATAAACGAATATATAATTAAAGGTAAAAAGAAGCTTCGTTTTTGGAATCATCATTTACTTTAGTTGTTAAAATGATTCGTTAGGCATTTCATTATTTCAACTTTGTCGACGCATGCATACGATAATAGAGTATATATTTTCATGAATTTAATCAAAAGATATATAATATTGATATTATTAGGTAAAATAGTTTTATATAAACACGTTTGTTTATAACTAATATAAAATTATGTTATAGGTCAATGACAGTCTAGATTGTTTTAGTTTTTCATTATTTTATAACTTGATAGTCTAGAAAAAATGGATCAAACAAAAATATGCTTTTAGATGCCGATTTGTCTTGATCATTTCTCATTTTTATATAGTATGTTCGTATGTACTAATACTAATTATTCAAGCTAATAATACAACAAACAATCAATATTTTTTTATTATAATTTACCTTCACATGTGCTTTGATCTACTATAAATTAAATATTATTTAGTTTAATTGTACAACTGCTGCTAAAATAAAAGATTTTATTTATTTATTATTATTATTATTATTATTATTATTATTATTATTATTATTATTATTATTATTATTATTTTGTTTTAAATTCAACACTTTTATTATTATTATTATTATTTATTTATTTATTTTTTTAAAACTCATGGGATTATTAAAGATTAGTGAGTCTCTAAACCAAGAAATTTGCACACCTCTAAGTGATGGTAAAAGCCAATCCTATTAAAGATATTATTATTATTATTATTATTATTATTATTATTATTATTATTATTATTATTATTATTTCAATTGAATAAAGATTATTTTTAATATTGTGGGCCAAAACATAAATTTAAATTTTTTGGTTCATAATAATGTATATTGAAGCATATTGATCTTGCTTATAATTTAGTAAATTTTACAATGACAAAAACGAGTTCAAACTTGGTGGGCTATAGCCAAATTACCTAATACATATTCTTTAAAAATTAATGAAGAAAAGATATTCGACGAGATTTATAAAGACCAATAACAAAGTAGTCATTTAAAAAGAAAAACTAAGAATACTTTTCATTTTTTAATGCATGATTAGTGGATCACATTAATATGTTGGACATGGAAAACACTGGACAAAATAACGATGCATCTAGGCAAAAGAATAGATTCTTTTCTATATTTTTCTTTTGCTTTCATTATGATAAAATATTATTTTGACTTCCAATACAAAAACTCATCGAGAACATGACGACCATAAAAAAAGCAATCGTCTTCAATATTATCAAATTACATGTTTAAAATCTAACAATGGAATCATTTTTATCTTTTGTCTGAGTTTTTTTTTAATCATAGTTCTTTTAAAATTAATTTAACACATACGTACTTTCAAATATTTTAAATAATATTATTTATTATCTTTTTTACATAAAATCAAAGAAAAAGAAAAAAAGAACAGGAAAACCAAAGGTGAAAGACCATTAGCTACCTCTCGTTTGGCATTCACGCTACAACTCATGAAAATCCACTTCTCAACATGATCGATATCCACTCCTCATCGTGATCAGATTCCCCCTTTTTTAACTAATTGTGGCTACATGGCTCCTGGCCTGGAGAAGCGTGGCCATGTAATGACAACCAGGCCGGCCCACCTGAAAGCGATGACACCCTTCCCTTTACGCACGGAAGGAAGCCTGTCATGCCAAACAAGACTCGAACTTAAGACCTTGCCTAGGAAGGTAAAACCTCCATACCGCTAAATTCCCTTTATAGTCACTTGCTGCCCCATATAGAGTCGACTTCCCGTCGCTGTTTTCCGATCTCCCACTTTAAAAATAGGTATGATCGCTCCTTACTTTTTACACAAATTATTAAGTGTTTTCTAATTGCCTTAATGGAATATATATGATAAAAAGTATCACATAGTCACAATGTTTTAATCATAACAAATAAGGATAAAACAGTCACATAAGGAATTGATTAAGATAACATCAAAAGAGAAAAAAGGGAGTTTAGAAGTGTTTTTTGAGTTTTTGATCCCTCTATCAAGGGTTTTGAGCATTGTCGACCCGTGATTAGCATTGATGGTACGCATTTGTGTGTTAAGTATAACGGCTGAATGATGATTGCAATGAGAGTTAATAGCAACAATCAAATATTGTCACTTGCATTCGCTATTGTTGAAATTGAATCTTATAATAGTTGATATTGGATTCTCCACCGTGTTAAAAAGTGTGGTGAAAGGACGGAAAGGTATTAGTCTGTTATACGATCGCCATAGTCGGATTTTAAAGGTAGTTAACGATCACGGATCTCCTTGGTTGGAGCCGAACTGTTTCCACATGTATTATTTACATCATTCTCCTAAATATCTTTCACGCTAATTCAAGTGATAAGTTTCGAAACTCAAATTTAAAACTCTTAGCTTACCGTGCTAGGACTCATAATCAAGTTCGAAAGTTCAACTCAATTATGGAAGAAATTGGGATCCTAAATCCGAAAGCTCGTGAGTGTCTTGAAGGATATCCCTTGTCCAAATGGAAGTTGGCACATGATGGTGGTAAGCGTTACGGTATGCTTACAACAAATATGTCAGAGATTTTTAATAGGTGCTCAAGGGTGCTTGTTACTTACCTATAACAACATGTGTCCAACTAACATTCTATAAAGTAGTGCACTATTTTAATGCGAGACATTCTTTAGGACATGTTGCTCAAGCTAATGAAATGTTGCTGCAAAACTGGCTGCTTCAATGAAAAAGGCTAATGCGCATACCATGGGATCATTTAACTGGGAGGAAGGTATTTTTGAGGTAACAACTCAAAGAGGAAAAAATCTATTAGTTGTTAATTTGGAGAAACAAACTTGCACATGTGATAACTGGGAGATTAACGTACATCCGTGCTCTCATGTATTAAGTGCATGCGTGTTTTTTTCTTTGAAAAGTTCATAATATGTTTAAAGATATTACTCAATTGTAGAGTATTCGGCTACTTGGGGATTTGATTTTTTTCCCTCTCCCTCATGAAGCATATTGTGTTTGACCCCACCAGTTTTTTGATTAACCCAATCACATTTGAAAAGAAGAATTTTCCTGAAACGGTAATCTAGTACCCATATCTCTTGTAAAACCCCATAATAAAATGCTTTTCTTGTGGTTGCAACTTCTTTGGATATGTGAATATCTACTGCCTCAACACTAACCCCACTGTTACGGTAATCTATGCCATCATTACTTTTCATGCGAAATATATACCCGTTGATGTTATATGCCTCGTATTTCACTATGGTGACGCGTGGTCCAAATGATATCCACCTCACAGTTTCTCATACACTATCTTTGGATATCTCTAACTCTCTCTCAACCCGAATTTCATTACAAGTATATATTACCTTTAAATTGCATGCAACAAACAAATAATTAAAGAATAGGAGTGTTTGAGATAATGAAATGGTGTGCTTGTGGACCTCTATCTAATGTCATATACAGGACGGACAATTATGATGCTAGGTTCTATGACTGACAAAGTTATTGGGCAGATCATTGGTAAGTGCTTATTTATTATAGACTACTACTATTGGTTTTGGAGCTTGTAGCTAGGAGTTTTTCGGGTGAATGGTACACCTAATGGTTTATACGGGTTATCACAAACACCAGTTAATGACTTATCAATAAAACACACTTCACATTTTATCTCAACTCACTTCTATTTAGCAACAAATAAACAATTATAAACAACATAAGAGTAAATACCTCTTGGCGTAATCACTTAGCAAAAGATTTAATGTGCTCAACAATGTCATATATGCACCTCTGGTGGCGCGATCTTCAGTGACAAAAAAAAAAAAAAAAAAAAAAAAAAAAAAGAAGTGTGTTATATGTATATAATCGCACATTTTAAATAATGATACCGATTTTTATACCAGTGGTGGTGAATTATGTTATTACAACGATTGAAGCAACCACTCTACTCGATTTTATCAAGAAGGTAAATGAATTTTTTCAAAAGTGGATTTCATTATCATAATTTATTATCCAAGTTGAACCAATTTTGAGATACAAACCATTGGAGCAATCACTCTACACGATTTCATCAAAAAGGTAAATCAACTTTTCTAAACTTGTATTTTTCTTTTTCGTTTCTAAGTTTCTTTCAATGAACCAATTTTCAAAAAATTTCGACTATTTTTCTAATTAGCCTCCTCAACGAACCAAATTTTAGTGTAGTTTCTAAAAATTACCATATTTTGCCCCCTCGACAAAAACTTTCTGACTCCGCCCCTACATGCAGTGAAGTCAATGACTCGCCTTTCGCGAGCTGTTTGAAATGTCAGACTCGCCCTTCACGAGTTTTTAGGAAAAAGAAAACTTCATATGTTTACCACTTTTTGTTTTAAATACGTTTCGTTTTAAGATCCAACAATGCTTGTACAATTACACTTATTTGGCTAAAACATATATATAATAGTTGAACATTGATAAACATAAAAGAACACATTGGTGAACATGTTACAGTCACAAAGTCCGTGTTCGTTATTCACTGTTAATTAGTCGCTTAAAAAACAAACGTGACTAGTTCATTGAGCCCTAAGTTTTTGTACGGGTTATGGTTTAATCTTTTGGCCAATTAATCCACTACCCATCACCACACGTACTCAATTCAGGTAAAGATTGTTAAAAAATGGTTACTTAAACTATGAAGAACATTCGTTAGATATGGTTTTTAGCTTTAGCTATGTTTTCTAATTTGTGTTCGTTTAGAATTTGACAATTAAGTCATTAGTTTCTTCTAAATAATGGTTAATGACATTCAGTTTTGTTGTATCTTTGAATTGAAGTTTTGTATTTGGTATTTTTGAATTCAAAAATTTGTATCCAATATTGGTTTGATTGAATAAAACATTCACTTTTTTTTTTTTTTTTTTTTTTTTTTTTTTCAATTTTATTATTTGTTTTGTCTTTAATTATTAACAATAACCCAGAATTGGAATATCTATCCCAAATGCATGCATGCCTACTAAAGAGGCAAATTGATTCGTAATGTGATCCCAGATTAACATCACGAAGCAAGCTTACGATGTGTGCTACTAACACTTGCTTATCTCTTATTGTAATTATTATTATCTTTTTCTTTAAACCAATTTGGAGTTCCCTGTTCCCATTTACGATAATCTTATCATCGGAACATATTCATTAGCTTCCACTAACACCAGTAACCATTCAAGTGGCCTAGTGTTAAATTGGCTTGTGACTATCACGCTAAAATGTGAAGTCTCAAGTTCAATACCTGCTAGGTAAAAACAACCTTAAAGTAATCATGCTAATTAACCTTTTGAAAAATAAGAGTTTTACTTAATTTGAGTATGTGGGATGATAAATTTAAATCCTGTGAATTAATCAATCAAAAGGTCAAAAATCATAACTACCAAAAAAAAAGTGAACAGTTCACTCAAAAAGTATACTATTTTTAGTATTTTAGTGATTTCATATCCTAGTTTAGAGCATAAGTATGTAAACTAAAACATTCATCTTATTTTAAAACGCATAAAACCTTATGAACTTATTTGTAACATTATCTCTCCAACCCTCCATTTTCATCAAAACCACAGTTTGACTCAACCCCATTAAGCTCGGAGATTGAACATCAAGTTCACTATGGCACATAAAACCAATCAACAATGTGAACAAAAAACATGTATGACAATGAAATATTGTGTAAAGAAGCAAAATATATAACTGATACTAGTTTCAAGTTACAAACTGTAACGTCGGAATGTTAATAACGAAATACATATAACAAGGAAATGGAAATATGAAATCACAAACAAATTATTTTAGCTGTACATAAACTGGCTAACATATAGTTGAATAATCACCTTCAGTGTTGGTTGGTTATATGTAGAAGCATGCTATGTCTCCGAACCTTTCTATCTTTACATTAAAACCAAATTAATGACAGCAAATGCGAATAAGACCCAGCCACGCACAGACCATTCAGCTGAAAAATGCTCTGCGGAAGATGACTTATGCCTATACCTTCTATATTTAACTCTTTCAAGAATTCTAAACGTCCAATCTCATCAGGCAAATTGTCAACACGAACACAATTCTGGAGATGAAAATATTTTAGTTGTTTCATCTTCCAGATATTGTTTGGAATACATCGTAAGAACCTGCAGGATTTTAGAATTAGCTCCTCTAGGCATTCTAATCGGTCAAGTTCCTATGGTAGCTCCTCAAGATGGTCACATGAACTAAGCTTGAGAGATGTCAGATGTTTTATCATAAAAATGCTATCTGGAAGACGTTTAATCTCTGAAAATGATATAACTAGCCCCTCTAGAAATTCTAATCTGCCAAGATCCTCGAGTACCCAGTCAAATTTAAGCTTCAGAGACTTGAGACATTTCAACTTATAAATACCATCTGGAAGATAATCAATCTTTAGAGATGACAAAACTAGCCTCTCTAGAGATTCTAATTGGCCAAAATCATCAGGTAAATTCTCAAGACCCCAACATGATTTAAGTTTGAGATACTTTAGATGTTTTAACATGCAAACGCTATCTGGAAGATGTGTAATCTTTGTAGATAACAAAACAAGCTCCTCTAGAGATTCTAATTGCCCTAAATCATCGGGTAGCTTTTCAAGATGCCAACAAAATTTGAGCTTAAAAGATTTCAGGTTTTCAACAAACAAAGACTCTCTGGAAGTTGTTTAATCTCTTCACACCAAACAGTTAGCTCCTCTAGACATTGTAACTGGCCAAAATTCCTTGGGCAACTTCTCAAGAAGTCGACATGATTTAAGTTTGAGATATCTTAGATTTTTCAACATACAAATGCTATCTGGAAGATTTTTATCTCTGTAAGCGTCAAAACTAGCTCTTCTAAACACTCTAACTGGTGAAGATCATTGGGCACCTCTAGAATAGTGCCTTCAAGTGTAAGCTTTCTTAAAAATTGCAAATTACAAATGCTAACAGAAAATTTCTGAAGGTCTGTGCAAGCACACAGACCAAAAGAAATAAGTTTCTCAAGATTTCCATACCATGAAGCTGGATGTTGTTTATAAAAGAATGTGAACTGAAACGTTGGCAAATTATTATTATTATAGTGCAACGGGCACATATGTACGGATTCAGCTATAAGATGCATCTCTGACAAAGATCCAACCCCCAGTGATTGACACTGTTTGTCAAACACAAAATATTTAAACCTTCCACAACCACTTAAGTCTAAGTAGATGAGCCTTTTTAGACATCCGACAGGAGCGTTAATTTCCACCAAATGATAACAACTTTCAAGATCTAACCTCTCGAGATTTGGAATCGCTGCAAGGTCAAGGGTCCTCAACTTTGTATAAGAAAGGTCTAGCGATATGAGATTTAGGTATCCAGATGCCATGTGAAGTTCTATCAAATGTCTACATTGTTTAAGATTCAACGTCTCAAGATTCGGGGTCATCCCTAGATCGAAGGTTCTCAAATCAGATCCACAGAGGTTAAGAAATCTGAGCTTATTAAAAACCTACCTTAGCCAAAAAAGAAAAGATAAATTAATATTGGTGTAACAAGAAACCGAAGATGTATAGCATCATAATGCATGAATCATACTAAAGAACCAATCAAACATTATTTTACCTTTCTTTCTCCCCCTTCCCAAAGTTGTTTAATTCTGCTGTTAGACATTTCAAGTCCAACAAGATTATTTGCTCGAAATGTTTTGGGCAAACACCAAAAAGGATAAGCCTTCCAGCACAGAAATCGTAGAGCATTTGGTAAGTATTGAATAACTTCATTTGGTATGTCTTGATAATTTTCATCCGACGAGTCTCGAATAACTTCATTTGGTAAGCAATGAATATCTTCATCCTGAATACCTTCAGGCCAAAAGCGCAGTCTATCTTCAGGCCATGAGTGCCTAAAAATGCCGCTTACTAAGTATTGATTAAAGTCATTTGGAACTTTATATGGTAAGCGTTGATCTTCGTGACTTCTTCCACACCGCACATCAAGATATCTAAGCTCCTTCATGTTTCCAAGACCTTTCATAACTATCAATGGTGTGAGATTCAAGCTCAAAGGTTTTATACATTGTGTTGCTTCAGAACCCTGTAATCAAATAATATACACATGAGCTATCATACCGAAAATAAAATTTGTTAGTATTATCCCCCTTACAAATAAACATGATCCTTACCAAGTTATTAAGTAATATGTCTTTAATTTCTTCGTCAATCCACAATCGGCTATGTTTGGCAGGCTCATTGGGGTGCAAGCGACGAACAATATTCTTGCCCATTTCTTCTATATGGTCATGCATGCCTAAGCAATTCCTATAAGAAATAGTTATGAGAGATTTTTTTTCAAGAACTCTTAAACCAATTCTAGCATGGAATCCACAGCTTTCAAGCACTCTGATTGCTGCATCTTTATGCCAACCTTTGAGTAAGCAAGCTACATCTAAGAATATTTCCTTGTAATCCTTTTCGAGACTGATATAACTTAATTCAAGCTTATCTAAAGTTTCCTTCAATGGAATTGTTTTTAGTCTTTTTAAGGCATCTCTCCATTCGATATCACTTTTACCACAAAGAAATGAGCCCAAGACTCTGATCGTTAACGGAAGACCAGCGGCATAACCTACAACATTTCCTGAAAGCTCTTCAAATCCTTGAATTGGAAATTCTCTACCAAATGCATGCCTAAAGAAGAGGCAAACTGCTTCTTCATGTGATAACAGATTGACATCATGAATCAAACTTACTCCGTGTGCTACCAACACTTGCTCATCCCTAGTGGTAACGATAACTCTGCTTCCTGGCTTAAACCAACTTGGCTCATCGGCTAACGCTTCAAGTTGGTTTATGTGATCTACATCATCTAGAACAATAAGAACCTTTCTACCACGCATCCTCTTTTTCATCATATTTGTCCCTTCATAAACACTACTGAAAGAGAAATTTTCATTTATAACATCTGAAAGGATCTGTTTTTGCAGTTCCTTCAAACCAGACATAGAGGTTTTTGAAACTTCCGAACATTTTCAACAAAGCTAGTAGCCTCAAAATCAATAGATATCTGATCAAAAACAGCTCTAGCTAAAGTTGTCTTTCCACCACCTCCTATACCTTTGATCCCTATTATACGCACATCATCAGAACCAATTTCTAAAGAGGAAACAATATCATTTACCCGGGTCTTCATGCCTACTAGTTTTCCATCCACGCCGAAGTTGATGGAGCGTAACTCTAATGAAATCTCTTCAACAATTTTTTGGATGAACTTAGCTTCATGCCTATATGTTTCAAAATATAAGAAGGTTCAGTTATGTCACTCATAAGGGCTTAAAAAAAAAAAACTTATGTTACTCTTAATGACATAATCCTATATGAACAGTTACTTACTTTCGTCTCATATTAATTGTCAATTTGACTTTTATAGTCTTTTTTTAACTTTGACCTTAAATATTTTTGTTTGTGTTATATAATACTTGATGCAAAATATATGAATGGATTGTGTTTTAAATGTAGTTTCATTGGTATAATTTTTATTAAATATTATATAACACAAACAAAATTATTTAAGGTCAAAGTTGAATAAGAAAGACTACAAAAAGTCAAACTGGACAATTAATATTGGACGGATGTAGTATTATAAACATATAGTGGTAATGGGTCAAAGTGGGTAAGTTTCCATAGAAGTGGGAAAATGAGCAGGTTATAAGGTGTAACAGGATAAAACGGGTAGGGTAATTTTGGGTTCACCCCAACACTTCTTGTCTACCTTTGTATATTCAAAAAATTACATTGTTTCAGTTATAATCTAAATGCTGAAAACAACTTATCATGTACTAACAATACACTTTAAACCCACTCACCCATTTGACCCATTTCCTTTTAATCTAACTTGTTTATTTACTCATTTCACCCATTAATATCAAGATAGCATGAGTCGAACCATTCATAAGTAAATGGTTCAAATGCAATGGGTGACCATGACCCTTCTAAGAGTAGATCGCTAAATTGATTATAAATAATAGTAGTAGTAAAAGAATATTGCGGAGAAAAATTTACGCATTAGCAATGTTCTTCAACTCCCACCCAGCCACATCGGCTGCTTCTTTAAGAGCTCCTCTCCATTTCTCAGCTGCCTCTTTCTTTTCATGTTTCGCAAAGGCTTCTCCAACCGCTCCCGTTTGTCTGCAGACTTCGGATGGTTCCACATCATAGAATAAAGGGTAAGCAATCTGCCCGATCTTCTTCTTGTGGCACTCCATAATCTTGACAAGCTCATCCAAGCACCAAGATGAAGACGCGTAGTTCTTGGAGAAAACAATGATGTGGAATTTTGACTCTTCAATGGACTTGATGAGCTCATCACGTATCTCTTTCCCTTTTTCGATTCTCACAGCATCCATGTAAGTGTGAATGCTTCTCTGCTCAAGTACATGATAAAGATGATCAACGAAGTTCTTACGTGTGTCTTCACCTCTAAAGCTCAAAAACACATCATACTTAAAGCTCTTTTGAATTGATAAACTTGAAGTAGATGCCATTACAAGTATGCCTCAAGGATCCTATAAAATTAAATCTTTGTTAGAAGAATCTTAGCAACACTGATTGCAAGTAAACTGGGATGTGATTAATAACTCTCAAAAGCATAAAACTAAGAAGACAGTTGTTGGTACTAAAAACTTTGTAATATTTAATTATGTTAATTTATAAGTTTTATTAATGTACATTAAATACAATTTTAATCTAAAAAGAAAGGGCGGGACACACACTAGTGAAAGATTCTGATTGGCTAACTAAAAAAGCAATGCAAAGGTCTGTAATTAATTATCTGTAATCCTTTGTGTCATATTGATAAAGACATGAATCTAATCCTACTTCAACATTATTGAGTATGCATGCTATGACCATTCACCATTATTGTGCTCTTGACGTGTTGCTCTTTAAAGATTACTATTCTTATCTGATGCAACTTTCTTGACTTTATGAGTTTTAGGTGTATGTCTATATATAAGTTTAGGATGCCTTTGGTTCATGGGTGTTCATCAATTCGGTTATTGGTTGTTCGGTTTATTCGAAAAACTGAGCTAAATTGGATTAAACCAAAACGAAACCGAATTTAAATTCGATTATGTTAAATTCGGTTTCGTTTTGGCTGACCCGAATTACATAATTTATATTTTCTTTTCATTAAGTTATATATATTTTTAGCAACAAAAAATATTTTTAGCAACAAAAAAATTCCAAGCTTAAAAATTGTCATATTTATATTAGGAAAGTTTTAATGGGTATATATATATATATATATATATATATATATATATATATATATATATATATATATATATATATATATATATATATATATATATATATATATATATATATATAATTTGTTAACAGTTGGGTCGGTTATCATTTAAGAAACTATATCCAAACCGAAAATCGAATATTTAAATCGATTCGATTCAATACAAATTCGATTTTCTTTGGTTCTATTCGTGGATATTACCCAATTTGTGAACACCCAATATATAGGATGAGATATGAGTCCAAAAAATCTTGATAAAAATTGAATGTTAGGTTTATGTTATGGGGACTATAGTTTGTGACTTGATCTTTAATATGTGGCTATATGCTACTATCTACTATAACATCACTATCCATTTTTATGTCTTTTTTCTTTATATGTGGGTCACATATTAATTATCCACCATTTAATATATGTTTGTACTTCCTTTTATATTAGTAAATTATAATTTCAAATCTTATATCAAAATCTATTTTATATCTAATAAAATAAGCTTTTGTACAAGCTCTTCTAAGCACATTGCATTAAAAATTCAATTAATATCCTGACATGTAATATCTTATTTAGCTTCAAAGTACAACTGAAAATTGCATATTCTCCAAAAGAGTTTTCTCATGACCAGATTCAATGTATTCTTCTTTTGTACGCTCCCCTATCAGTTATTTTTGGAAATGATTAAATAACATTCAATGTCTAAACAAATCAGTTCAAATCATACCCACAATTCACCAATCTTCCTCTATACCCTTCTCTGTTGTAAATCATTTATTCAATTTTCAGTTTCAATTCACAAATCAAATTCAATGCATTCAAAAAAACATTCAAAATAACCTACGAATTGGTCTATATACCTTTGATTCAAGGATTATCATCAACCCTAACAACTCAATAATTTCGGTAAGTTTTAATTGTATTGAATCAATTTGGTTTGTGTTATTACTGATTTTTTTTATGTTTATGATGTTAACCCAGTAATTCAGGACCAGGTAAGTTTCTTCTACTCATATTTCTTCTATACGCTTCTTCGTAATTAACACCATATTTCGATTCAATGTTTAATTTCAACATTGGTTAAAACAGATCTAAACCTAACTTTGCCATATCGATAGATTCCTTTGATGTTGGGCAATTTAGGTTTTGGTTAAAATAGATCTAAATGACATTTATTTGAATGTTAGATTGTGTAAATGAATATGACTTAGTTTTCATTTGTTTTTCTTGATGTCTCAGGCGGTGTAAAATATGTTGAATGAGATCGTGACTGTTAACAATGTTCCAGAGGTCATTGAAGGTGTAAAAAACAGGTTTGTTAACATTACTTTTCCGTTTTCTCCATCAAGAACCTTGATTAAAACTTCCTGCATACGATTAAATATATTTAATTTTGTATGTAGATAATCGAGTAATGTAATCATATTCTTTAGCAACATATGTGATAATCTTTTTCTTATGTTGTTTTAGAGAAAAAAGTATGCGTATGTTGTAGCAATTATTTGTTAATGTTCTTATGAGTTTAGTGCCTCCCTGACATAAAATGGATTTAATTCTAATCCTGTAATACCATGTCTGTTATATTTTAGTTAAATCCTATAATATTATTTAAGTCACGTTTTGCAGACTATAATGGAGAGTTTCACTAAAATCAACCATGAGAAAACCTATATGCGAGCGTTCACACAATATTATGTTTACTACACTTAATCAATAAAGACCTTTTGGTAGTCGCGTCTTTGTATTTACGCCAAGAGGAGAGGTAAAATGGTTAACTCTATTGATACGTTTGAAACTGTGTTTGTGTCCAATTAAGTTTATTATTATGTACATGTTACGAGATAAAAAATTTGCCCAGGGTGCAGCGGTCATCGACTATGCTTATATGATTTCATCGATGTTGAAGCAGTTTGGTGGCTACAAAGGCGAGTCTTTTTATTGTTTTATGTTAAAATACCGAGAAGGTCATTTATGTCACTGGTAGATATGTTTTAGCTATTTCTATGATACCAATGCTTTCTTATAAGATAAAATACCATTTAGGATTTCGATTTTAGGCATATAAAGTTATCTTTGGTGTATGTCCTTTGGCATTGCATACTAAATGGTGTTCGACTTTGTGACACGTGGAACGAACAAAGTCAAGACCAATTGCAAGCGGTGCCTTAACACCATTCCGGGGTTTCTTTCTTGGTGCTCAACCGCTTTTGGGTCTTGGTATTCTCCTCAAGCTTAATGACTATAGGTCCGTATTCCACTTGGCTATTCTTGGATTCACTTGGTTTAACCTATATTATCATTATTCTTACCTAAAAGCTTTACATTTACAACAATAGACTCGCTAGAGGTGGCAAAATGAACGGGTCATGTTTGTTGGCTAACGGGTCAAAAGCGGCCATTTTAGATCAAGCGAATTGGCCCATGCCGGGTTGGGTTGGGTAACAAAGCGTCAGGGTCGGACCGGTTGGTAATGTCGGTCAAACAAGTGAGTTTCGGTATGAACCAAAATGGATTGTGTAGGGCTCTCAAACCCTCTTTCGTAACAAAATTAAAGTTCTTCATAGATGTTAGCGTGTCAAATATGATTACAAAGATTATATTGTTAAATAATCATATGCTTTTTTAAATACCATGAACTAGGAGATTTAGGCAAATAAGCATTAAATTTACACTTTGGGCAGACTTTCAACCTGTTTTGGTCTTCCTTTTTGCTATTGATTGTCACAATTAACCTGTTAGAGATAAAAGCAACCCAAACCGATCCATTTATGAGTAGGGTTAGAAAATGCCACCTGCATAGTGTTCTTGGGACGATCAATTTCAATCTGCTGCCTAATAAGTTTCTTGAATATCAGGCACTCTCAAGCAACTCAACTAATAGTTGATTCAGTAAATGAGTTTCTTGCTGATTCTGGAGACGATGGTGAAGCTGAAGAGGTGACAGACTACTCCAAAGGGACTCACCACACGTGGGGAAAGATTCTCATGAATGTCATGGAAATGTCGTCTATGAAGATGATTGGTGAAGATCTTTTTCAGTTTAGATAATGGTAGTATTAAGGTTCCCAAGGTCAATGGAAAACATAACAAGAAAATGAAAGATGTGAGCTTGAATACAAAGGGAGACACACTCTATCGAGGGAACGGTGTGGCTAAGATGATATAATCGGTTTATCACGTAAGTTTGATTTTGCTGTAATTGGGTTTTGAGTTTTTTTTCTTCTTCTGATTTCATGTCGCAAAATATATGCAGCTGTGCATGTTTAGCTTGACGATATCGAGATAGTGAAAGCAACATTGCAACTTCGTATCTCGATGAAGGTAAATATGATTTATATTTGATTTGGTGATGTTTTAAATCGGTTTTTATGAATGTGGAAAACGAGAAGTTGTGATTATAGAATTTGAATGCATGTGAGTGGATATCAGAATATGCTACTGATCATTCCATTTCTAATAAAGTCGTTAAACGAGAGGTAAAGTTAAGCATAATATGACAAGTTATATAAACGAAAATCATAGTAGGGTATTTATTAAATTGTTTCTGGTCATTGCAGGAATCATCAGATGAATCTATATATAGGCATAACATAGTTAAAAAGCATGAGGTAAATGATTTTTACATTAATTTTAATTGTTTTATTTTAATCTGGTCAAGTTACAACATCTGTTTACTTAATTTATAGTTTTATTGGCATAATTATATTTATTGTTTTTTAAATATAGGTTATTGACTTATTGTTTAATTCCTAACTTTTATAATTTAAATACAGGTGTGTAAAAAAGATAGAATGATACGAAGAGCGTTGAATATAATTTTTTGTCGTCAATCTAAATTAAGTGACATTGAAAGTTCAGATGATGAGGTATTGAGGTATGAAGTTGCTTTAATAAATATTTATTCGTTTTTAAATTGTTATCACATGATCAAGAAAAGTAACACAAGCAACCTTGAGCGAGTAGCGAAGAACAAGCGTGATTTCAACCGTAACTTCTCGACCAGTGGAAGGTCCGTAAATCTGTCATAACACTGAGCACTACCATTAAAAAAGTAGATCATTTTTATTTCTCTCTCTATTTATATTTTGTTTAACGGTTTACATGACATGTTATTTCCCAATAGTGCGTTATCTATTTTTGTAGCTTCAATACATGTCTCATCAAAAAATCATTCCAGGTTGTTAAAGAATCAACAACTACACAATGTAGTAAGTGATCATCAACTTGCAAGTCAACAATATCTAATATCCAACGAAAAAATACGACGAACACTTATACAACAACATAAGGAAATCTCATACAATATTATATCTTGAGTATTTTCGATCATTTTACCCATTGTTCATGTATATTATCCGTGCATATTTTGCAGATATTGATAGTTACACATGCATGAAGGTCATGTTATCCATATATTGAATCACATGGATGAAGAATATCTGGCAAATCTTTCAATTTAACATATAGATAGGTTTTGATCGGGTATTGATAACGCATTAGTTGTTCCTTTATTTGTTTTTTACATCCATGATGTTTGCATGTAAGAACCTATTTATGGTATTCATTAAAGGATTAATGGAGCTAAATACTTACTATAAAGACATAACTTTTGTTTAGCTTTACAAAAGCTGGTATTCACACACGGACAACTATATGTGGAGACGACAACACATGGAATGGGCATTGACTACGCACGGACGTCTATTATTTTAAATGTTACAAACTCAATTGATTGTTGAATAATTCATGTTTTATATTATTATTTCTTTTTTATATTAATGAAACATGTTGACGTTCGTTGTTTTCTTATTATCTCATTTTCATATTTCTTTAAAAACTCCGCGAAAAGACGATTGCTTAATTAGCGTATGTGACAAAGAATAATCATGTTGACTTAATTATATTTTAACAACCGATTACTAACTTTTTTAAGGTCATGGTTGATGTTTTTATTTGTAACAGGAGTAACTAACATTCGAAGGTCCTTGAATTTCGCTTGAGTAACTAACTCAAGCGAAACGCCAACTTAACTGGAATTTATGTTTTATGTTGTTAATTTGTGTTATTGTTTAGGAAAAAAGTTTCTTTATTATTATTATCTTTTTTTTGTTTTGAAAGATTGAACGATACCAGTAGGTGGATAAGCCAATAGCAGAGCAACTCATTGATGAGAACGATATATGTATTACTATCCAAGAGAGGATGCAGAGCAATATTACATATGCCATGACTTTGCTTCAGGTAGCCTCATTGCTTCAAATTCATAATGTGGTTGTATGGGGCGTTTGTTTAACCTTATATATGTTGTTTCTGAGCTATAACGGGATCTCATATTACTATGACTATGGAATCGTTTTGATCATAACGGAACTCATATAATTTTGTGTTGCAGGAGCACTTCGACAACCTAAAAGATGTATCATTTTTAGTAGCACGCTCAAGTTGGCCGAAGTAGAGTCCATAGTAAAAATGATAATTGCTCTAAAGGATGTTCAACCCGTGTTAGATTATAAAGGGTTTCATTTGACATAGTACTTTGAAATTTTGGTTCTAACCAAGTTCATTGTGTTTCTTTATAGTATTTTGAAATTTAGATTATAAAGGGTTTCATTTTCATATTACTTTGAAATTTTGGTTCTAACCAAGTTCATTGTGTTTTTTTTCCTATTTTTGTTTTGGTAAAATTAGCATTGTTTCTATTGTAGGATTCTATAACTGCTTATATGGATTAAGATTCACTAATGCCAACCCTCTTTGCAGCTTAAGAATTGATCATTACATGCCTTATTAACATGATTTATTTATTTTCTGTCAAATTATGTAGTAATGATATAAGGGCCGATGCTTATTTTTAATTAATGCTTGGTTGTATTGGGGGTTTTAGTTTATGTTGGGTCACATATTCCAGACATGTTGGGGTGTATATTATGAAACGATGATATAATTGAAGATGCACCAGGTTATAAAATCAAGTTGTTAGTATGTTAGGGGTAGAATATGCATCCTCTCTATTAGCGAATATGGAAGTTGGACTTCGTGATTTTATCTGTCATATAGTTACATGGGATATGTTAAAGATCACTCATTCAGGAAGATACAAAGGAATTGTTCGTTGTAGCAGTACTACCTGTAACATAATTAGTGCCAATATTTGTCATGATACAAAGGACAACCTTCACAAGAATTGTTAAAGATCACCTCATGGACAACTATACGTTGTCGAATCCAGAGTCAAAAGAAAATAAAGCTTGAAGGCTGTAATTTTTGATAAAGATGGTAATATATCTAAAATTATTACAGACGTTGTCTTCAAAAAAAGTATTATATAACCAACACACACGACCCACCTATTTTTTCCGTAGGCAAACAAATATCGTAATGTGAACAATAGGTGTGAGACTAAGGGAGTAATATAGTTTTTTTTTGTTTGCCACGTTCAAACTACTATTGACATTTTTTTTTCTTCTGTAACACTTGAATTATAGCAAACGAATTACTTAATCAGAATGATATGAAACTTTGAACCTTTTAACTATAACTATATGAAATTTACTTTCTAAAAGAAGTACACCATATTTGTCCTGACAAGTTACTTCATTTCATCACAACTGCGTTGGTTCTCTCTTTACTATGTGTTGATGTGATGCAGGAGACTACACGCCATAAAGCTAAATAAGTTATAGTAAAATTTGATATGTCGAAACCATTTTGTATTTTGTGAAACACTTTATTTTACAATGCTAATCTAAGGTAAGTTGAAAAAAGAAGTTAAAGATGTAATATAATGAGATCCTTACCATTTTCACGTTCCAAATTTAAGATCATTAAACATATAACTTTTCTGTACAATCAAATCATTAAACATAGGTTTTGATCGGGTATAATAACCATTAGTTGTTCTTTTTTTGTTTTTTACATCCATGATGTTTGCAAGTAAGAACCTATTTACCTATGCTTTAAAGGATTCATGGAGCTAAATACTTACTATAAACACATAACTTTTGTTTAGCTTTACAAAAGCCGGTATTCACACACGGACAACTATATGAGGTTGTTTAAAGGGTTTCTATGGACTATTGGGTGTACACCATGTTAGTGCAAATATTACACATCATTTTATGTTCGAGTCAATCTATTTTAATGTTACAAGGTTTGTTAGCAACTCAATTGATCATTAAAATCACACATCATTTTATGTTCAAGTCAATCTATTTTAGATTGGCAACGCGATGGTTGTAAATCGATTGTGACTCACACATATTTTAAATTTAACAAATTTACGTTATTACTTTTATTATCATCTCATTTATCTATTTCTTTAAAAAATAACCCGGTGTCAACGGGTCTCTAAGCTAGTTTACAATAAACAATGATTAAATTGATTTTATATTTTACTTTAATAATTTTCTTCAAAACTCAAACCTAAGGGTGCGTTTGGTATACCAATATCGGAATGACAGAATAGTTTCATTCCGATTTAAGATGTTTGTTTTACTACTTCGAATCCGGAAAATTTCTATGACAGTCATATATATAGCATACTTCATACCCCACCCCTTTGCCTCCTATGGAAACTATCATACCGGAGGGACCCACTTTATACTCAAAGTCATACCGATTGTGATTGATCGAAATATACCAAACGCACCATAAATTTTAAATTCAAATCCGAATTCATAAACAAACGAAACACATCCCGTTTAGTTCGCGAAATCTTCAGAACTATGATAGAATTGAATCTGATTCCATAAGTGTTTGGTTGGCAGATTCAAAAAATTCAGAACAAAATTCCATTCCTTAACGGGTGGTTGGCAAATGAAAAGGAATGAAATCCTTCAAAATCTCATTTTTTGTGAAATTCAACATTCCATAACAAAATGTGAGAAATATTTACAATTCCATAAAATTCATTATGTTTATCATCAAAATAAATTATTATTATTATTATTATTATTATTATTATTATTATTATTATTATTATTATTATTATTATTATTATTATTATTATTATTATTATTATTATTATTATTATTATTATTATTATTATTATTATTATAATATTATAAACATCACTTTATTAGAAATTCATAGGATTTACAAAAATTAGTGAGTGAGTCGTGATACTATCCCGAGCCCCACCTCTCTCTATATTATATTATTATTATTATTATTATTATTATTATTATTATTATTATTATTATTATTATTATTATTATTATTATTATTATTATTATTATTATTATTATTATTATTATTATTATTATTATTATTATTATTATTATTATTATTATTATTATTATTATTATTATTATTATTATTATTATTATTATTATTATTATTATTATTATTATTATTATTATTATTATTATTATTATTATTATTATTATTATTATTATTATTATTATTATTATTATTATTATTATTATTATTATTATTATTATTATTATTATTATTATTATTATTATTATTATTATTATTATTATTATTATTATTATTATTATTATTTATTTATTTATTTATTTATTTAATTAAACGATCTCTTTATTAGAAACTAATAGGATTTACAAGAAATTAGTGGGAGTCGAGGAGACTATCTGGGCCCCGACTCTTCTAGCTACAGCAAAGTTAATCCTACTAAAAATATGAGCAACAGCACGCGTCCCAATGTCTTGAGTCATAGAAAACTTTCGGATCCGCTTCAATAAGGTCACCACATCCTTATCGAGTTCCCCAAAAGAAGAGAATGAGAAGGGGAGAAACCCATATCCAATAACCGCGCACTTAGTCTCATACTTGACGCATTTACGTTGTGCAACATCAATTACAACACGACCAGGCACAAAATCAACCATACCAGTTTGTGTTAAGGGCGATGATCCTATAAAGTCGACACATATATCAAGTCCTCCATCCCATGAGTAGAGTAACATATCAGCTGGACGTAAGAGTTTGTCCCTTTCTCCACTAAGACCAATATCAACTTCTTTACGAGCCGAAATCCTAGATCGTGAGTAGATGTCAACAAGAGTATCACGCACCATATTATGTCGATGTTTAATACCAATAATACCAACACACGACACAACATGGTCCCCATAAATATCCCCCGTAAAGACCCTGGAACAAGCTGAACACGACATCTGAACAGAAAATAAGGGAACACCTAGGCGATAGCATAAAACACACCGGTAGGTCCTAGCGTTTATATTATTATTATTAATTTTTAAACATCACTTTATTATAAACTCATAGGATTTACAAAAAATTAATGGGGAGCCGCGATACTAGCTGAGCCCCCACTCCTCTAGCTATAGCAAAGCTAATCCTACTAAAGATATGAATAACAACACGTGTCCCAATGTCTTGGGTCACGGAGAATATAATACTTGATTTATGACCATTATTATTATTACTACTACTACTACTCCTTTCGTCCCAATTTATTGTCCAGTTTTGACTTTTTAAAGTATTTCTTTTTCATTTATGACCTTAAGTATTTTTTTTGGTTATATAATACTTGATGACCAATGAAAAAATACTTAAAACCCAATTCATATATTTTGCATGAAATATTATATAACACAGAAAAACATATTTAGATTTAAAGTTGAAAAGAAGAATTCAAAAATCAAAGCGGACAAATAATTTGGGATGGAGGGATTATTATTATTATTATTATTATTATTATTATTATTATTGTAATTTTTAGAAAATTATTATTATTATTTTAATAATGATAATAATAATAATATATTATTATTATTAGTATTTATGATATTATTATTATTATTATTATTATTATTATTATTATTATTATGATTATTATTAATATTTAGTTTATAAGTTTTAATTTTAAATAAACTTTTAAATATTTTAATATGATTTGTTTTTTACACTTTATTTTCTTGCAACCAAACATGTGTTAGTTTTTGCAAATTTTAATTCCTTCAAATTCTAAATTTTTAACATTCCAATTCTTTCACATTTCAATTTCATAGACAAATTACATTTTTATCATAAACATTTCGCAATCCAAACATAGCCTTAGTATCAGTTTGATATGTGGTATTGGGTTTGGGATTAGATACCAAATCTATAATTTTCATGTGTTTTACTCGTGTATGTTTTTTCTTCTCCAGATGAGTGCTGTGACATTTCTTTCTCTTTTTTAATATTTTAAAAGTTAAAATAAATTTATTTCTCCTACCTTTTTATACAAGTTATATATTTTGTCTTTATCTCTTTTATCTTTTTTAAAAACATATAACAAATCACTATCTAAATCAAATTCCATTAACAAACCAAACAGACCCTTAAATCATATAATTCCTCACTGAATAGTGTTTAATACTAATTCGTGATCAATAACTACTATTAGACATTTCATTCTGATTAGCGTGCTTAATACAATCCGAGATTTGAAGTTAAAAATAAATTTTAATCATGTTAGATGTAACTCTCACCTTGATATTTTAGCTACAATACATGTAAATCATACTTCTATATATGGATAAGATTTAATAATGAACTAAAGCTGAGGCACCATTTTTAATATAGAAAAATACTATAAATTCATAACGTACTTTACAAAAAAACTCATTATACTCTTTTGTAACATATTGGATTTCACAAACACATCAAACCATGATACTAAGTGGCGTACACAATAGGTTTTAGAGAGAGAAAGTTAAGAGGTTTGGGAACTTAGTGAGAGAAGGTAAAATCTTATTATGAGCTCCAACCCTCTACCTTGGGAGGTAGAGGGTATTTATAGTACCTTACATAAAACGCCACCTACGGGTGTGGATCGGGCATACAGGTGGGTAAAGACCGTCCGTCCTCCACGGTGTTACTTAACTAAATACTAATTAACATTAAAAACTACGACTAGAGCTTTCTAACGATTACATATACTTGAGGTGACCGACACTTTAACGATTGGATTTTCTAAATCCTAACAATCTCCCCAGGAGGTCACCTCAAATTACATTGAATACAAGCAGATATTACATTACGATTGTTCTTGGATTCTTGTTAAAGTTCTTTGCTCGTAGCTCGTAGTCTTTGATTCTTCATGTTTTGCATGTATGGTTCATCCAAGTGGAGGTTTTTAAGCGATCCACGTGATAATGAGTTTTGAGCCGACTTTGAGATCATCGACCCATAAATCTCGACTCTTCCTTTGTAGTGTTGACATTATGTGATGTTGTGACTTTTGGGCGACATGCTCAAATTCGGATCATGATTTCTTCTCATCGAGTAGCGGAAGCTTTAGTTGATTCATGATATTTGCAGGCAGAAGCGAAGCATGGAGTGACAATATCAGTCGTTGATACACTTATCATGATTTCTTTAGATATGAATGTGTTGAGTGAGCATGCGGCTATGGATTGACCTCTCCATTATGATCGGCAACAAACGTTGGGTGTACACCGCATGTGATTAGCAATAAAACAAACGAAAGTGTCTTTGATCACTTCGTTGAATTGAGGTACACGCCCACGGTTCCCGTTGATCAAGACAAATCCGCTGTGATCGTGTATAATTCAAGAATCTCCTTGACAGGTTTCGCAATGTTCTAGTTGTTCTCAAACCGAACGTCTCAAAGAAGACAACACGGAGTGAGTGAACTAGCAAATTGAGATTTCTTGATTGATTAAAATGATTTGAAAACAATCGCGTTGCTTGAAAAAGAGTTTTGCAAGACTACGAAGGTTTTATAAGAAAATCAATTTTAATCATAAATACCCTTTAATCTTGAAAGATTAATACACGATCGATGTGCACTAGGAAAGAGTTGTTGAGCACACGATCGGTTTTCAAAGGTATCCGTCAATCCATTTCTGGACCAAGTTTGATTCATGATTGAATCGCCCCATCGTTCTATCCGGTTGTCACAAGCTTGATCTTATGAAAAATCACATGTCACCCACCAAGAGCTTGTTTGATGTTGGCTCTGAAGGATTTCCATCTTCATCGTGAATACTTTTACATATCACTCGGATATTCGCAATACCACAAGGATAATCGTGGGACTCGAATAAATACTTACTTTCCACATTGTGTGCAAAGAAGTCTTCATTAATTTTTGTGTCCTAATGAGATATTTTGAATGATCTCTTGGCTCTAGACTCAATAGTGCACTTTGTTTTCTATCTTGGGAGACTAGGGAGAGGTCTTCTTCTTCAATATCAACCATCTCTAAGAGAAAGTCGATAGATAATGTAGGTTCCCGTGAGGATGAAACAAGCCCTTTAAGAGGAACTTGCGGCTTGGGAAGTTTAGTGCGATGCGTCATTTGGGTCCATGACGTCTTGTCTTCAATACCGTGTTACCTTAGTAACAACCAAGTAGCATATGTATTGAACACGGTTTACGCCTAAGGTTGAATTGTTGGAGGGCTATTTCTTTTAACCCTTTTCACATTCATTTCTTTTTCATTCTTCAACCCTTTTGTGCTTCGAGACTTCATTACTAGACCTTGTTGGGTTTATTCGATTCTAGCTCTATCACATCCGCACTCTTCCCATTTCTCACTTTTCTCTTTTTTTCATCATACCTAAGGACTCTACACTATCTAGTGGATTGTCTCGGTAGATCCCTCCAGCTCTGGCGGGATCGTGGGAACGAATACCTAACTTAACCGTCCTTGTATCACCATACATAAAGTAAATTTGGTCGGTATTTTTGGTATTGTTCATCTGCCATTGAAACCAATTGAAAACCATTTGAAAATCAATCCAGATACTTGTGATATATTATCAAAGCATTTTGTACCTGAATTGTTTTTGATATTTCAGAAAGAGAGCTCCCCCTCAACATGTGCATCGTATATTTTAAATCGTTTTGGCACATGGAGGCAAGAGGAAGAATTCAATTCATTGATTAACATTTTCTAAATATATCGACATCACCTTCCCGATCAAGATTAGTATTTTTCATACTTAGTTAAAGATATTTTTGGGAAAGGATGTGGTTTTCAAAAAATTGATCCCCCTCAATATGTGCATCGAGATTCGAAAGTGTTTTGCACATATTAGGAAAAACTTTCACTTAGAGACAAATCAATCACATTTCAATCCTTTTTGGTTTGATATAGATGCTCTCCCTTAACATGTGCATGGAAAATTTGAAATCACATGTAGGAAGGAGAGCTTGCTAATCACTTATAAAACCATTTATCGAATTATCAGTTTAAATCCAATTTAAATCACAAATTCTCCCCCGATCACAATTTTCAAATCATTTGAGATTTGTGATCTCTATAGATTTAAATTGTTTTTGAAAGCTTTTGAGGAGAATTGTGACTTGCTTATGAAAATATTTAACCGATAAGGATCATATCTGAGACTTTAAACTCCAAAGATTAAACATGCTTGAGTATCTTTTGAAAACATGACATAAGCCTTAGTCTGATCCAATTGTATGACAAATAACCTTTTAATTTAATTGAAATCATTCTCCCCCTCAATCAATGACATAAGTTGTTGATTGAGAGATAGAGATTTTGACAAATGTCAAGTCCAGATGATTTTCAAAAATTGAGTCCGAGTTATTTTTCAAAGCTATTAATTACATTAGATAAAAAATATTTTTCAGAAGAATTTATAGAAGGAAAAATATTTGTGAAGGAAACATTTGTCTTTTTTGTGACAAACATTTGTTTTTAGAATCATAGCATGAGATTTGAAAAATACGATAAAGCATGGCGCTGTTCTTTCTTTTAAAAACGGGGTATAGTCTGAAATGACTATAAACCTTTTGTTTTTCTTTCTCTCATTATTTTTTTATTTTTTTTAATTATGTACATTCGAACTTCATCTAAAGACCCGTGTCACTCTTTGAATGACAACACAAAGACCGTAGATGAAATCGAATAAAAGAAAAGACGAGAAAAATATTTTTAGCTTTTTCAAAGATTTTCTGATTTTTATAGATTTTTGATATTTTATATTTTTCTATTTTCTTTTGTGGGTTTTATAATTTTGTATTTTGCTTTTGAATAGATATTTACAAGAGATGGATGAAGAAAACTTTTACTCCTCGCCTTCCTCTTGAAGACGTTTGAGTGTTCCGGTTGTAGACTCTTTAGACCAAGTCGTGGGAGGATAAACTCAAACGTTCTCTAGGAAGAGCTTTGGTGAAGATGTACGCTGGTGGTATTCGGTCCTCACAAAATAAAGTTCCACCACACCGCTCTCCACTTGCTCACGATGAAATGATGTCGAATGTCGATATGCTTTGCTCTTGAATGTTGAACGTTGTTGCATGAGAGAGCAATGACACTTTTGTTATCACAATGAGAGGATTTTGTTGAATTCAAAGCAATAGTCGATAATTGGGATCTCATCCATAGGATTTGAGCACAACAAGATGACATGGCTATGTATTCACCTCCAGAGGATATAGAAGTACTCATTTGTTTCTTTGAAGACCAGCTCACAAGCTTATCACCAAAAACCGAGCACCTCGGCGTGCTTGACGTGTATCTTGACATCTGCATGGTCAACATCTCGCATAGGTCATTAGTGACATACCGGTGTCCTTCGGTACCAAAGTCCCATATTGATGGTTCCTTGGAGATACCGAAGACCGTTTAACCGCTTCAAGGTGCTTTTGGTAGGCTTAGCACGGTATCTCGCATACATGCATCAAATGAACATAATGTCACGGTCTCTTGGCGAGAAGGTACATCTGGGACCCAATCATACTACGATATTTAGTCCGGTCTACCATGATCCCGAGAGGTCCTCATCCGGTTTAGTACGCTCCACCATGGGAGTGTCAACAGGGTCACAAGAATCAAATCCAAATTTCTTTAAAATATCATTAGCATATTTAGATTGATTGATAAAAATGCCTCATGGACTTTGTGAAATTTGTAATCCCAAGAAAAATGACATTTGTCCCATCATTGACATTTAAAATTTAGAGCCTATCTCCTTAGAAAAACGGTCACATTCATTGGGGTCGATGAGAGGCAAAATAATATCATCAACATAGATTTGAACGTGGATTAAATGTTTGCTCGACTTTTCGCTTAACAATGTCGGATCAATCGCTCATTTGTTGAATCCGGTAGATAGAAGAAACTTTGATAGCGATTGTACCATGCCCTGGAGCTTGCTTCAAACCGTAAAGAGCCTTCTTCAAGCGTTAGACATGAGTAGGATGCTCGATTCAAAAACCTTCAGTTGGTCGGCGATACGACTTCTTTAAGATCTCCGTTAAGAAAAGTCGTCTTTACATCCATCCGATAGACTACCATGTTTCTTACTTGCGGCGTTAGCCGGAAGATTCGATTGCCTCGATACGTGCAAGCTGGAGCAAATGATTCTTCAAAGTCAATACCCTCCTCTTGACGGTATCCTTTGCAACTAATCGAGCCTTATTCTTTAACACATCACCATGCTCATCAAGTTTTACTTTGAATATCCACTTTAGAGCAATGATCATAGCACGTCGAGAGCGGTACTAATTCCTATACATCTAGTCGATCAAACTCATGAATTTCTTCTTGCATGGCATTGAACCATTGCCTTTATTCATGGCGGTTTAACGTCTTTTGGTTCGATCTTAGATAGTACGGAGTTGAAGAAGCACCATAAGGCATCAATTGCAAGTTGTTTACGAGTGGATCTTGGATGAGAGGGTTTCAATGATATTGTCCAATGGTTGGTCATGTGTCCATTTTCTAAAGTGTTCGTGTGGTTGTTGTTGAGGAACCGAAGTAGCGAGTCATTTTCCTCGATGAAGATGGTTCGATGATGGTTCGAGAGCAAATATGTTTTCAAAGGAGCATCTTCGGAGTAGCAAAGGGTTATCTACATCATAGGTGCGAGAGATAATTCCATGATGTACACTCGATGATTGAGGATTTAATGATGAGGCGAGTGATCATCGAGGCGATCTTGACTCAATGACATAGAAACTAAGGGGTTATCTACGTTGACTGGGTTAGGAGCAGCCTCTGTTGATGGATTTGACTGATCATTAGCAATAGGCTCATAGTATTCATCAAACATTGGATCAAACAGTTTCTTCAAATCATCTTTCGAAGGGGGTACATATGGAGTTCTTGGTGAGGATTTTGTACAAGAGAAGAACTAATGGTACTACTTAATGAATGTTGTGATGCGGGTCCAGAACTTGATTGTCCCGGAGCCATTTGCCCGCATAACTCATCGAACGTGACGTGAATAGTTTCCATGATATCTTCAGTTCTTTTGTCGAGATCTGGAGTCTTCTTCTTTGGGTGCATAACCCACAAAACTCCAATGTCCGCTTTGGCTCTTAATTTACCTAAATCTTGACCGTCATTCGTTGGATAGCACAAAGCACTAAATACACGAAGGTATGGGAGATCGGGTTTCGCTTATGGACAAGTTCGTATGGAGTTTTCTATGAGTGGTGTGTATGAGGAAC
Source organism: Chrysanthemum lavandulifolium (assembly GCA_022545495.1). Lineage (NCBI taxonomy): Eukaryota > Viridiplantae > Streptophyta > Magnoliopsida > Asterales > Asteraceae > Chrysanthemum > Chrysanthemum lavandulifolium. The sequence goes on from CM040240.1 coordinate 264,264,573, forward strand.
GATTTTGGGTGTAGCAAGCGGTGGCAATGGCTTGACCAAAGAAACATTGGAACCTTTGAATAAATTAGCATAGTTCTTGCGGCTTCAACAAGGGTCCGATTTCGTCTTTCAACTACACCGTTCGCTGAGGCGCGTGGAACACTTCTTTGATGACTAATTCCAATGTTTTCATAGAATTGACTTAGGTCTTTGTTAACAAACTCGGTGCCATTGTGCATTCGAATAATTCTAACAACCTTATTAAGTCTAAACTGCAAATGCTTGATAAGTTTGATGATGACATCTGAGTTTTATCCTTTGTCCTCAAAAACTTAACCCAAGTAAATCGAGAGTAGTCATCAACAACGACTAAAACATATTTCTTTCCATTAATCGCTTGCACTCTCATTGGTCCGCACAAATCCATATGAAGATTATGAAGAACTTCCATAACCGAGTTTGCGGTTTGGGTTTGTGGGCATATTTCACCTTTTTCCTAATTGGCATGTTGAACAAAGACGATCTCGTTCATACTTTAACTGGGTAAGCCTCTTACAAGGTCTTTTCGGAAAGATCATTAATGGTGCCAAGTTCAAGTGATTGAGACGACGATGCCATAACCATGACTTTGTTTTGAAGCCTTGACAACAAGCAGATTGAGAAGACTTCATCATGTCTTCAATAGAGATGGTGTATAGGTTTGAACCACGTGTTCCTCTTAAGTTCCACACCATCAAGTTCTCTAACGAAACAAGTATGTTTTCTAAAAGCCACATCTAGATCGGAATCACGAATTGACCAACAGAGAGAACAAAGTTATGACCAAGACCTTCAACATAATATACCGGAGATTACACCGCTCCAACAACATAATCTCCATAACCCATACTTGCACCAAAATGGTCGTTCCCGAATCTAACGATTCCGATGAATTTACTCACGGTTCATGAGCATGAGCGATCTCCGGTCATATGCTTGGAACAACCCGAGTCCAAGTACCATGAGAATGATTTGAACGACTTGCGGTTGAACACGATAAAAATGGATAATCGAATAATTAGGATCCCCATGCAAGAATGGGTTTCATTTGGTTAGTAATGATGATTGGAAGACCCACATCGAGCGTAATCAATGGAATCATTAGGGATAGATGCGGTATTAGTGTATGCGCATTAGACCTATTCAAAGTATGTTCACTTCTTAAAGGAATAGTTCTACCAGTGGGCGTCCATTTCCTATTGGGCATTGACTTAGATAATTTAGGGCACATCTCATTAAGATTAAATTTGCGGCCAGTAGGTATCCACTGATAACCTATATTACTAAATTTTCTTCCTGTGAGTTTCCAATGTTTTCTAACCTTCTTCCACCATTGTTTTCTAGCCTTCTTAACATGATTGTTGGCATTAACGATTTTAACTGGGTATTTAACAGCATTAATCAAATCATTCACACCACATATATCATTAGTAATAGAAACCAAGAAATCATCATTACATGTTTTGCTAAAAGTAGCAGAATTCGCATTAATTACAGCATGCTTAGAGCTAACACTAGAATCAACACGATTCGTTTTATTCAAAAAAGTTTCATTCTTCCTAAGGTGATCTTCTACTCTTCCACCGAACATTCCTAGCTTGCAAGATCCTATCATTCTTTGTGATTCCTTGAGGCTTTGACACCTTGCTTTGGTGTCACTTTTACTCTGTAGAGGAATGGGAACATTAGTTGGTTTTGCTACTTTTTGCATTTCGTGTTTGGAAGTGTTGGGATCTGAACTACTTGAAGGCACATTAAGAGTCACATTCTTAGGCATAGAACTGGGTGCAACTATTCTATCTCGTCTATTACTAGATTTCGGACTTGTAACAATTACTGTTAGGTCACTAGTTTTACAAACACAAGTATTATAGAAAGGAGATGAGGCGATTGAACAAGTTATCACACACACACATACGTATAAAGAAACCGGTTAAGCATAGAGGCGTGAATGAAAAGAAAACTTGAACAACCAACCCTCAAATGAGGGTTTGCAAGGGTATTTATAGGAGGGAAGCTAGGGCAACACTCCTAGTTCCCATCATTTCTTATATGGGCTTGGGCCTAAGCTTATGGGCCTTCTACATAAGCTAGACCTTAAACAAACATAAAGGCCATAATAAAGCTACCTATTACATATGAAATATAAATACTTGAAATCTTGTTTAGAGTGATTCCAACAATCTCCCTCAAGTATATATGAATGTAAACGGTGAAGGTGTTGATGTAATAGTAGCTCACGTCTTCGACATTCTTCTTTCTTGTGAGAGGAATTGCCTTGATTCGAACAATCTCCCGTGTAGAGATAGTTATCTTTGAGCAGTTATGCTCGACGTCATCTTTAACTTTGTTCTTTGTGTTGAAAGTGATAGTATGTTGTTGTGCGATCGATGCGCCTCAGTGCCTTGTTTGCTCCAGTGTCTCCACGTCATTCTTCAACATGCTCACACGCTCTTTGACGTTGGAAAAGAATCTTGATGAAGTTCTTTAAGTCTTTGACTTTGTAGATTCTTTGATTTGATGAAGAATCATTCGATGTTGTGTTGCATTGGAATAGAACTTCCATTAGTGATGATGTTGGCGTGAGCATGAGAAGAATCAAGACGATCATTCCGCTCCCGAGCTTCCATAAGAAGAAAACATTTCAAACGGTTAGTAATAAGCGGTTTCGGCACTTACAAGTTTGAACTTGAGAGTGTTATGAGATAGTGTGAAAACACAACTCTAATTCTTACAAAGGCCGTTCTGAACTGAGTCCCACAGTGAGATAACGCGATGTACCGAAGTACATCTGATTCGAGATGAGTCACGAGGTACACCGTCGTATCACCTCACGACTATAGACCGTTTGAGACACTCCGCGTAATCCACGGGAGTTCGAAGTGACCCGCCGTGGTTGTTTGATGTTGACCCGGCAGGAGTTTCCATTCAATCACCGAGAATCATGATGTGAACCTCTCATAAATGTTCTCGACGATTGCTAAGATCATGAAGGACTCGATATGAACCATCGATAATCTTATTTGTTGATCATCAGTGATTAAATGTCAAGTGTTCCTAAGAGATCTTTTGATGAATCTCGTGGCTCTAGACTCAATAGTGCGTTTTGGTTTTCCGGCGGAGACTAGGAGAGGGTCTCCTTCTTCAATACCAGCCGATCTCTAAGAGAAAGCCAATAGTTTACGAGGGTTCCCTGTGAGAATGAAACAAGCACATTGAAAGAAACTTGAGTGGCTAAGAAGGATTAGTGCGTGCGTCCTGGGTCCATGACGACTTTTAATCTTCATACCGGTGTCGGGTGTGATTACCAAGAGTATATGAATTGAACCGGTGTCCGCCTAAGTTGAATAACTACGGGTGTTTCTTTTCACCCTTTACTTTACATTTCTTTTGATTCTTCAACTCCTTCTTTCTCCGATTCTCATTTTCTCCTTTTACAATCATTCCTAAGGACTTCTAACACTAACTAATGGTAGTGTCCTTGGGTAGATCCCTCCGCTCAAGCGGATCATAGGACAGTTATTCCTAACCTTAGTCACCTTATAACTCCATGACTAACCTATGTTGCCATTAAAACCACGGTTTGTGTAAAAATCTCTCAAATGGTTTGTAAATGAAAACATGTTTGAACCATCGTGAGAGATGAGGTTTTGCATAAATACTCCCCTCCACATGTGCTTAAGAGTATTAATGGTTTAAATGCACGAGTGAGGAAAGAGCGCACTTTTGAATTGATCCATCAAGATTGACAATCCCGCGAGACACGGTTCGTTGCATAGTTAAAGAGTTACATTGTCGGGTTTAGGTGACAACTAGCTCTAATAACTACCTTGAAGGTGTAGACAAACCTTGAAAGGTTGTCAAACCCGTCGAGTTCATGTCTATCAAGAGTTTCTCGAATGGTACATTCTACTCGACAAGTCCTTTGCGAGACACGTTTACATTACTAGCGAACTAGCTTGAAATTATTACCCGTCGAGACAAGTCTTTTCGATGATGAGTGTCTAAATACTCATCATTTTGTACAATCTAAAGCGCAAAATCATCGAAAACACTCAAAATGCATCAAAATGATGAAAATATCACAAATCGGTGTTTTATGTGTTTTAAATGCAAAATATCAAAATCGGATGAAAAATGATTCAAGTTTGCAAAATTGGCGGTTTAGTCCCCAAGTTTTAAAAGTTGTCAAATCTAGTCCACGGAATTCAAAAATGTGAAGTTTTATCATTCAAGGTCCCTGAAATATTCTAAGTTGTTAAAAATGGTCCTTGAATGATTCTTTGGTCAAATGGCGGAAAAGGTCCTTAAACTTTGAAAAATTGCAAAATTAGTCCTTGGATATTTTAAAATGGAATTTTATGCAAAAGGGTCCTTGTACTATCAAAGTTTGTCAAGTTTGGTCCTTGTGATAAGTTTGGAAAAGTGTCAAGATCAGTCCTTCAAGTTTGGTAAATTGCAATTTTAGTCCTTGTGTATACTTAACCAAACGGATCCCTTTTAATATATCAAGCCCAAATCAATCCAATCCAAACCTTAGCCCAATCCACTTGACCCTTGACCCTTGAACCTTGACCTTGAGCCTAGGTCAAAATCCATTTTGGCCGTCATAACCCATTTTGAACCCCGTTATTATAACCACGGTCGAAAGTAGTCAAGAGCACAAAAACCACCCGTTCTTGTTCATCCTCCTCACACCCTTGAATCCCAAAACCGGTCATGGTTTTCCACTTTTCAACACTCCCCCCTTACCTTGTCCCTCCACCTCCACTAACACCCAAAAACTCTTAATTGATTGAAACCAACTCCCATTAATATCAAACACGCTATGAAGAATTTTGGCGCCAAAATCCAGTGGGCGGTTTTGATGAGTTTCAATGATTCAATGGCTCGAGATGAAGTGGGAAAGATTCGAGAGATATCAAGAGAGTCTCAAAAGTCATTATAAAGAGGAGAGAAGCAATGTATCATCATCATCTAGTGTAATCTTTAATTTTCTTATGTCGTTTTAGCTTAATTTTAATTTTCGATGTATGTTTTAGCTTTCCAAGCTTTGTATTTCAAGTTTTTAATGTATAATAAATCTTTTGTAACCATAAATTTCAAGTTTTAAGACTTCAATTTTCGGTTTATGCAAAATTTCCATGTTCAAAAATCTCAAAATGATCAAATGTTGTTTGTAGATGTTAACTTGGGTGAATAAGCCACATAAGCTCCTATATAGCTTATTAAAGCTTTTAGAAACCTTAAAATTCGGTTTAGAAGCAAAATCAAAAATCACCAAAAATACAAATTAAATAGTTGAAAAATCAAAAATCATATGGAAATGGTGTTCACAATTTGGAGCGAGGTAAATCTTGGATGGCCTTGGGTTAGAAGCTTAGTGGTAAGCTAATAGGGGTGTTAATTGGTCCTTGTTCTCGGTTTGAGCTTGGAAGCTTTTGTAAGCCTTTTTATTCATTTTGCATTTCCTTTGTTGTAGTTGTTCATTAGCTTGAATTCTGTTTCTTTGTGTTAATTAGTTATAGTTAAGTGTATTTAATCATTAAAATCAGTTAGTTGTTCTTTTAAATTTGTAGTTTATAAAAATTTCATTTTAACGATTAAAAGTTCATAATGGTCATTTCTTAGTTTTATGTTGTTATTGTTGTTGTTTAATGTTTATTTAGTCTTAATATATGATAATATAAGGTGCATAATCGGTTTCATGGTTTAAATTTGTGATTTGCTTTGAAAAATTCCAAAACAGTCATATAAAGGGTGTTTGGATTTGCTTGTTTAAGCTGTATCAAGAGTTGTTTGTGTTGTACTTGTTTATTTGTTACGTGTCACATTGGTCATAATAACTCAAGAAACCAAGAAAAACCGGTCCTTGTTTCATCAAAAGTCAAAATCTCATTTGATCAAATCTTGTCTTGCTCCTTTGTTGGATTTTTATGTTCATGATCATGATTTTGTGTTTATAAGTTGTTAAAATTACTCAAATCGGTCTTATATCACCTTGTAACAACATAATCGGTGCTTAGGATCAATTTAAAGTTCATTTTAGTCAACTTTTAGTTTTTCTTCAAAAGTCAAAATTTTCATTTGGTGGTTTTGAATAAACTTTAGGATTTCATTGTGTGTTTAATATTGAGATTTAGCTTAAAAGCTTTTGGGATATCAAAGTTTAGTTGCTAAACAAAATTAGAAAAATACTAGTTCTCTTTAATCGACTTTTTAAGTGCTTATTAACTAGTTTCTTTTGAGTACCTGTTTGAAAAGGGTGCCACATGCGCAGTTGGGTGGTCCAAATTGATAAGCTCACATAGAGCTTATTAGTTGCTCAAATCTTGTGATACTTGGTTCTTTGGAAAGCCAACCTAGCCATCTTGAGGTCTCAAGCTTGGTTTTCATTTTCTAGCTTGTTTGCTAGAGGCATGCAATAAGCTCTAATCTTGTCCCATTTTCGTGTTTAAGCCAAGTGCTTATTAGCTTTTCCTAGCTTTCGGTGTTAATCTTTGTGTCTTTTAGCTTCATATAAGTAGCTTGTAGCTTATTTTATCTTATTTGAGCTTTTGTTTGGTTTGTGAGCTTGTTTAAGCTTATTTTCACCAAATAAGCTATTTAGCCTCTTGTTGGCTCATAAGCTTATCAAAGCGCTTATTTGTGATTTGTAAAATTTTGTGTTTATTAAAGTTTCATATTTTTAGTAGTTAAGTAGTTTTCAAAAGAAAATCGAGAAAAACATCAATTTAAAAATAGTGATAGCATTTATTTAATAGGTTTTAGCTTTTTGATTTTTCTTTTAGCTTATTATTAAGCAAATCTTGTTTTATACTTTTCTTAGTTTTCTGTCATCATATAGTATTTTTAGAAAAAGTTTCATAATTTTCCTAATCTTTTAGTATTTATTATAATTTTAAATAGTTAAAAGTATTAAATAATTAGTAATAAATAATTAAAAGCATAAAAATATCTTTTCAGTTTTAAAATTAGTTTTATCATATTTTAGACTTTTCCAAGTTAAAATTTCATTTTTTCAGGTTTATTTTATATTTTCTAGTATTTAAGTGTATTTTAAATAATAATTAATTAGTAATAATTAGATAAAAAGTGTGAAAAATATATTTTTAATTTTAAAATTAGTTTTATAACATTTTAGATTTTTCTGAATCATAATTTTATTTTTCTAGCCTTATTTTGTATTTTCTTCTATTTTAGAGTATTTTTAAATAGTTAAAATAGTTTTTAATTAATAATAATTAATTAAATAGTTGTAAAAATAATTTTCTTTTCTAATAATTTTCTTTTATTTTTAGGATTCCAAAATGTCATTTTCATATTTTTAGGTCTTTTATTTCTTAGATTTCACTTTTTATTTTGTGCGTATCGTAGTTTTTAAGCGTACGTTTTCGTTTCTTTTATCGATTGTTGTGCTTTCCAATTACATATTCCAATTCCATTCCAATCAATCGGTGGTGTAATTTTCAATCAAAACCTTTTGATCACTATCCTTAGTGATCATTCTATCATCTGAATTAGTGTTGACACACCATTGAGTCTCAGTGGGACTTAACGACAGGAATTCATTATATTCTCGAGGACTTCATTGTATTTGTGTTTTAAGCGGTTTAAGCTTCTTACGGTTAGCCATTCACAAGTGGCTAGCTTGTGTGAGGTAGCTTGACTAGTTTAGCACCAGATCAAATTTTGGCGCGCATTCTTGGGAGGCTTTAGCGTGTGTTTAGCCATTTCGGACCCATTCTTGCACATATACCACCATTTGTAAAAGTTTTTTGTAAAGTTATAAGAAAATCAAAAGTTCATTAGCACTTTTCCTAAAGTGTTAAAAACACCAAAAAAAATATAAAACAACAAAACAATCGGAGCGTTTTCTATCTTGTATTTTCTTTAAGGTGATTCTTAAAGAGATACGATTTGGTTAAGCGAGGCGATACCAAAAATATTGTCCAAAAGTTTTAAACCCATTTGCACAAATCATTACCTCGTCTTTTCGGTGGTACTTAATATATACATAAAATCAACCACCGCAAATCAAGGCGATACACCTACTAGCGGGGTGTGACCATAATAAGTTCCGAACATCGATTTAAAACTTGCCTTTGTGTCCTTGTGATTTGGTGTACCTTTTCAAAGCCATTTCATTTGTGATTATTGGTTAAGTTCACTTGTCGTTTTGCCTCGCATTTGTTTTGAAAATTGATTTTTATACTTAGTGCATGCGCGCTCGTTCTTCGATTCTACAAGTCCACTTTACGAACTTGGAAAGATTCCTCGTGAGCGTGAGGGCGTTCGCTCCTTGACCGTGGTGAGGCGTCTACCACCACCACCACTGTCGTAATGGCGGAAGATAAGCCCATGAATGAGCTTCTCCAAGCACCCATCGAGGGTTACGGAGATCTTATTGTTGTCCCGACCATCGTGGCGCGACACTTTGAGCTCAAAACCGGGTTGCTTAATCTAGTAACCCAAAGCCAATTCTATGGTTTTGGCGGGATGATCCTCATGCACACATTCGATGGTTTAACAAGATTGCATCTACCATCAAGTACAAGAATGTCCACATGAAGCTATCAAGCTTCTTACATTCCCATTTTCTCAGAGGACAAGCCGGAATTGGCTTGAGAAACAACCCCTCGTTCTATTGAGACATGGGAAGATCTAGTCACCAAGTTAGTTAACGAGTTCTATCCTCCATCCCGAACCACAAGTCTTAAGAATGAGATAATGAAATTTTCTCGAGATTTGATGAATCATTCGGGAGGCATGGGATCGTTACAAAGAGTTGCCATGAGTGTCCGCATCATGGTTTTACCGAGTTAATGCAAATGGATACTTTCTATAATGGTCTCAATCGGACTAATCAAGACTCTTTGAATGCCTCCGCGGAGGTAATTTCTGAGCAAGACTACCAAAGAAGCCTTGCAAATCATTGAGAACAAATCTCGGTCCGTCCTTTCCGAGCAAAGACATATCGGTCTCATCTTGGACCTTCTTCTTCTTCATCTCCCGTGAGTACATCTAGCACCGATGCTAAGATTGACAAACTCACGAGATATTGTTCGAGCTTTGGTTCTTGCTAACCAAAGAAAGTGACCTTCACTCGAGACACCAACACATGGTGAAGTGAAGAAAGTCGAGAGTTGTGTTACTTGTGGTGGTCCTCATGCATACTACAATTGTCACGCCACCGATGGTAGTCCATTTGAAGCCAATGCTCTAGCCGGTAGTTCACGACAAGGAGGTAATCAATACCGTCCTCAAAATGAACCACACTACCGTGCTAACACTAATCGAGCACCACCGGTTTTAACGAGAATCATAACATGCAAAACCGAATCGAACCAACCTAGAATGAACCAAGGTTATCAAAACCAAGGTAATTTCTATCTGGACCCAATCAAGGTTTCCAACATCAAGGAACCTTAATCAAAACAATTTCAATCGGGGAATCAATTTCATGGGAATATGAATCCTAATCAAGGAATTTTGGCTATAATCAAAACATTAGACCTCAAATTATCCTAAGCTCCTCCGCCATTGTTCCTCCGGGACCATCATCGATGAGTTCTTGAAGCAATTCATGAAATCCCAAGATGAAATGAGCAGGTTGTTGGTCGGTCGGATCGGCGATCTTAAGAAGTCTTTAAATGATCAACCCTCGGGCTCGGAAAACTTCCGAGCAACACGATCGCTAACCGAGGGGCGATGCAAAGCGATCACAACGAAGTGGTGTTTCATATGATGGACTGCTATTCCTACTACCTCTTCTTCTTCTCTCCCAAAGGTAGTGGAAAGTGAACCTCAGACACACAATGGACCTCGACTCCAATGCCTCCTCCACTGTGGCAATGAGTCAAGTTACCAAGGAAACAACGGACAAGGTGCATTATTCAAGCCCGAAGTACCGCGCACGTCCTACCTTGGTAGTCAACCTCAAGTTGTCCGAAACCCAAGTCAAATCAAGGAGTTGTTTTGAACCTCCTGTAGCTCTGTTGAAAATCAATCCAAATCTTCTATTCCTTACCCATCACGTTTGAATGAGCAAAAGCTCATGAGAAAGCCGGTCATCAAATGGACAAATTTTTCCAAATTTTCCAAGAGTTACATTTTGACATAAGCTGCGGATGCTATCATCTTGATGCCCAAGTTTGCATCAACTCTCAAACACATGTTAAGCAATAAGGAAAAATTGTTTGAAATGGCAAAACTCCTCTTAACGAGAAGCGCTCTGTGATTATCTGAAGAAGCTTCGAGAAAAGCTTGGAGATCTGGGAAATTTCTCTTACCTTGTGTATTTCGGGAATGGTTGAATGCTTTGCCCTAGCGAGATCTTGGTGCAAGCATCAATCTTATGCCTTATTCGATATGGAAGAAACTTTCTCTTCGGAACTTACTCCTACATGCATGACTCTCGAGCTTGCGAGATCGTTCCATATCCGTCCTCTTGGCATTGCCGAGGGCGTATTTGTAAGTAGGAAAGTTCCATTTTCCGGTGACTTCGTGGTTGTTGATTTTGATGCCGATCATCGGGTTCCTCTCATTGTTGGTCGAGGATTCACGAGCGGGCGTGCTCTCATTGATGTATTTGAGCAAGAAATCACATTACGTGTTGGTAATGAAAGTGTCACCTTTAACCTTGATCAAACTTGAGGTACTCCGCAAACTATGATTACGAGTCGGTTAACGAATAGATATCATTGATGTTGCTACGAAGAGTACTCTCGAAGTTCTTGGTTATTCTCATAATTACGTGAGTGGGGATCCCACCACATCTTCTCAACCTATCATAGCCAATTCTACTCCTTCCTCACTCCGTTTGAGGCGACTTCATCTTAGATGAGATTGAAGCATACTTGGCTAGTGATTACATTCCATGGGAAATTGATCACGCTCAATTGACATTGAGGGGACATACTTCTTATTGAGAAGTTGCTCAATGGTGATCCATCATCAACCCTCACACTAGTGATTCAATTCGATGAGATTAATCAAAATGAGATTAATCGGAGGAGATATTCTTCTTGAGAAGTTGTTAAATCGGGACACTTCTCCTCCTCTCCTCCCGTCGAGCTTCATAACAAGGAAGTCAAGTCGGTTGAGAAAGCGAAGAATTTCACGAGGTTGAGCTTAAGGACTTACCGCCTCATCTCGAGTATGCATTTCTTGAAGGTGATGATAAATTACCGTCATTATTGCTCGAGATTTGAGTAAAGATGAAAAATTGCTCTCATAAAGGTCTTGAAGTCACACAAGCAAGCAATTGCTTGGAAACTCTCCGACATTAAGGGTATCAACCACGAGTTTTGTACTCACAAAATCTTGATGGAGGATGACTTCAAACCAGCGAGTTCAACATCGAGAGAAGAGTAAATCCAAAATCCATGATGTTATCAAGCAGGAGGTTATCAAACTTCTTGATGCGGGATTGATTTACCCGATCTCGAGATAGTCCTTGGGTTAGCCCAATTCATTGTGTTCCTAAAAGGGTGGCATTCTTGTTGTCACAAATGAAGATAACGAGTTAATTCCAACTCGATTGGTTACGGGATGGCGTGTGTGCATTGACTATCGTAAGTTGAATGGCGCCACCGTAAAGACCATTTTCCTCTACCCTTCATGGACCAAATGCTTGAGAGATTAGCGAGGGAATGAATACTATTGTTTCCTTGATGGTTTCTCGGGTTACTTTGGATCCCTATTGATCCACGGGATCAAGAAGACCACATTCACTGCCCATACGGAACTTTTGCCTACAAGCGTATGCCTTTTGGCTTATGTAATGCTCTGGCGCGTTCCAACGATGTATGATGGCCATTTTCCACGACATGATCGGAAACAATGGAGGTGTTTATGGATGACTTCTCGGTCATTGGGGATTCTTTTCAAACATGTCTCTCCCATTTAGAAAAATGCTTCAAAGGTGTGAAGACACCAATCTTTGTCTAAATTGGGAGAAAAGCCACTTTATGGTCAAAGAAGGCATAGTCCTTGGCCATAAGATTTCAAAAATGGGATTGAGGTAGATAGAGCAAAAGTCGATGTTATTGCTAAATTACCTCATCCTACTACCGTCAAAGGTATTAGGAGTTTTTAGGTCATGCGGTTTCTATCGTAGATTCATACAAGATTTTTCTAAAATCGCTTGACCTATGACCCATCTTCTTGAAAAGGATGCTCCTTTTATCTTCTCACCGAGTGCATTGAAGCTTTTGAAACATTGAAGAAAAAGCTTCTGAAGCACCCATTCTCGTTGCTCGGTGGGATTTACCCTTTGAGCTCATGTGCGATGCAAGTGATTTTGCTATCGGTGCGGTCTTAGGGCAGCGAGAAACAAGCATTTTCGACCTATCCACTACGCAAGTAAAACTATGGTGAAGCTCAAACTCATTACACCACCACGAAAAAGAGCTATTAGCCGTGGTGTATGCATTTGAGAAGTTTCGGCCGTACTTAATCTTGACCAAATCGTGGTGTATCACGGATCACTCGGCTCTCAAATATCTCTTTGCAAAACAAGATGCAAAGCGAGATTGCTCCGTTGGATTCTCCTCCTCCAAGAATTTGATATCATTATCGTGATAAAAAGGGCGAGAATCTAGCTGCGATCATCTGTCGATTAGAAAACCCTCACCAAGATGTTTTCGAGAAAAAGGAAATAAATGAAACATTTCCTCTCGAGACACTCAATGCGGTTTCTTTTCGTGGAAATTCTACCACCCATGGTTTCTTGACTTCGCAAATTACCATGCGGGTAACTTCATAGTGAAAGGGATGTCGACCCAACGGAAGAACAAATTCTTCAAAGATGTTAAACATTATTTACGGGACGACCCTACTTATTCAAAATCTGTGCGGATCAAGTCATCCGAGCGGTGTGTTTATGGACGAGGAAGCTATTGACATTCTCACGACTTGCCATCTTTGGACCCACGGGGCCATCATAGTCAAACTACACCGCCAAAAGGTGTTTGATTCGGGTTTTATTGGCCCACAATCTATAAGGATGCCCCGAATTTGTCAAAGCTTGTGGCGCTTGTCAGCGTCATGGAAATATATCTCAAAGAAATGAAATGCCACAAAATGCCATTCAAGTTTGTGAGATATTTGACATATGGGGTATTGACTTTATGGGGCCATTTCCTTCGTCTCGTGGTAACAAATACATACTCGTGGTACATTGACTATTTGTCAAAATGGGTTGAAGCAAAAGCTTTACCACCAATGATGCCGAGTTGTTGTGAAGTTTTAAAATCTCTTTTGCGGGTTTGGAACTCAGGAGGCGATAATCGGTGATCGTGGTACACATTTACGCAATGACCAATTTGATCGTGTCATGCAAAAGTATGGTGTTACCACCGTCTCTCTCTGCATACCACCCCAAACAAGTGGGCGGTGGAAGTTTCCAACCGTGGTATTAAAAGAATTCTTGAAAGGACGATGGCGAAAATCGTGCATCTGGTCGGATAAGCTAGATGGCGCGCTCTGGGCCTTCCGTCTGACTTACAAAACACCCATGGGTGTACTCCATACAAGCTAGTGTGCGGAAGGCATGTCATCTTCGATTGAGTTAGAGCACAAGGCATCTTGGGCCTTAAAACATGCAAATTCGATATTGAGACGGTGGTGATCATAGAAAAGTTCAAATGAATGAATTAAATGAACTTCGTGATCAAGCTTACGAGAACTCTTTGATCTACAAACAAAAGACAAAGAAGATTCATGACTCTAAAATCAAGAACCGCGTTTTCAACGTTGGTGATCGAGTCCTTCTTTTCAATTCAAGATTGAAGATTTTCTCGGGAAAGCTCAAGTCCGTTAGTGCGGTCCATTTACTATTGCTAAGGTTTATCCTTATGGCACCATTGAGTTATCTCAACCCGATGGTCCTAATTTTAAAGTGAATGGTCATCGGTGAAGCATTACTTTGGAGAGGACATTCCCCGTGGTTGTCCGGATCTACAAACTTTCCCATGAACCAATGAATGCGGGGATCGAGTCAAGCTAGTGACTCGGGAATCAAAACATTAGCACACACCATATGGGTTTTCACCCATATTTACATCTTCTTTCTGTTCTACCACCCTAGTGTGGGGTTGCCCCTTTGTTGTATATAAAATCGTTTCATAAAAAAAAAAAAAAAAAAAAAAAAATCTCTTTCAAATAATGGCCGTAGTATTTCCCTTTTCGTTCTTTGTTTCGGCATAACCGCGGTACTTTGAATATTGAGGGCAATATTCATTTCTAAGTGTGGGGAATTCTCACGAATTTTATCATATATTATCCACCCAATTCCCGTTTTGGCCAAAATTTTTTTTTTTTTGGAGTAAGTGTTTTCACTTACTCATCATATGGTTATCGATCCGCCATGTCTAATAGACAAAAGGATTGGCTAATCCGAGAGCAAGCGGCTCTTGGTAAAGATTTCTCAAATCCGTTTATGGCTTGCAATTTGCCCAAAATTGTATGGTATTCAACTCACCATATCCTAAAAAGTGAAGAGTTGGCTAGCCCGCAAGTTTATGGCTTGTGGTAAAGGCGATGGAAAATCCATAATTGGTAATCGGCTCACCAAAGATAATTCGATAATTTATCTAAGAGTTGGCTAGTCCGAGCAAGCGGCTTACGGTAAAGACAAATCAAATCCGTTCTGACTTATGATTTGCTCAAAATCATTTGGTTATCGTTGTACCAAGGTTCTTACTTGAATCAAAACAATTGGCTACTCGAGTGATGGCTTTTGGTAAAGAGTTTTAAAATCCATTAAAGATCTAAATCATTGCTAGGGACTAGCAATATCTCGATGTGGGGATTGATGAGTGTCTAAATACTCATCATTTTGTACAATCTAAGCGCAAAATCATCGAAAACACTCAAAATGCATCAAAATGATGAAAATATCACAAATCAGTGTTTTATGTGTTTTAAATGCAAAATATCAAAATCGGATGAAAAATGATTCAAGTTTGCAAAATTGGCGGTTTAGTCCCCAAGTTTTAAAAGTTGTCAAATCTAGTCCACGGAATTCAAAATGTGAAGTTTTGTCATTCAAGGTCCCTGAAATATTCTAAGTTGTTAAAAATGGTCCTTGAATGATTCTTTGGTCAAATGGCGGAAAAGGTCCTTAAACTTTGAAAAATTGCAAAATTAGTCCTTGGATATTTTAAAATGGAATTTTATGCAAAAGGGTCCTTGTACTATCAAAGTTTGTCAAGTTTGGTCCTTGTGATAAGTTTGGAAAAGTGTCAAGATCAGTCCTTCAAGTTTGGTAAATTTGCAATTTTAGTCCTTGTGTATACTTAACCAAAGCGGATCCTTATTAATATATCAAGCCCAAATCCAATCCCAACCCTTGGCCCATATCCAACCAAACCCCATGACCTGGCTTGACCCTTATCAAATCCATTTTGACCCCGGTGACCAATTTTGACCCGTAATATTAATACCCCACGGTCAACGAAAGTCAAGCAGGCAAAAAACCACCGTTCTGTTGTTCATCCTCCTCTCACACCTCTGAATCCCAAAACCGGTCATGGTTTTCCACTTTTTCAACCCCCCCCTTACCTTGTCCCCCCACCTCCACTAACACCCAAAACTCTTAATTGATTGAAACCAACCCCATTAATGGATCAAACACGCTATGAAGAATTTGGCGCCAAAATCCAAGTGGGCGGTTTGATGAGTTTCAATGATTCAATGGCTCGATGTGGTGGGAAACATTCGAGAGGTCATCAAGAGAGTCTCAAAAGTCTATAAAGAGGAGAGAAGCAATGTATCATATCATCTAGTGTAATCTTTAGTTTTTTAATGTCGTTTTAGCTTAACTTTTTAATTTCAAGTGTATGTTTAAGCTTTTTAAGCTTTGTATTTCAAGTTATTTAAGTGTATTGTTAAATCTTTTGTAACCATAAATTTCAAGTTTTAAGTTCTTGTTTTCAGTTTATGCAAAATTTTCATGTTCAAAAATCTCAAAGTGATCAAATGTTGTTTGTAGATGTTAACTTGACTGAATAAGCCACATAAGCTCCTATATAGCTTATAAAAGCTATTAGAAACCTTAAAATCAGTTTAGAAGCAAAAATCAAAAATCACCAAAATACAAATTAAATAGTTGAAAAATCAAAAATCATATGGAAATGGTGTTCACAATTTGGAGCGGGGTAAATCTTGGATGGCCTTGGGTTAGAAGCTTAGTGGTAAGCTAATAGGGTGTTAATTGGTCCTTGTTCTCGGTTTGAGCTTGGAAGCTTTTGTAAGCCTTTTTATTCATTTTTGCATTTCTTTGTTGTAGTTGTTCATTAGCTTGAATTTATGTTTCTTTGTGTTAATTAGTTATAGTTAAGTGTAATTAATCATTAAAATCAGTTAGTTGTTCTTTTAAATTTGTAGTTTATAAAATTTCATTTTAAATGATAAAATAGCATAAGTGTCAATTCTTAGTTTTATGTTGTTATTGTTGTTGTTTTATGTTTATTTAGTCTTATTATATGATAATATAAGGTCTGTAATCGGTTTCATGGTTTAAATTTGTGATTTGCTTTGAAAAATTCCAAAACAGTCATATAAAAGGGTGTTTGGATTTGCTGTTTTGTTTAAAAGTTTTTGAGTGTTGTTGGTGTTATTGCTTGTTACGTGTCACACTTGGTCTAATAACTCAAAGAAATCAAGAAAAACCGGTCCTCGTTTCATCAAAAGTCAAAATCTCATTTGATCAAATCTTGTTTGTTCCTTTGTTGGATTTTTATGATATCATGATCATGATTTTGTGTTTATAAGTTGTTAAAATTACTCAAATCGGTCTTAGTTCACCTTGTAACAACATAATCGGTGCTTAGGATCGGTTTAAAGTTCATTTTAGTCAAACTTTTAGTTTTTCTTAAAAAGTCAAAATTGTCATTTGGTGGTTTTGAATAAACTTTAGGATTTCATTGTGTGTTTAATATTGAGATTTAGCTTAAAAGCTTTTGGATTATCAAAGTTTAGTTGCTAAACAAAATTAGAAAAATACTAGTTTTCTTTAATCGACTTTTTAAGTGCTTATTTTCTAGTTTCTTTTGGGTACCTGTTTGAAAAGGGTGCCACATATGCACGGTTGGGTGGTCCAAATTGATAAGCTCACATAGAGCTTATTAGTTGCTCAAATCTTGTGATACTTGGTTCTTTGGAAAGCCAACCTAGCCATCTTGAGGTCTCAAGCTTGGTTTTCATTTTCTAGCTTGTTTGCTAGAAATATGCAATAAGCTCTAATCTTGTCCCATTTTCGTGTTTAAGCCAAGTGCTTATTAGCTTTTCCTAGCTTTTCGGTGTTAATCTTTGTGTCTTTTAGCTTCATATAAGTAGCTTGTAGCTTATTTTATCTTATTTGAGCTTTTGTTTGGTTTGTGAGCTTGTTTAAGCTTATTTTCACCAAATAAGCTATTTAGCCTCTTGTTGGCTCATAAGCTTATCAAAGCGACTTATTTGTGATTTGTAAAATTTTGTGTTTATTAAAGTTTCATATAATTAGTAGTTAAGTAGTTTTCAAAAGAAAATCCAGAAAAACATCAATTTAAAAATAGTGATAGCATTTATTTAATAGGTTTTAGCTTTTTGATTTTTCTTTTTAGCTTATTATTAAGCAAATCTTGTTTTATACTTTTCTTAGTTTTCTGTCATCATATAGTATTTTTAGAAAAAGTTTCATAATTTTCCTAATCTTTTAGTATTTATTATAATTTTAAATAGTTAAAAGTATTAAATAATTAGTAATAAATAATTAAAAGCATAAAAATATCTTTTCAGTTTTAAAATTAGTTTTATCATATTTTAGATTTTCCAAGTTAAAATTTCATTTTTCAGGTTTATTTTATATTTTCTAGTATTTAAGTGTATTTTAAATAATAATTAATTAGTAATAATTAGATAAAAGTGTAAAAATATATTTTTAATTTTAAAATTAGTTTTATAATATTTTAGATTTTTCTGAATCATAATTTTATTTTTCTAGCCTTATTTTGTATTTTCTTCTATTTTAGAGTATTTATTAAATAGTTAAAATAGTTTTTAATTAATAATAATTAATTAAATAGTTGTAAAAATAATTTTCTTTTCTAATAATTTTCTTTTATTTTAGGATTCCAAAATGTCATTTTCATATTTTTAGGTCTTTTATTTCTTAGATTTCACTTTTTATTTTGTGCGTATCGTAGTTTTTAAGCGTACATTTTCGTTTCTTTTATCGATTGTTGTGCTTTCCAATTACGTATTCCATTACATTCCAATCAATCGGTAGTGTAATTTCAATCAAAACCTTTCTTGATCACTATCCTTAGTGATCATTCTATCATCTGAATTAGTTTTGACACACCATTGAGTCTCCGTGGGACTTAACGACCGGAATTCATTCTATTCTCGGGACTTCATTGTATTTGTGTTTTAAGCGGTTTAAGCTTCTTACGGTTAGCCATTCACAAGTGGCTAGCTTGTGTGAGGTGATGAGAACCGACTTGATAAATTCACGTTGAACTTGATCGAGAATTGTCTCATATGACCACATACTTTGGCAAGGTACATGTCTTGATGTCGTTGAGGATAAATTCTCAAAGTCGACCGGAGAATGCATAGTCCTGCTCATCTTGTCGTTTGACTATGATATTCTTCAAGAAGGTGTAGTCCCACTTAGACTTGAGATTAACGTGTTCGATGGCCACGATGTCCTTAGAAGCTGTACATCGCGTGTCGAGACTTCAACCGTGCGACACATAGTAGATTCTTCGCTCGTGCCAATGATGAATCCCATACAATGCATCTCGGTCGTATTCTTGCACGTTGTCGAAAACAAGCGATTTGCGACGTTCCTCGATAGCTATGCGGTTTGAGTAAATAGTCATTGGGAATGGAAGAGTCAACGATGCAAAGGTATTTTCGTGAACCATCGCTACCGTGTAAAAGAAAATCCAAGTCTCTTAAAGAAGTATCGAAGGGAATCCGTGGTTCATCTGTTTCGCCAATGGTCGGCAGGGTTTGGTCCAATCGATTGTAGTATGGAGGTTGTCCTTTGTGTGAAGTCAATGTTTGCTTTGATCGAGCCAATCCATGTTGTTAGACATGGCTCGAGCGATGTTCTCAAGATGATATTCGACCTCGAGGCGCTTTGAGTCGTCTTTTAGAAGTTGAAATGCTTCATTCTTGATTCGCTTCAACTCGATTTCGTCATTTTCTTCACATGGAACTTTTCTTGCAAAGTTTTGCGTGCTCCAATGTGGAACCGCTCTACCAAGTCTTGACCTTCATCGGTAGGAGTTTGATTGACAAGTGTGGAGAACCATTCAAACTCTTGGTTTTATCGTCATCTAGCCATGATACGACTTCAGCCGAGTCGTCTTCTTCTTCTTTTGGAAGGCCTTGATGATGATTCTGGTTTCGCACTTGTTTGGGTGAGGTGGGTTGTTGTCGGGGCTCAAGGACCTCTTCATCGTCACCACCCGTATACTCAAAGTAATCACCGCTTTTTGAGTCGGGGTGGTAACTCGGAATCATCCCGAGGTTTATCGGTAGAAGACCTAGTGGAGGAGACTTTTGTTGAGAAGAAGTCCGTGGTGGAGGAGGTGGTATCGAAGGCATTCACCGCATCGCTTCGACGCTTAGGTGCGATTCCTTGTCTTTATCCTTATCTTCATCGCCTCTAGGACGTTTCAACTTTTCTCGCCTCAAATCTACAAGCTTGAAGTTGGTAGTCAAGAGGCTTGATACGATTTTGCTTCTTGAGTTGGCGTTGCATTTCGTGGCGACATTTGTGTAATAAGCTTGGCCACCAATTCATTGTTAGAAAGCTACCGGATCGGTTGGATTGATTGTTACGGTTAGGGAGTTGATCGGATAGTTTGCTTGGCGATTTGCATAAGATTTGGATAAAGTTGTTCGTGAACACTCCTTTGTGACTTTAGGAACGATATTCAAGGTAGTTGTTAGTGTAACCTTTGATCATTTCGTTCTCAGCCTCTTGACGATGACTTTTCATGAATTCTGAATAAACTTCCTTTCTTCTTGCATCTTGTCATTCTCGTCATGTAGATATTGTATCTCATGATTGAGAAAGTTAAGCTTCCAGTATAACATGTCTTTCATTCCGACTTGTTTGTGACTTTCACAATTCTTTCATGTGCCTAAGAAATCCAAGAGCGAGGTGGTTTCTTCACTGATTTGGATGATGATCCGTTGATTTCTTTGATGGTGGTGGTGATGAGTGAGATGATGAGTCGATGAGGAGGAGACATGAGGAGGCTTGGGGTCCTTAGGCGGTTCAAGTTTCCTTCGTGAATGTGGGGCCCTTGTAGCAACTTGTCATAATCATCATCTTTTCTTTCTCGCACTTCTCGCTTTAGGGTTCTCAAACTCATATTCGATAGTATCCTCCACAAGCTTTTGTTGTTGCATAAGAGTGGTGGCACCGGATCCCTTATCGGTCGATTAACCGCATCGGGATCCGGTGAGGTGGGCAAAGACCACTTGATCCTCCGGGCCACCCATTTGATCTTTAGCAAATTCTTGACCTTTTGAAGGTGTCGACGATGTTAAACTTCTTCCGTATGATTGATCCGGTTGCTCTTCTTCATCATCCGAGCTTTCATCATAAGGCACAAGCACGGGTGTCTTCCTTTTCCTTTATCAACTTGAGGACTTGGAGGTTTTGAGTACGGAAGGATTGTCATCCTTGCGGTTCGAGTAGGAAATCTCTTCGTTCGATTACTCCTTCGTAACTTTCGTTCAAAAGCTTTCTTGGAGGTTCGTGTAGAGGAAGGGATATGAGTAGCTTCGACAAGGAACTTTCTTCTTAGGGGTAAGTTTCCTCTTTGAATAGGTTTCTTCTTTGGAACATTCCTCCGACTATCTCGTACTTGTGGCACTTCCACCACTTCCTCTTCTCGGTTCTCCTTCATGGTGTTCAAGAAGATTTTTCGTCGAGATGACCAACTTTGCCTTGTCTAAGCGCTTC
Source organism: Chrysanthemum lavandulifolium (assembly GCA_022545495.1). Classification (NCBI taxonomy): domain Eukaryota; kingdom Viridiplantae; phylum Streptophyta; class Magnoliopsida; order Asterales; family Asteraceae; genus Chrysanthemum; species Chrysanthemum lavandulifolium. The sequence goes on from CM040240.1 coordinate 264,285,568, forward strand.
GGATACCTTTTATGCGCTTCGAGCTTTCGACATCTTCGTTAGAAGGAAATCTGCAACACAAAGACCTTGTTTCTTTGTAGACGATTCCTTGATTCGGCGATGATAGAATAGGTTCCGTCAACATATCGTGATTGTCGGGTCATTGAGCCTCTTGGGAATATCGGGATGAAGTCCAAGTGCTCTCGGATCAACAATTTAGTATATCCGATGTAGGGAATCTTTGAGCCAAGTTTGTTGAGAAATGACATCATGTCATCCCAAATCGAGCTTCGATAGCGATGTGTTTCAAGTTGACCAATGCCCAAAATATTTGCGTTCCATGAGCTTAGGATGCTCATAGCCACCGTCACGACCGTAAATGACTTGGTGATGATCATGTAGAGTTCTCCATGGTTGAGGAATACTCTTAAGCTCTACGTGAGAATGCTTGGTGATTACTCCGTAGCCTCGCCATAACCAATATCGATTAAGAATTTGAGAGTGAGCTCTTCAACGGTGTGGCATATAGTTTGGTTGGTTCGACTTTAGGAATTAGGAGAATGACCCTTAAGTCCGCAGTGTAATGGTGACCTTTTGTGATTCGTAGTCAAATCGCGTAGATTCATTCTTTGACCCTTTCCATAGTGTTCCGAAGCTGCTGGATATATATCTCATGAACAGTTGCGAGTGAGTGAGCATATTCGATACGGATGAGTCCTCGTAATATCAATAGCAATTAAACACGAAGATTACGAGCAAGTGAGGGTGTCAAAGTCAACACGAGATTATTCTTTCCTATCTTCATTGGATAGCCATAAGGATAGATATCAAGAATGGAGAGAACTTGATACATCCACATTCATTTGTTCACCATGTAGTGATCTCAAATAACATTAGCCAAAAGAACCAACATATCGAAGACATAATGTTAGTCAACGAAGGTCTTATTGTCTAGTTATTGAATGTACAATGTCAATGATTGTTACGAGTCCTAAGTCACTTGTATGTTCAATAGTCCAATGACGCCGTGAAATGTTTCATGAGTTAGTTAACTTTAAGTTTTAAAGTTTATTTTATCACTTATTGTTCACAACATATCAAACGATTTAAGTTTATTAGTGACATTATTGGATTCGTGACGATATGATTAGTTTATTTACAAGTTTGTACGTAACAATTCATAACGAAGGTATGATCCAAAGCTTATGCGAGGATTGGTAAAGTTATGCGAGAGCGTAAATGATATATGCGAGGCGTAAACTTACGCGTGGGATCCTAACTACGCGTAAGAAATATTACGTGTAAGAAAAATTGGACCTTATGCGCAGAGGTTACGCGTAGGCATATATTAACCTTACGCGTAAGGCTACCGTAAGAGTTGGCCTTATGCGCAGAGGTCATCACACGCATATCCTTCACGGGATACGCCAGAGTCCCATATGTAGAACCTTATGCGTAGAAGCTACGCCAGAAGACTAATCTTACGATAACAAGCTACGCGTAAGGTGATCCTTATGCGTAGAGTTACAACAACCTTGATTCGAATTATAAGTGTAGCAAGCCCGAAATAAATTCATCAAATCATCAATATTAACACAAAATTCATTTTATAATGAGCAAAACACAATTGTACGTTTTAACGAGCTACGCAGAAAAACTTACGCGTAGTCTAAACCCTAAATCTACGCGTATGAAATCTAGCCATGGAATATGCACAAAGCTTTTTCTGGTAGTTTAAGAGTGTTGAGGGAGTCTTTATACCAAGTTATAACACTTAACTCGTTGAGAATCAATAGTTACCAAATATTATGAACTTTAAACCCTAAATCCAAAATGTTAACCAATTCGTGTTTCTGGGTGGTTAATAACCATGGAAATCATTAATTCAACAACTTAAGACTATAACCCAACAATCTTTTATACCAAAACACTTCACATTTGGAAAAACCCAAATCGACACATAAACCCTAATTTCGTAAATTATTTAATTCGTGATTATGGGCGAGTTTTGATGATTAAAACGGTATCATTGATGTGTTAGAAACGTTTGACACTATTCTTTAACCATAAACACCCAATCTTGATCATGTGTTCATACACATATGTGAGACCACAAAACGAGATTATACAAAGTTTTAACCGTTGGATTTTGAAAATTCAAAACCATTGCTTAAAAACATGTTGTAAACACGAAATCACTTACAAAATGATGATCTCAAACACGGATTTCTTGAGTGAATTCTATGCGAGGATGGTTTTAGGTTTTAGTAATAAATGAGAAGTGAAAGTTAGGTGGGGTGTTATATTAAAATAACTTTAAGGTTTTGACAGCTTTGGTCCCTCCACCTTTTCTTTTTCAAACAAAGCCATTTAACTTCCATTTTGTTACCAAACAAAGATTTTTAGGAAAGAAACTTGACGACACCCCTCGACTTAAGAAATAATGAAAGGTTATAAATATAGTCCGAGGAGTGTCATTTAACCGTAATAGTCACCACCATTGTAAATGAAACAACCGAGATATGAAAACATGCAAGTACACTGATGTTTTGAAACAGTTAAGTGAAAATTTTCTCCCCCTCAACACTTGATCGTAAAAAATACTGAATTTTGAAAGATTATAGTGTTGAAGGGAGACATGTACTTGCAATGTTGAAAGAAAAGTAGATTAGAAGTGTAAAACCCTAAAATCGTGAACGCGTTAAAAAGACTATTATACCCCTCGAGTAAAAATTCGCGAAATACAACAAGCTCGTTAATATCGTTGGTCACGTAATAATAATTGATTTACACAAGACTTTCAAATAAAACTTATACTTATAATAATAAATGATCATCAAACATAAAAGGTTACATGTACATTATACTAGAGAAAATAAATTAAATGTACAAAGTTAATTTTGGAAAGTGTATTATGGTGATTTGATCCTTGGCCGTTTCTTTTCCCTTCTCCACGCCAATCCCATAATTCTTGGGCCTAAATGATACACTCCATCCCACCCTCTTTAAGTCTTACCATACTTACTTTTGTGTACATTAGTAATAAAAGAATTAGACCCTAGGATATCCTCCCAAAAAGAATACACGGCAAACAGTTCTCCATCTCCTCCATATTTTTCTGTCGATCCTAAGCAGCCAAGGTGAGTTCAAACCTTTTTTTCATAGTTATTGTCACGCATACTAGCTACGTACTAAAGTGACTTCGTGGTATCCTTTGCTTGCTGCTGTTATCGAGGTACTTCAGGACCCAAGTAGGGCGTTGGGTTTGATTTTACGTCCATTGATTTCTTCGTTTGTTTCACGTCTAAAGGTAACCATCATGCTCGCTATTCTTCATGCTTTTTCCATGTTTCTGGTCGTGTGCCTTCCAGGCCATGTACGAGTTGTTTTGTCTTTTAAAAGCCATGCTAGACATGGATGAAAACCTAAAACTAATAACTTAGAAATAAGGCTACACTAAAACCATGGTACAGCCTATAAATATGTCGACATAGCGATGAATCTGGTCCCTTGTTTTTGATTCTGGTCGTGGGGTTGAAGACCCCTCTTGTGCACTTTCTAGCCTTAAAAACTATGTCTATTGTATGCTATGTTATGGGGTTTATAAACCTGAATGAAAGGAGCTAAGAAACCATGAAACTAACCTATGTTTTGTCGACTTATACACCTTGATGAATCTGCTTTTGGGGTCCTTAAAATCTGGTCATATGTGTTGTTTTCTGGTCGTGTGGTTGTCATGTAGCCTAAGCCATCTTTAGTCCTTAATCTTTGCGTAAATAACTTACATAACGTAACCTATATAGGACCTAATTATTGGCAGATTAAATCAGACCTTAGACTTATTTTACTTGGCGTTAAAACGGACTTATAAACCGGCTCTTATTGCACTAAATCTGGTCGTATGATTGACACCCTAGAAACGTATATTTTGGACTTTAAAACGTGCTAATTGAAGGTTAAACCTAAGACTATTATAACAAGATATCTAAACACCTAAAAAAAATCAGACCTTAAACCTTATTTATATGACGTTATACATGTATTAAAACTGGTCCTATAATACGTTTAGTAAACCCCTTATTATGCCTTTGTTTTGGTCCTTAAAACGCGTATAAACGAGCTTTATAAATGGTGCAATAAATTGGTATTAAGGTGTTGTTGATATTATCACATATTGTTTTATTGGTCTCGACCTAAAATACTTGAACACATTAACTCTTATAACCTTGTGTTAATCGACGTTAAAACGGAGACTTATTATACGTGTACTTGTACAAATTACGTAAAATTAATGTGTTATGCATAATTATTGAGATTGAAGGGTTGATTTGCAAATATAATGACTAAAGGGGCTAAATGGGTAAAAAGAGATAAAAATAGTATATTTACACTTAAGACCCTACACTTTACGATAATTACACTTTAGTCCCTAAACTTGTGTAAATCGGCATAAATGATCTTTAAAGTGCATAAAACACTTATTTATCTTAATGTGTCCTTAAATGCTTCATGATCGACTAAACTTACTAAATATAGAAACTTGCTATTTATGGAAAGTTACTAATTATGGAAACCTGTCTAAAATGGAAAGTTACTTAAAATGGAAAGATTATTAAAAGTGGAAATCTGCTAAAAATGGAAAGCCGTCTAAAACAAGTAATCTGATTCTTATGGAGCGTTATCTAATTCATATAGGTTCCGGGCGACGGGATTGATCTCATTCTTGACTTTACTTTCAATTGTTGATTTGCTTGGATAAGGTACAGATATTCTATCCCTTTTCAGTAGGGGTGTCGCATGATTCGTTTACATCTTTCGATATAGTTTGAACTGTTATACTTTGATCTGAGCCTTCTTATTTGGGCTTCCCTATAACTCTGCTATGCTCCCTTTGATTGAATCTCATATGTGAACTGTTTAATGTGAACCACTGATATGAACCTTCTGATTATGAACCTTTGATTATGAACTTTTGCTATGGACTTTGATATGAACCTTTGATATGAATCCTTTTGATATGACCTTACCTTGATCTCGGTTTGAGACCCGAGCTATCACTAGGTACGGGGTTCCATGTCCGTGTCATTGATGCACCAATGGCATGACTTTAGTGTGGTTGAGTGATGTTCCACACCGCCCCTTTTGTTATCTCGATTATGAGCTCGATATATATTGTATGGCCACTATCTGTCTCATAGGGCGATGGATGCATCCTAGATTTGTTCGTTATCCGATATGTTATGATTTGTCCGTGAATGATGTCGTGTGCATACGCGCCTTCACAACTGGAGCCGATCACCCATGTCTCGTTATATCTCGCTATGGTTACTATTGGTTACTAAGTTACTATGGATATATGATTTGATTTGATTTGTTTTGTTGGCTCGTGGTGGATAATCGACCCCTTTTCCTATGTTTCATTTACCCTACTGCTCCTTTGATATACCGTATTTATTGACCGACTTCCTCTTTGATTCTCGCCCGCTTTATTATTATTGTATCGTTATATCTGCTCACCTGGCTTTTAAGCTCACCAGATTTCTTTCCTCGGCAGTACATAAGCTAGAGTCGGGATTTTTGGGCTGAGAGATGAGTCGATATAGAGACCATGCCTAGTCATCTTAGACTTCATTTGATTTTGTTATTATATTTTCAATTTCGGAGTTTTTCCTTTTGTATTTACTAGACGAAACCCGCGCTAGCGGCAAATTGCTTCTAGCGCCGATAATTAATGATTTGTGATATTGTGGTGAGTGTTTGTGTAGCGCTTAAAATAGAACATGAACCGATGAAAATGCAACCGCAAACGGTTGTACTATACGATAATTAAAGTTTAGACAAAATTCTTAACATCTATCAAACAACATATAAAATCATTTAATGAAAATGAAAGTAAACATTACATCGCTTATAGGATAAAACTAACAACACACGTTACTTGTTGCGTAAAAACTAACAAGGATGGGATTAATGGTGACTAAAATTAGCGTGAATATGATTAGCCCAAAATAAAATAAAAATTAGCTAATTTTGGCTATTTTGTAAAGATTTGGGCACATTTAGCCCCATCTTTTTAAATGAGCGATTTAGCATATTGAAAAGTGAAATGTGCACTAACGGGCACATATTTTCTCATAATTGTAAAACATTATAATTGTTTTGAAGAAAACTTATAGATAATATATTTATATAATGACATGTATAATTTTGTGTTAAAAAGTTTATGGGTTCTAAACGAAAAATAAAAAGTTTGAAGATTTGGGATTAAACATAACGTTTTGAAGCCTTGTTCGACCCGGTGGTTCAACCGGTTGAACTGCTCCCGCCGAAAAACGGTCGATTTAAACCGAGTCAATTGTACATGTTGGGTCAAACGGTCAAATTAAACAAGGTCAACCCATCGGATTTGAAGCGCATCGTGTCAACCCGGTTTTCAATATGTGTTAATTGTTTCAAATTTTTCTTTTACTTTTGGTTTTTCCTTTATATATAATATAGCAGGTACCGCAGCGGCGGCGAGTAATTTATGACTATTAACCGGAGAAATAGATCTCGATGAGACCGATTCACCGCTTGTATCGGTTTTAACGGGCCTCTAGTTCGCTTCCGGATGGTCATATTGGTTAGTCGAACCGATGGCGACACGGTTTCAGCTTGAACCCGCTGGTCCGTCCGATTTTTAAAACTGTATGTACCATCAACTTGTTAGCTTGTATGAAGCTTTGTGTGTTTTATTAATTTGTATAACGTGTATAATAACATGTACTTTTCATTTTAGCGTGTTTTAAAAATAACATTAATTAGTTTGTTTAATTATTTTATATTCAGAATTATGTTGTAGCTTGTTTAAATTGTACATTGTGAAAATTTCATTGTACTTTTTAATAAGGGGTGTTTTAATTGGTTGTACAATGTGAATAAATTATTGTACTTTTAAGTAATGGGGTGTTTTAATAAGAGTATTAATTACACAAATATATTTCTCTCTCATTTGACCATTAAACTTTTTCACTTTTTCACTTTTCCACTTTGACTGTTTTTCCATTTTATGTAGTATAGATATATTGATAAGTCTTGTTGACTTGAATTCTCTTGTTATTAATTATAAGGCTTCCGCTGTTTGATTTATGTTCATTATGTATGTTCTGATAGGACACCATACTGTGATACTTCTACCCTTATCGAGTTGGGGTGTTACAAGAAGAATATTTTTGATTTTATCAGTTTTTATATTTTTGTATTTTGTTTTTGAAAAATTTATTTACAAAAGATGTTTTTGGTATTTGATGTTTTTAAGATGCTTTAAGAGGTCATCCAATTCCTCTTGAGTCAAACACCTCATACCAACCGTGGATCACTCATTAAACCTAGCGGGAGGCAAGGCTTTGGTGAGAAGATCCGCCAATTGGTATTCGCACCCACAAAGTATAATTCAACGGCACTGCTCCACGCGGTCCTTGATGAAATGATAGCGAAGATCGATGTGCTTTGATTTCGAGTGTCGAATCGAAGTTGCACGAGATCGCAATAGCACCGATTGTCGCAAAGACATCGGATTCTCGTCGAATACGTAACCATAGTCTTTGAGTTGTGTTCTCATCCAGATGACTTGAGCACAACATGCGACATGGCTACATATTCTCGCTTGCTGATGATGCCGATGTACAATCCCGCTTTGATTGCCAATACACCGCTTATCACCGAGAAATTGTAGAGCTCTCAAGTGCTTTTCTCGAGTCTAAGCATCCCGCGTGATCGCCGTCAAAAGCGATTAGTTCAAAACCGTAATCCTTCTGATACCGATCCCAAGTTAATGGTTCCTTGATGTATCGGAGGATTCTTTTAGCCTCGAGAGGTGGGTTTCATTGGTCGTGATCGATAACGGAGCATAGATAAACGGCAAAGACAATATCGTCTGCTAGTCGTTAGATACATGAGAGACCCAATAATACTTGGTATTTGGTAGGGTCAACTAATTTCCCATGTAAATCGCTCTAGCTTCTTGGTATGAGTCATTGGTGGCATAAGTATCATGTGTTTTCATTCCAAATTTGTTTAACAATTCAAGGGCATATTTGGATCGACTCAAGAAAATACCACGGGTGTTTGATGAACTTGCGCCCTAGAAAGAACGCGAGTTCACCCATCATGGACATTTCAAAATTTTTCTTCATTAGTTTTGCAAAAGCGATTGAAAACTTTTTATGTGTAGACCCAAAATGATGTCATCCACGAATTTGAACAATTAAGATATGTGCCCGTGATATTGTATAAAAGAGTTGGGTCAACCGAGCCTTTGGTGAAATTATTGGCAACGAGGAAAGATGATAGCTTATCGTACTCATGCCCGAGGGGCTTGTTTGAGACCATAAAGAGCTTTGTTCAGTTTGTAGACATGGTTCGGGAACTCGTGATCAACGAATCCATCCGGTTGGTCGACATAGACCATTTCTTTAAGTCGCCCATTGAGAAACGCCGCTTTGACATCCATCCGATAGACCGTCATATTCATATGAGCGGGAACGCGAAATATCCGAACAGCCTCAAGACGAGCAACTGGAGCAAAAGATTCTTCAAAGTCTATTCCTCTTCCCGACGATAACCCTTAGCAACTAGACGTGACTTGTTTTCGATGACGCCCTTCAAAGATCCAATTTGTTTTTCCAAACCATTTTAGACCAATGACGAGACCCCGTTGGTCTTTCAACCGCTCCCATACTTCAAGACGCTTGAATTGGTTTAGTTCTTCCCGCATGGATTCAATCCGCTTATCTTTTGTCATTGCGCCTTTAATGTTTTTAGGCTCGATGGCAGACAGCCGAGTGCATAAATGCAATGTTCACCATCTCGTGCGAAGACGCTGTCTCGAACGACCGTTGATTCGGGTTGCCAATAATGTTAGCCGAGGATGGTCTTTTGTCCATCTATGTGTAGAGGTTGATGTTGGTATACATTGTGCAGATTCGAGGATTCAATTGGTTTGTTGAAGATTCCGCGACATCCGTGCGCAGCCTCTATTGGCAAACGGGTCAAGAACGACGGATCAAAATCGCAGTGGGGTACTTCATTCGTAATATCATCACCGGTTCATCATTGGTGGAAGCGGTGTGTTCAACTGTTGTGTTGGAGTCAACTCGTGTAGTGCATCTTCAACAGAGTTGTTGTAGCGGTGTATCGTATGGGAATATTATCGTTGTGCAATGAAACAACGGATACACCGAGCACGCTCATCAATATCGCCACCGAATGAGGAGCAAATAACCTTCCATTTGTTGACGAAAGTTAGTGGGGCTTTGTTCACCGATGATGGGGTCGAGGAAGTTTAAACGGTTATGACCGGTTCTAAGTCGTTATACTCGTGAAGCCATTTCGGTGAGTTCATCAAATGAGCATGAATCGCTTCCATCACCGCTTTGTACGACGATTCCGCATCCGTAACCTTTAGAATTCTCACAATATCCAATTAAGACTCCAATGTCGCTTTGGCTTTGAGCTTCCAAAATCATCACGATCATTATTTGATAGCAAAGGGATCCAAATACATGAAAGTGTTTGAGATTCGGTTTATGGTTGTGGACAAGCTCGAAAGGTGTTTTGTTGTATGCGTTTTGTGATCATAGAACGGTTTTGAGTATAGCATGCAGAGATACAAGATCTCCCATAAGTAATCCGGAAGTTTAGCATTGATTAACATTGTTCTGCGCCCACTAACGCTCGGTTTCGCTCTTTCAACAACTCCGCTTTGTTCGTGTGTACGTGGAATAGATGTTTGATGCTAAATTCCCACTTTCTCATAAAATTCACGAAGGGTTTGGTTAACAAATTCGTTCCTTTGTCCGTCCGAATTAGCTCAAGGTGTCATGAGCCGAACTCAGATTTTTGTGAGAAAGGTGATGATCATTTGTGGAGCTTGGTCTTTGCTACGAAGAAAGTTGACCCAAGTCCATCGTGAGTAGTCATCAACAATTACTAAGATGTAGCATTTGCCATTGATCGCTTGCACGCCGCATTGGGCCACACAACCATGTGAAGAAGATGTAGTACATGCCGAGAGTCGTGTTCCACCTTTGAAGGAAAATGAGCACGAGTGCTTTTCCCTTGTTCATGTGTCGAGCAAAGGTGATCTTTGAATATCGGAATCGGGAGACCTTCAACAAGTTTGTGTCGAGCAAGGTTGGTGATGGTTTGAAAGTTTAGATGTGAGAGACGACGTTGCCATAGCTGTGATTTTGTGGATGTTGCCTTTGAAAGTAAGCGATGGGAGATGAAGCAACCATGTCTTGCATAGAGATAGTGTAGAGAGTAGAATTACGTGAGCCGACATAAGGTCATTTCCTTGTAGATCACGAATGAAACAAGTTTTCTCCTAAAGCAACCTCCAAATCTCCATCACAAAATTGACCCATCGAAAACAGTTGTGATCGAGGCCTTCCACATAGTAAACCCCGCCGATTTCGATGTTCCCATTGACATAATCTCAGAGCCCATGATAGTCTGCAAGTGATCGCTCCCGAACCCGATAAAGGCCAATGAACTTTGCAATAAAGTTTGATAATGCTTAAGGTCACTCGTCATGTGTCGGGAACATCCGCTATCAACAATCCAGAGAATGATCTCAGACACCAGATTACACATGCATTTACACAGATGGAATAGAAGTAGATGTGGAACCCAAATGTTAGAGGGTTCCAAGGGTATATTAGATATACACATTAATAATTTTAGGCATCCATTTAAATCCTAGTGTTATATATCCATTTCGCCATCTATAACTACTCTTTGCTTTAGTCTTAGTGAAAGCACTAGGTGGTACTACATTCTTAGGAGGTGAAACCGAGCTACAAAGGACAACAAAGTTTGCCTTAGAATCTAAAGAAGCGGTCTACCAAGCATGCACTTAGAATGATTAGTGGGCCTAGAGATATTCCGATTCTTAGGATTCCGAATCGAGATTATAGCTTTAGCAACACATTTGTCATGACAAGCGTAATTCATACTCTTCCGACAAATAACACAAGGTGCATCGATCGAATATCAAAAGTACTTAACGGTTTAGCATTCGTTACATCACTATTTCTATTACATTTGCCGATGCAACATCTATAGTGGAAGCAACATTAGTCTTATTTAGAGTCCTAGGGTGTTCTTCTACTTTAGCATTCCTTATTGTTCTTTTCTTAGGTCGCAACTTCCTATTCTTCGATTGAGTGCTCCTAGGTCGTGAAGTGCGGACGCTTGGAAAAGAAGCAACTATTCTCGCTTTAGTAGAGGAAACACATTAGCAACTTGTGATTTGGCAAGAGGAATTCTAGTTTCACGATTACTAAGTGTGATTGGTGCCGTTCTCTTAATCACGGTAGGCGGAAGTTGTTCATACTTTCCTAACATTTCTCTTAACTTAGAGATAGTGTGAATCAAATCTTGATTTTCGTAACGAATATTACCAAAGAAAATTCATGACTTCTCTAGTGTGAGCAAGATAGTGATCAAGTTCGTTTGATGCTTCATGATGAGTCTTGTTGAGCAAATCAAATATGACACCATATTCTGCTTAACTTTTAAAAGTTCTTGTTCATATTTTGAGATTTGACTTTTCAAAGACACGCTTTGATCATCCAGCTGCTCAATTTTAGGATCAAGATTTTGCACTCAACCGAGCGATTTTCTTTTGAAAACTAAGTTGATGATTGTGAATATCTTTTCACACCAATGAAGACGACGCTTGGCATTGTAAATTTCGTTGAGTAATTTTTATTTTCACTTTTAAAGACTCGATCTAAAGCACATTATCGGTGTTCTCAACATACAACATTTTCAACAATATCGCAGAGATATAATCGATGTATATGGCAAAGAATAGAATAACACAACATCATGGATATCAAGACAGATAACATCTTCCAAGAGTCGATCAACATCTTTTCTCAAAAGTTTCTTTTACGCTTAGTGTTAGAAATAGATGTTTCGCTTTCTAAAACGCTTTTCATCACCCCAAGTTCCTTATGAAAATCCTTTTCCTGTGCAATTGCACAACTTTTCAAGTTTTTAACATTAGGTAAAAGATTTTTCTCAAAATGTCTCTTTGTTCTCACGCCAGAGGCGATTGAAAATGTTCAACTTTGATTTCGAGCGATATTCTATCTCATGTTGTAAAATTTTGAGGTCACCATGAAAATGTCAAAATATCAAGAATTTTTCGATTTTCGTGTTTTGAGTTTACTTCACTAATGGAAGGTAAAGGACCATAAGTTTGTGCATAACTGTTGGGGATTAACAATAGAAGACTCATGTTTTTGATAATAACCCTGGTGTGTTAGAAGAATCCTGGTGTGAATTTAAAGTGACCGCTTTTATAATTAAAAGGTTTGTTGTAAACAACATTTTTAATTTTGATCGACTCTCCTCTCTCGCATCTAATTCCTCTTGACGATGATATTCAACAACACTCATAACAAGATATCAATTTTGTATTCTCGTGACCGGAAACTTCGTGAGTTGGTTTGAATGTTTTAGTGAAAGCTTAGGATTGTAATCACTAGATTTTTCCATACCCTTTGATTGGGTTTTAAGGTAAACTTTTCAATAGTCACATCGATTCACCATATTTGTAAACAATGCTTTAAACTCTTTAAGTTTGTTTTGCAAGTCGATAATTTCTTCAAGAAGGTCATCTACCCGATTCGTTGAATGCTTTTATATGCGAGAACTGCTTTTGACAATTTAACAACTCAAATTTTAGCTTTTTGATTTTCCAAGGTGAGAGCGTTAATTTGCTTTTTATGTTCATGTTTCGCTTGTTCTAATTCGCATAACAAAGCATTCTTCGAGGCGGCTAGATCACGATCCGTCTCTAAATATTTTCGCTTTGATGAGATTTTGCAAAGCGGCTTCAAAACCTTTTTCACGGTTTTCTTGAGTTTTGAAAAGTTGAGTTGCATTTGTAAGCATTCAAAGTCCTTGGTTAGCAGCATTTTTACTTTTAAGGTCCGATTTAATGCAACACATTCAAGAATTTGGGATTGTTGGTCTTTAAGCAATGTAACAAGATCCGGATGAGGCAAGGTTCATCGTGTTCAACGCGAGTCACAACATGATCATTATTTAGATCCTCAAGTATAACCACGAGTCAATTTGATTATCAAGGGAAACCATAAGGTCATCCGATCGTCAAATGTGACTACGGGTTTATTTGAAAATTGGCGTAATGAGATGTAGATGACTCATTTTGAACATTCGAGCGTGCACGGATTCAGATATTGATGGAGATATTAGTTCGTGATATGATGATGGTTTGTTCGGCACCGAGACAAGCCATCGCTGTCATACACGGGCCTGTTTCACCATGTGTAACTCTTGCATATTAGCCATCAACATAATATGCATTGGCCTCGCAAGTCCTCCATATCATCATCCGAGTCTCGATCCGCCATAAAGCTCTATTCTTTGTCCATGAGAGATCCACCGCCTTCATCCCAAGAGCCAAAAGTAAAGCCTCTTTGAAATAAGCACTTCCCTAGTCCTTGGCTTTGGGCATGCTTAGCCAGTGTCCTTCTCATTGCGCTTGTAGCATCTAAGACCATTTAACCGATTCTCGAGCATTTCTGCTCCACCACTGAGCTCGTTGTTATTCCTACCCACAACATTAAACCTTGACCACCGCCCATCCGACGACCATAATCACGATTCGAACTTCAACACGTCCATTGTTCACAACAATTGAGTATTGTTGTTGTATGGAACCAATTGATTTTGTTGAGGTTGTTGTTGTGAAGGTGTGTTTGAAGCATTGGTTGAGTTGTCGGTTGAGAGGATAATTTTGTTGAGCATACAAGGCAAGTTGTTGATTATCCGGATGCGACTGCTTAGCAATTTGAGCACGGAGAATCCTTTCCCGATCAACTTCCTTTTCATGAGGCTTCAAGTAATCGTACAACAATCCATAAGTAGAATGATGCATATTCTTCGCTGACGGAGAAAAATGACATACTTCTCCCATTCTGTACAAGACTACTCAGAACTTAGTATTCACCGCAATTCTTGGCATGATGATGTTGTGTTTATCCAAATCATTGATGATGTCCGAAAATCGATGATGATAGGACTCTAGTGTCTCTCCGTGTTCAATCATGAAGTGTTCATAAGCCAAGTAAATTTTGGATTCCAAATCCTCCCGATCGAGTACGCATCCTTCCATAAGAAGACTAATATGATCCCACATACCCACCTAATATGATATCCAAAGTCGACGATTTTCGCACTTATCCAAGTAAGAAACACGAATAAACCACGAAAACGTAAGATCAACCCAAGGATAATCTTACGCGTAATTTTAGGGTTTCAATACGCGTAGATTACTCGTAATTTTGATTTTGCCCAAAGATGTTTCTAAACCGTTTTGTGTGATGAAATAGCTTCAATAACACCAAAATAACACAAAAGTGTGAAACTTGATGATCCAAAGCACTCAAAACAGTTATGCGAGAATGACACCCACTTAATAAAACCTAGTTCAAAAACTATGATCCACGACAAAGTTTGAAACTTTTGCCAAAACAAGTATTTTAACACCTTAAAACGTTGAAAGTACAAGAATCTTGGATTAAAAAGTGTAAAAACAAGTTTTAAGAGAGCCAAAGAATGCGTTATCTTTACGCCGTAAGACCCAAAACCAAAACTTCAAAACAAACGAGTACACCCAACTATTTGGCGATTGATACCACTGTTAGGTCACTAGTTTTACAAACACAAGTATTATAGAAAGGAGATGAGGCGATTGAACATGTTATCACACACACACACACGTATAAAGAAACCGGTTAAGCATAGAGGCGTGAATGAAAAGAAAACATGAACAACCAACCCTTAAATGAGGGTTTACAAGGGTATTTATAGGAGGGAAGCTAAGGCAACACTCCTAGTTCCCATCCTTTCTTATATGGGCTTGGGCCTAAGCTTATGGGCCTTCTACATAAGCTAGACCTTAAACAAACATAAAGGCCATAATAAAGCTACCTATTACATATGAAATATAAATACTTGAAATACTGTTTAGGAGTGATTCCAACAATTACGTACTCTAAGAGTTCCTGAGATCGTTTGGCATCCATGCAGGCATAGGCAATAGTACTATCCAAAGGTTTTTCTATTCTTTCATCTTCAACTATCTCACGGAGACCTTTCAAACTATCCTTAAGGTATGAGAGATATGTTTTATGTGTAAGTTCATTATTCCTAATGGGCGGGGAATATATAATATATCGATAGCATACTTATTACAAGCGTAAACCTTAGGAATGTAATATTTGCAAATAGGATTGGCAATTTTCCTTTCACCTCACGCTCGATTCTCAATATCGTTAAGTAAAGAAGTTATCTTTTCAATGTGTTTATCATGATTAACTTTGAATGAATCACATAACTCTTTGTTTTGATCATTAACCTTGAAATTTCACTTTAAAACAATCATTTTCCTTTTCAAGTTATCAATAATGTTTTGAAGTTAGAAATTTTGAGAATCTAAAGGTATGCATTCGGAACCTGAAGAGAATGCTTAGTAACAATATAAAACACATCTTGAGTCAAAGTGTCAAGAGTCAAAGCATTCTTTGTTGGGATATAGAAAGTTAAAGTGTCAAGAAGCATCAAGAAGTCAAAGCATCGCTAAAGAAGAAAGTCAAAGCATCGCCGATCATCAAAGTATCGCATGTTTAAAAGGACTGCTATGCAAAATCGTTAAGGATTATATTGTAATTCTAGAATGTTCTAAGTTTAAGTTTAGTATTACTTGACGACAAGGAATAGAATTGTAAACCGACTAGGTTATCCTTAAGCCTATAAAAGGACCCCTAGATTGGCATTAGATATCAATACGCATTATTAGAGTTTATTAAGTTCGATATTAGAGTTTTAGAGATTGTTAGTGAATCTGTATCAAGGTGTTCGTAGTTTTAATATAATAGTTAAAGTTAAAGTTAATTCTTCTTAGCTTTGTTAAGTAAATTTCGATACTTAATAGAGTTAGTTCGGTGTTTCTTTGTTAGCAACTTAGGATTTATCCGAGGTTACTAAACCCTTACAAGCTATATAAGTTAGTTTGGTTAGAGTACATCGATCCAAAAAGTGGTATCGAGCTTGTGTGGAAACTCGATTAAGAAGAAACCCTTAAAACCTAGTTAACAACAAACCCTAAAGATGTCGATCAAGTCGCACCACCACCATCCATCACCTCACCCGTAATACCTATTATCAAGAAGGAGAGTACGATCTATGGAGCATGAAGATGAGGCAAGACATTGCCATTACGCACCATGCACTATGGAATGTAATTGTCAATGGTAATGAAGTTGTTGCAGATCCCAGAGATTTCCCGGACAACCTAAACCACCCAAGGTTGTCTTGCCAAGAAGAACAATAAGAAATCAAGAAAAGGCTCTCAACATCCTATTGTCTCGCTATCCCCGATGGTCACCTACTCAAATTCCATGATGCTAAGGATGCAAAACAACTATGGGTCGCTCTCAAGACTAGATTTGGAGGAATGATGCTTCCAAGAAGATGCACATAAACTGTTGAAGCAACAGCTTGAAACTTTCATCGTTGGTGAAAGAGAAGGTCTTGATGTCGCCTATGATAGATTCCAAAATCTCCTTAGTATGCTAGAGTTATACAAGGCGAGGTATCTCGTTGAAGATGCCAATATGAAGTTCTTAAGGAGTTTGCCATCGACATGGCATGTGATTGCTACTATGATCGAGGACAACCCGGTTTGGACACTATGGACTTTGATGATCTCTACAACCATCTCAAGGTGTATGAGCATGAGATGAATGGCCAAACAAGTTCAAAGTCTCACAAGATAGCTTTTGTGTCTTCTCGAAAGAGAGGCAAGATTTCCACTAAAAGTATCGCTACCCTACTCAAAGCATCTGCTTCCCAAAGCACGGATATCCCGCTCATTCTATCACAACCATGACCAACCCCACATCATCACCTACAAACACCATCCATTTCGATGAAGTCGTATGCTCATTCTTTGCTCACCAAGCCACTTTAATTGTTACTTATGAAGAGGATTTGTCACAAATTGAAGAGGATGCTCTTGAAGAAATTGATATCGTGGCAAGTTGCTATGATCATCGCTAGGATCAAGAAGTTCATGAAGAAAACAGAAGAGGCATTGACTTCAAACCCAAACAGGTATCACCTTTGACAAGTCAAAGATTGAATGCTTTAATCACAAAAGATCGACACTTTGCAAGGGAATGCAAGTTTGCTAAATATCGTGCAAACAGATGACCGACAAACCTAAGCTTGAACTAAAGGAAATCCCTATAATCGAAACAAAAGCTTTGGTTGCTCAAGAAAATCTATCGAGGTTGACCGAGGCCGAGTTTGATGATGAACCAAGAACCTATTGTATGGTAGCAGTGGAAGAATCACTAGAAGAGTTTGATTGGAGCACAACCTTTGATGAGGAACCCGGACATGCCGCTTTGGAATCCGAGATGGTCTAGGAAGCTTTGATTGGAGCATGGAGAATGAAGATGAACCTGCTCGCTTGCTATGGTAGCTACTTCACCAAGTTTACCCTATCTCTCGAGGTATGCTCTAAGTGTCATAATTTTTATCAAAAGTGCTTAATGATTATGTAACCGAAAGAGATAACTATAGTAGGGCTAGGTCGAGGTAGTCGGTTATCAAATCACTTTAGAATCAATGGAAGCCAAAATTATAACACATGAAAATAATGAGATGGCTTGGGCGTAAAAGTATGAGCAACAGGATTACCAATTAAAACTAAGTGAATGGAAGTTAGGATGTAAGATTTCGAGATTGAAAAGTCGACTAAGGAAAGGGATGAATTGTTAGAAAATTTTGTCATTGGGGACAATCTGGTCTTTCTCATGTTAGTTATGTTGAAAAATGAGAAGAGCTTACATTAGAACCGGACTAGGATTTGGTATGGACTTTAGTAGCATAGAGGAAAACCCACCTAGTGATGAGAACCAACTTGATTTTGAGGATATAACAACTAGTGATGATGAACTCATCAATTATGTAGATAACACATCTAGTGATGAGGAATCAATTAGTCAAACACCTCTAGAATTTAAGAAAGACAATGGTTATCATGCGCCCTCATCCCACCGGTAGTTTTCAACCACTTAGGTAGATGTTTCTCGCTTTGGAGTAGACAACTTAGAGTTTAGGAAGAAGCTTAAAGGTAAATCTAGTTCAAACCCCAAAAGAAACACTTGAAAACCTAAGGTTGATGATGTTAAGAGTCAAGCAAGACCTTCAACTCAAAGTATCGCTACACGATCGCAAGACTTTAAGAAAACCTTTTCAAAATAATGCTAAACCTTTTGGGATAATTTTGGTCAAAACAGCCATCATTCACCAAAAGACAGGATACTTTTAATCATAGACCTAAAGGAAGAAATTTTGGGAGTATGGGTCAAAATTGTGTTTTGTTTGTTATAGTCCCGATCATCTCGATCAAGGACTCGTGACTTTCACTCGAATACCTAAGCAAATTCCCAAAGACAAGATCCGCCAACCAAAACCAAGGAGAATAAACCACCGAATCATTCACATAGGGTTAACCACAACAATTTCTCACAAGACCATAGGTACCCTCACCGAGAAGATCTTTTCAAAATCACCAAGATCTTCTCAAAGTATCGCTAGATTTTCAAACAATCAAGGTATCGATAGCACTTTTGGAATGGAAGCCCTAGGAGATCTAATTACTATCAATCTAGAAGACGCTTCAACTCAAAGAAAGTAGCTAGATCATGGGACTCTACACCAAAAGTTAAAACCAAATGGGTTAAGAAAGAAAGTATCGATGGGGAACAAACAAGATTTTCAAAGAAGTGTGAGTGAAACAGAGATTTTGTTGAAAATAATAAAGAGAACTTGGATGAAAAGAGATTTTATTGAAAACCAACACAAGTTTTTGAACAACCAAAGATAATT
This sequence comes from Chrysanthemum lavandulifolium, assembly GCA_022545495.1. Taxonomy (NCBI): domain Eukaryota; kingdom Viridiplantae; phylum Streptophyta; class Magnoliopsida; order Asterales; family Asteraceae; genus Chrysanthemum; species Chrysanthemum lavandulifolium. The sequence goes on from CM040240.1 coordinate 264,304,528, forward strand.
GATCATGTGCTTAAAGATAGTGGGAATTACATACTTAAAGAATTTAAGTATGTAACTCCACAAGGGAACACAAGTCAAGAATGGCTTGGGTTCCTAAAATTAACTAACTATTTTATCTTTGTATGTGGCAACCCGTAAGAGGAGCTTAAAGATCATCTAATTGTGGATAGTGGTTGCTCGAAGCATGACAGAGACAAAGAGATTTCACGATTTTAGATCTTATTGTGGAGGAAGAGTTGCATTTGGGAATGATGCTAGTGGAGGAAGAATAATCGAAAAGGAACTATCAAGGCAGGAAGCATAGATTTTGAGAATGTTCGTTATGTGAAGGAACTCAAATTCAACCTTTTGTCAAGATCTCGATCCGTGACAAGAAGCACCCCGTGTTATTCATCGACACGTAATGTCTCATTCTTTCCCCGAATTCAAGCTTGTTGATGATAACTTGGTAGTACTGAAAGTACCAAGAACTAATGATGTGTACAACCTGAATATGAAGAGTCTTCACTCTTCTGGAAGAGCAACTTGTTTAGTAGCAAAGGCAACACTTGAAGAAGCACATCAATGGCACATAAGATTAGGCCATGTAAATTTCAAGAATATCAACAGGTTGGTCAAATGAAATTTAGTTAGAGGTTTACCTTCCAAAACATACAGGAATGATCACTCATGTTTGGCGTGCAAGAAAGGTAAACAGCACAAAGCTTCATGCAAGAAGATTGAGGAAAGGACCATTAGAGAACCTTTGAGTCATTGCACATGGATTTGTTTGGACTGTTTCGTTGCTAGTCTAAACAAGAAGAAGTACCGTCTGTTGTGATGATGATTGCGAGATTTAGTTGGGTCTTTTTTGGGTTTTAAAGATGAAATGTTTGATGCTATTCATGATCTCATAATAGCCCTTGAAAATCAATTGAGACTCAAAGTAAGAGGTATTAGATGTGACAATGGGACCGAATTCAAGAACAAGCTTATGGATGAATTTTGTGCCAAGAAAGGGATCAAGAGGGAGTTTAGTATTGCTAGAACTCCACAAAGATAATGGTGTTGCGAAAGAAAGAACAGAACTTTGATTGAAGCAACAGTAACAATGCTTGCGATTCTTTATTACCTATTCAATTTTGGGCTAAAGTCGTAAGTGTCGCTTGTTATGTGTTGAATAGAGTATCATCACTAAACCTCGATGAAGACACCTTATGAGTTGTCGATGGGAAACAAACCCAACATTCGATTTATGAAGCCTTTTGATGCCCTCTAACTATTCTCAATACAATTGATAACTGGGAAAATTTGATGGCAAGTCGAAGAAGGATATTTATTGGGATACCGCATCAACAAAGAAAGGATTTAGAGGTACAATGTAGTCACCAAGAAGGTTCAAGATTGTCTTCATGTTGAATTTTAGAAGATCAAGAAAATCGGAAGGGTAAAGGTCCCGATTGGATGTTTGATCTTGAGGTTTTGACTCCTTCTATGAATTATGTTCCGTTAGAGAAGAAAATCAAGTTGTTTACACGTAAGAAGATTTACAAGACATTGTTCATGGAGTCAACATTAGACCGATGTTGTTCTCGATGAAGAACCTATAACTGCCGAGAAGGAGAAAAGTACCGATGCACCAAAATCTTCATTATCTCGTCAAGATCAAGCTATACAAGATGAGCTTAATAGATGCTTTTTCAAGATGTAGTAGCACAATCTTATGATGATGATCAAAGAAGAGCTTATGAAGAAACAAAGAAAAGGGTAAGTCTACAGAACACCCTCACAAGATTTTGATCACAAGATTTTAGATCAAAGTATCACGCACCTATTGACAAGACTTTTGATGGATGATCCTACCATGCCCGGTTTAGAAGATACCGATGATGAATTTGAAGATGAAGGTATTTTCTCGATTCCAATGAAGATGCCGATTTCACAAATTTGGGTGATAATCTTGAAGTTCCACAGACTCCTATCTTAAGAGTTCATAAGAATCATCCCATCGATCAAATCATTGGACCTTCTATTCGGAGTGCTTACAAGGACCAAAGCTAAAGGTTTTTCTAAACCACATAATGCTTTACTTAGCTTTGTCTATAAACAGAACAGGCTGAATCATAAGGATCACCAAACATGCTTATTCACTTGCTTTATCTCTCAAGAAGAACCCAAGAATATAGCTCAAGCATTAACTAAAGAGAGTTGGGTTGAAGCCATGCAAGAAGAACTTCTTCAATTCAAACTTCAAGAAGTCTGGGTATTATGTGATCTACCAGATGGCAAGAAAGTTATTGGTACAAGATGGGTTTTCAGAGTCAAGAGAGATGAAAGAGGGAATGTTATCAAGAACAAGGCAAGGTTAGTTGCACAAGGATACAAACAAGAAGAAAGAGTAGATTATGATGAAGTATTTGCTCCTGTAGCAAGGATTGAAGCCATTCGAATATTCCTTGCTTTTGCATCATATATGGGATTTCAGATTTATCAAATGGATGTCAAGAGTGCCTTTCTTTATGGTACTATTTTAGAGGAGGTCTATGTTAAACAACCTCCTGGTTTTGAAGATCCTACACATCCAAACAAAGTCTACAAAGTTGTTAAGGCTCTTTATTGTCTTCATCAAGAACCTAGAGCTTGGTATGAAAGGCTCTCCACTTTCTTATTGCAACATGGTTACAGGAGGGAGCTATTGACAAGACTTTGTTTATCAAGAGAGATAAGAAGGATATCATGCTGGTACAAGTTTATGTAGATGATATCATCTTTGGAGCTACAAAACAGTCCATGGTGAAAGAGTTTGAGCAAATGATGCAACATGAATTTCAAATGAGTTCAATGGGTGAATTAACTTTATTTTGGGGCTTCAAGTTAAACAACAAAGGAGGGAATTTTCATAAGTCAAGATAAGTATGTCTCGACATTCTTAAGAAGTTCAATTTTGATGCTATGAAGCCACCACTACACCTATCAAGTCTATCAACTCATTGGGCAAGGATGAAGATGGTCAACCTGTTGAAGTCAAGTTGTATGATCTATGATTGGTCGTCTTATGTACTTAATCGCATCTAGGCCCGATATCATGTTTGTTGTCTGTTTATGTGCAAGATATCAAGTCTCACCTAAGGTTTCCCATATGAATGCAAGTGAAGAGAATTTTAGTTATTTGAAACAACAACCTAAGTTAGGGTTGTGGTATCCAAAGGATTCACCTTTTCACTTGGAAGCTTTTTCAGATAGTGATTATGCAGTGATAACTATGATAGAAGATCAACCACCGGAGGATGCCAAGATCTTGGAAGAAGATTAGTCTCATGGCAATGTAAGAAGCAAACTATTGCAAAGAACATCATCCACCAAGCGTAATATATGGTCGCCGTAAGTCGTTGTGGACAAGTCTTGTGGATGCGTAATCAACTTTGGATTATGGGTTCAACTTCAAGAATACTCCTATCAACATTGATAATGAGAGTACCATTTGCATTGTGAAGAATCTAGTTTATCATTCCAAGACCAAGCACATTCAGATTAGGCATCACTTTATCAGAGATTGTTATGAGCATAGGCTCATTAATGTTGTCAAGGTTCACACAGATGATAATGTAGCTGATCTACTCACAAAAGGATTTGATGTTTCAAGATTCAATCACTTGGTGGTGAGTATTGGTATGATTGATTACTAAGCTATCTTTAAGGGGAGGACTGATTAGTAAGATAGATAGTCCTATGCATTGCTTGAGGGGAGGCAATTCAATGCCTATTTGAAGTTTTTGCCATTGTGAAGAAGAGAATGAAAAAATACTGCTTTTTGGTTATATGAAAGTATCGCATCGAAAGTACCGCTTTGAAAGCATCACACGTGGAAAGTAATCGCTTGTCTTATCAACGCATCGCTCCAACGGTCAAAAGAGGGGTAAAATTCAAATAACGGTAACTTTGTTATTATGGGTCGTGATTTTCAAATCCTACCTATAAATAACTAACCTCCGATTTTCCTCTCATCTTTATACTTATCAATCTTTTCCATATTTCTCTCTTTCACATTAACTATTCATCAAATCACTTACTTTTGTCAACACCAAACAATGGCGAATCGCAATACGCTTCTAAACACAACATGGTAGCTAATTTGGATAAATCAAGCTAATGTCGCATTCCATGACATTATTGATTTTCTCACCGGATCTCCAATCGCTTATGCGCTTTTGGTGGAACCAGATGTTATTGAGCCATGGATTCAATAGTTTTGGGCATCGCTAGAACTCATATGGAGAATGATGAGTCATATATACAAAGCTAAAGTTGTTGGAAGGATTGTGAAAGTTAGTGAAGCTTCAATTTGAGAAGATCTATTATTTGATGATGAAGAAGGAGCTATTCGTTTTGATAAACAACTTATTTGGGATACGTTCAGAGATATTGGGTATGAAGGGTCTTTACAAGAATCAACATTTAAGAAACCCTTGTTTAGTCCACAATGGAAGTACTTGGTACATGTCTTGCTTCATTGTATTAGTTCTAAGAGTACTTCATGGGAGCAATTTGGTTCTAATATAGCATCTGCTTTAGTGGGTTTGGCTACAAATCGTATTTTCAATTTTTCAAGGTTAATTCTAGATGGTATGCTATCTCACATTTCTCATGGATCATGCTGGCTAATGTATCCAAGATTTATTCAAGTTTTATTGAATAAACAACTTCATGATGTACCAAAGCCTTCAAGCTTATTACCTGTTGTGGTACAACCTGCAAACATTTTCACCTTCATGGCTAGGAAGAGTGATAAGTTTATCGAAGGAATACTCCTTAACTACTTCAATGATGGAGATTGTTCAAGTAATTAGAGATGAAGTCGCTACAAGTGAAGAACGAGAAGGTATCGCATCATCTCAAGGTACCGCTTCTCAACATACCGCTTCTTCACAAGGTATCAAGACAAGAAGATACCGCAGCTTCACCTACACCATCTCCACAACATCTCGAACATGTCGACTCGTAACCGTAAATCAATCCACCATCATCTAAAGGAGATGCAGCGTAATACCTCCCGAGGATTGGTTCTTGATAATTATATTTTAACAAGAGAGTTAGTGAGATTGAAGAAAGCTATCAAGCTCAAGCTACACTTATCAAAGTTGAACACCAAGTTTAGACGATTAAAGTCTTTTATGGCCTCCGGTTCAACATCATCGATTATGGGTCAAGTCACAAAAGAGACAAGGAAGAAGTTTAAGAAGACTTCCAAAGGCAAAAGGTTCAACAACAATCTTCTATCCAATTGGGAGGAATCGAGCAAGATAATTTGAAAGAAGATGTGAGTTTCATGAAGAAAAGAAGATGAACCTCAAGGCATCAAGCACAAGTAAACATTGAAAGTATCGAGCCCGAAGAACTCAAGTTCAAAGCACCGTGTACAAAGTAATCGATGATCAAGGTGCCGGTGATCAAGGTACCGATGCTCTTCAAGGAACACATAGACAAGAGCCGACACACCAAGGACACTTAATTTTGATGAAGAAGTCGGTCCATCAACAATTCTACAAGAAGAAGAAGTCGACACACCCAAAGTAGTTCATACCGCAAGTGATGATGAGACAATTGTCGAGATATTACAAAGTATGACAAGACCAAGAGGTGTTACTATTCCATGGGTTCTTTCAAGAACAACCACAAGCTTCTCAACCATTGATAGATCCTAAAGACAAAGGTAAAGGTAAATTGGTTAAAACAAAGAAGAAGAAGCTCACTTTAGCTGAAATCAGAGCTATTGAAGTGGCCAAGAATGAAGAAGCTGCTAGGGAGCTACAAGCTAAACTTGATGTTGAAGTTGTTGTACAAGTAAAGGAACCTGAAGCTGTTATACCTAGAAGACCAATGAGTAAGGCTAAGGAAAGAAATGCTATGATGGCTTATTTGAAAAGTCAAGGGTATACTGGATTACAGAAGCTGAACTATTTTGAGATGAAATAGTTGTATGAATTGGTTCGAGAAGCTTATCAAAAGCAAGTTGATAGTATTAAAGATTTTAAAGATGATGATAAGCAAAAGAAGGATGATACTAAAAGAAGCTTAAAAAGAAAAAGAACAACTAAAGCTGAACAGTTATCAAAGAATATTGAGTTAAGATCAGATACAGTTGATGAGCTGAGAAATTACATAAGAGTTGTTGACTTTGAGAATCCTAAATCTAAAGATGTTGCGAAAAGAAATCAAAGATAACTACTTTTGAAGTTGTAGAATCACAACAAGATGGAGATTATCCGATGTTCCATAGAGAGGATGAAAGTTTGTAACATTTAATTTGCTATGGGACATATTGCACATTATTAGCAGAGAGGATTTGTGGCATTTATATCAACTAGTGCGAGACTATTTTGAACACATTCCATCGAAGGAATTGGTCTAGTATTGCTTGGAGATCTCACAACTATCCGGGAAACAGAGGAAACAAGTATCGATGCTATATGGAATAATCAAGAAGTATGGGAGATTAATATGGAGATACTTTGATGAACTGAGTGCATGTTTTGGAGCTAGAAGATGGAACCATGATCCATATGTTAGTAGAAAGAAGATATCCACTCACATCGATCTTATGAGAAGAATGCTAGATCATGGAATGGAAGTGGAAGAGAGAATGAAACAACACCGATGGTCATTGAATTATTCATCAAATGGACCACTATAGTCGATGATGATACATAAATACCGGTATGATTTTTAATCAGAATTTTTGATAAATCAAGATTTTATTCAGTATCACGATCAAACAAGATTTTAATCAAAGTATCGCTTAAAGAGACAAAACCGCTAATGATTTTGAAAGAAATTTTTGTTAAAAATATTTTGAAACAATGGATAAAAGCAACAAATGGTTTTGAGATGGTTATAACAAAAGGTTATCAATCCACCATGTTTAACAAAAGGATTGGCTAATCCATGAGCAAACGGCTCGTAAAGATATCTCAAACCGTTATATAGTTGACAACTTGCTAATAAGTTGTATGGTAATCAACTCACCATATCAAGAAATGTAAAGAGTTGGCTAGCCCACAAGAAAAATGGCTTGTGGTAAAGGCGTGGAAAACCATTTATATGATAATTAGTTCACCATGATTGCAAGAACTAACTAGTCCAAAAGGGTACGGCTTTTGGTAAAGACAAAACAAACTGTTGATAGATGATGATTTGCTAAAAATCATATGGTTATCAATGTACCATGGTCTTACACATCTAAACAATTGGCTACTCCAGAGTTAATGGCTTTGGTAAAGAGACATCAAAACCATTAAAAATTTCAATGATTCACCTCTCACAAGAGTTTACACACCTGGAAGTGATGAGAATAGATTGAAACTTAAATGAACTGATGTACATATTATCATATGTTGCTGAAAAAGATGGAGCTTGCTGATTGTTGCTGTAAAGGATTACATATAGAGACTACTTTGATGATGATTATACAAGCACAAATATTACAAAGACAAAATCTGAAGATAAAGATACAATCCTTGAAGACAAAGATGTTAAAGATACAAATACAAAGGAACTTGAAATCAAACAAATAGAATTCAAGTTAGGGGAGGATTGTTGGGATATAGAAAGTTAAAGTGTAAAGAGTCAAAGTGTTGAAGAAGTCAAAAGTCAAAGCTAAAGAAGAAAGTCAAAGCATCGCCGATCATCAAAGTACCGCATGCTTAAAAGGACTGCTATGCAAAATCGTTAAGGATTATATTGTAATTCTAGAATGTTCTAAGTTTAAGTTTAGTATTACTTGACGACAAGGTTTGTAATTGTAAACCGACTAGGGTTATCCTTAAGCCTATAAAAGGACCCTAGATTGGCATTAGAGAATACGTTTAAGTGCATTATTAGAGTTTATTAAGTTCGATATTAGAGTTATTAATTGTTAGAATTTGTATCAAGGTGTTCTAAGTATTAATAAAATAGTTAAAGTTAAAGTTAATTCTTCTTAGCTTTGTTAAGTAAATTCGCATACTTAATAGAGTTAGTTCGGTGTTTCTTTGTTAGCAACTTAGGATTTATCCGAGGTTACTAAGTCCTTACAAGCTATATAAGTTAGTTTGGTTAGAGTACATCGATCCAACATTCTTGCTCAAAACCCTTTCCCTTCAAGAATCCCTGTTGGTGTGATTTCTTCTTACATGTTTTCTAAATCAACGAATAGTTGGTATACAACATATAGGCTAATTAAGGTCTTACTTTTAGTGGGGAGAGTTCTAGGCACTAGATGCATTGGTGTATTTGTAGGATACACAGTAGCAGGGGGTACTTTCTTAAGAGGAGGGATCTTTTCAATAAGTTCTTCAGCTTTTTGCTTATCCATGTCTTTCTTCCAAAAAACTTGTTCTAGTGTTAATAGTGTTTGAGGTCTAAACTTGTTTAAGGCAATCCAATTTTTCTTAGTGTAATCATGGGGTTTAGGTGTTATGTTATACTTGATGCACCAAGGATCATTTGATTTCTTATCAGATTTCACTCTCTTGATTTCTTCCAATTGTATGTCCTCCTCAGTGCACTAAGCATAACTAGGTTTCTGTCTAGGTTTAAGAATCTCATTGCCATCATAGATTACATTTTGGGATGCTCTAGCAACTTTTCCATACTCGGGATTGGGTACCTCTATAAGGGGGGTGCTATGTTTATCGCTTAAGACTCTATGCTTAGTGATCATGTGAAGCAATCAATGGTATTCCCTTTACGCGTACAACTTATTTTCAAGCTTGTTTTCAAAGTTTTAGATTGGAAAAGTCATTCAAAAGTTTTGATTCCTTAGCATTAAATTCTTGTTTAAGCACTTTAACATTATCTTGGAGTTCTTGCTTTTGCTTAACAGTTTTAGAAAGCTTTTCTTGTAAGGAGTTTAACTCTTGTTTTAACACTTCTTCTCTAAAATTACTTTTTCTAATAATTGTACGCATTTGGTTATCCATTTCCTGCTCACGGGTAGTTAACTCAAACTTAGCACGTTGTTCATAAATGGCAACTTGTTCTTTATAGGCATTCAGTTCAGAGATAAACGAATCATCAAGGGAACATGCAGTGTATTCATCAAAAACATAGTCATCCTTGACTGCAGAAGATGTATCACTTGGTAGAATCTCACTTTTACTTTGAATCACATATTGATCATATGGGACAATATTACTATCACCCACATTATCTATATCTGATTCATAAGATTCATGAGATTGTACTTTGCTATGTATCTCTTGCTCATCAACTTCATCGTATAGTTTTAATACCTCTGAAATGATTGAATCTTTGGATGGACCAGTCTGTTGTGGTGATGAGACCTTTGGAGAGACCATTGGTGAAATGTCGGCCATGAAGATTGTCAGGCGATGGGTTCATCATCGACATCGTAGTCAAATGCATCACACAAGAACTTGAAAGGCATTTTGATGATTGTGACCTATTTCCGAATTGGTCGCTCATCCACATCAAGATCATAGGTTTTGGCATTTCCTCAAGAAGAAAAAAGAACTCTTCTTCATCCAAAACCGCTCCACTATCCTAGGCTTGCACCAACAAAGATCTTGTCCACGAAATACTCGCATTTTGAGGCGTTTTAGAGATGTCCAGTTCCTTGCAATATGTCCTTCACCACCACAGTTATAGCACTTGATTGGCTTTCCTTGTCCTTGATTTGCATTCCTTCCACGGTGTTGATTAGCCACATACCCTCCACCTACTCCACCTTTTCCTTGTTCATATTGTCTTCCTTATACTGGTTGCACCATGATCTTACCATCTCTGACAATAGCCTGATTTTGTAGATTGGATGTAGTTCTGATCTCATTGTTAGTGTGTGGAGTGAGGTTCAGATTTTGCTTAACCATAAGAGCCAGTTGATTGATGAAATTTTCCATGACTGTGTTTGAGTTTGGAGGCTTCTATGCTGGATCAGGAATGAGCTTGTAGTTATCGTTACCAATTGGTATGACTTGGGAGGCTTTGGTGGTAATCCCTACATTGGTGTAGAATGGAATTGAGTCATTTGAAGAGCTTGCATCTCCATGATTAGATTTGAACTTTTCAAGAATCATTCGTTCAAACATAGCATGCTTCTCATTCTGAAGTAGGAATGCATACAATTGCTCATAGTTGGTGTTCCTTAATCCTTTGGTTAGCTTGACTGAGGTGACAAATTTGTGTCATTCGATTCATGTTGTTCACAAACTTTGAATTGAAATGAATATTTGGCATGGTCATTTTAATATTCCTCATATCATTCACAAGTTTGTGGAACCTCACATAGTATTCAATGATACTTTCTCCGTGGTTCATTTTGAAGTTCTCAAAATCATCATACAATTGAGATTCCCTGCCTTCTTTGGTCGGGTTGTAACTGCAGAGAAGATCTTAACATTGTCCCAAATTGCCTTGGCTTCATGTTGTGATTGATTAACTTGTAGATGTCTTTTGGAAAACTCAAGTATAATGTTTGAAGCCCGATATCAAGCATCATATCTCTTTTCTCCTTATCACCGAGCTCATCATACGCCTTTGGTCCGTCCAAACCTAAGATCATTGTACCATCCGCAGTAGCTTTCAAGTGTGTCTCTTGTAGTCTCAATTTGATAAGGTCCTTCATCAATTGATTTGAGAATGTTAACCCCACTTTCCTTTCCCAAACAAGACAACCGAATTCGTTGAGCCCATGAGTCATAATCGCCTCGCAAGCATAGGTGGACGAGTATCGATCCAAAGACTTGAATGTCTTCAAGAACAAAGAGATGATAGTGGGTACATTGGTAGACATGATTACAAATTCTACGGGATTTTAAAACTCTTTAATTAAACCGGGAAATAGATTCTTTCACGTGATTTTACTAAATCAAGAGAAAACCGTAAAACGTAATACAAAGAAAACACTAAATCGCTCAAAGAGACAAATCGCTTTGATAAGACAAATCGCTTAACCAATCAACTCGCTTCAATAAGCAAGTCGCTTAACCCAACAAACCTCTTAAAATGACAAGTCGCTTAAAATGAACAAGTCGCTTGAAGTGACAAATCGCACAAATAAAACAAATCGCTTAAACTAACAACTCGCTTAAATAAGCAAGTCGCTGAAAAATGACAAATCGCTTCCCCGCACAAATCGCACAAGTACAGCCACTACCCGGACAAATCGCTTAAATATGTGATTTGAAGCAGAGATGATCAAACCATGGCTCTTGATACCATTTGTAACATATTGGATTTCACAAACACATCAAACCATGATACTAAGTGGCGTACACAATAGGTTTTAGAGAAAGAAAGTTAAGAGGTTTGGGAACTTAGTGAGAGAAAGTTTTTTATGAGCTTCAACCTCTACCTTGGGAGGTAGAGGTATTTATAGTACTACATAAAACGCCACCCACGGGTCCGTGGATCGCATACAAGAGGTAAAGACCGTCCGTCCTCCACGGTGTTACTTAACTAAATACTAATTAACATTAAAAAACTACGACTAGTTGCTTTCTAACGATTACATATACTTGAGGTGACCGACACTTTAACGACTGGATTTTCTAAATCCTAACAATCTACTTTACTTATTGTCATAATACATAACCGTTTTCATTTTATTCGGTTATTTTATGTCCATTTTTATCCGTTTTGACCTAGATAATAAAAACGGTTTTTATCCGTAATATTTTCTGTCCGTTTTTATCCTTTTTTATCCATTTTGACGTGGATAATACAAACGATTTTTATCCGTTTTCATCCGTTTTTATCTGTTTTTATCCGGACGATTAAAATGAAAACGGATAAAATGGACGATTTACTAAAACGGATAAAACGGACGTAAAATAACCGAATAAAATGAAACGGTTATGACATGACAATAAGTGAAGTAGATAAAGATAATGAGTTTTTTCAGAAAGACGTTATGAATTTATAAATTTTTTCTTTTAATATCAATTGGGAAATTTGCACTTCTGTGAACTAAGATGACACTTATTTTAAATTTGATTCAATTTTTTGATATATTGCTAAAACTATGATTTTCTTTTTTTTAAATACCAAAATTCCCTACTATTGTGCACTTAGATATATTTAATAGATGATAATAGATGATAATGTTTCCTCTCTTGTTCCGGTTAACTTGGACGTATATAAACTAAACTAAGCGTCGCGTGGGTGTATTTTTGTCTCTTCAATTTTGTTTAAAGCAATGGTCCTAGCCCATATAAAATATGTCCCTAACAGTCTCATATATTTGTGTTTTCTTTAAAACAAATGAATGTATTTTCTCTGTTGAGGTTATTTGACAAAAAGAGTCTTTTGACAAAAATAATCCTTAACGATTTCCGGTCCCTTTCAAATTGATTGAGACAAAATGTATTTGCTTGATGTGGCACTACAAAATGGGTTTGGCTTAAGTTACCGTATCCATTGCTCTTATGCTCGCTTGGTTGTATTATTAGCTTGAATAATTAGTGTTAGTATGTAGGGTATGGATCTAGTGAGAAGAGAAATTGAAATGAGAAGAATGAGAAAAAATATTAGGCACACATTTTAAATGAGGAGAGAAATATATGAGATGATCTATATTTTCGGTCTGTTGAAAATGTCTTGCACGCGCTTTTTCTCACTCTTCTCATTTTAATTTTATTTCTCATCTGATCATTACTCTTAGTATGTATAAACTATATAGCCAATGTTTATTAGTTTCTAGATTAATCTTTAAGTGATTATATATATTGTAAATAATGTTTTATGGAATGACAAGCAAATCATTAATTCCAACAGGGATACCTAATGCTTTTATGTAATTTATGTGATTTATCATAGTTTTTAGCATTGATGGACAATTTCCGCTCTGGACAATTCCCCAACCAATTTTAAACATCCCGCGATTGGTTGAGACGTGAGTATGTATGAAACTTTTATGTATAAAAAAGATGGTCACACGACATAGGATAGCAACGAATATTTTTATCACAACACAAAAATTAAGTTGAGAATATAAGTACTTCATATAAACAACCATCAGATAAGTTAACCTTAATAACAACTTAAAGCCACGATTGTCAAAATAAGGTTACCAACAAAATGGTTCGGGTTTTTTTCTCTTTTCTTATAAGCATGGTTTCAATCTTTTAGGTGACTAATTTATATGGCTTGAATCCTTTGCCACACTGATTGAAACCAAGTAAAATCCTTATTACTATATATATATAACAAGGATTGCCCCGAAACCGCCGCAACATTTTATATTTATTGATATACCTGTTGAAAATTTTTACCAACCCAAATGCGTACAAAAATCTTATCCCTTGTATACGAAATAACACGTTCGCTTTTAAATTGCAACGACGCAGATTCTCCTAAAATTTTACTGTATTATAAAAAAAAATTGGATACAGAAATCTTACCAATCCAAATGTGTAATGAGACACCAACCCAAATAGGACCGACACCACTGCTCAAAATCCTGATTGCAATGGCACTTCCAATCAGGTCCTGAATATCAGCCGCTGGCAACGCTATATCTGCCATAAACAAAGCCATACAACTCCAATTAACTGAACCTCATAAACTAACAAAATAAGCTAATACAAACACCCCCTTACCTTTACTTTTACTAAACTCTCTGTAACCATGCACCATCACACAACCGCAGTAGATTATCATTAAACAACCAATAACACCACTGCAATTGAGCCCCCAAATCCATGGATCTCAATTGCTCCGAAGACCCTAAATGGCCACTAAAATCTGAAAACTAAAATATTGAACCTGATTCAATACTTCAAGTTTAAAAAAAACTAAAAATTAAAATTACTTACACATCTAACATTTACCTTGAATATTACTATAAAAAAAGATACGTATTTTTTTTAACTATGTAAGAATTAACCTCATATACCCTTCGTCTATCGTCATACACACCTAATTTATTTCTTATTAGAGAAGAAAAGAAAAAATTAAATAGCAAAATCATATACAGCAATGAATACCTCATTAGCCATGACATTTGATCCACGTGTAGAAAAAGACAACCGCTACATACATGCAACAACTATTCTACAGCTATTCTTGCTAAAACTACTATTTGAAATCCAATTCCAACAGCCAGAAACCTTACGATAGACAATACTACGGTTATGAGCTTTTATGTGAATTTCTAGAATATCATACACCTGCAGTTTCTCTTGTGAATTAAATTCCTCACCTCTTTTTGTTTTTTCTTTTGATTCAAACTCCTAATGTTCAAGCATCGCCTAAACGTGTCCTTTTTCAGTTACCCTTTTCAAGTACGCGAGTGCTGTTTCTATCCTTGCTCGACTGAAGTACTCTATCTTTAAAGTTATGAATGGTAAAAGAGCGCATAAGTTTAGCATGCATTATCTTAGGCACGTTTTTTTGTACGTAATATGACGATGTTGGTTCAAGGCATTACTTACCGTTCCTTACCTGAACATTGCGTCCGAGTTCCCTTAATCAACACATCGATTTATGAACGAAAGTAGTTCTTCAGCTGCAGGAAACCAATTAATTATCAGAAACCTGCCAACGTCTAGAAGAAGTTCAATTATGTCTTTAAGTGTTTACACCAGCGCGTTCGGTACCTTGAGTTCATCTTTTTGACCTTCACCCTTATTAAACGACATAGATGTGACATAAAAAGAACATACTAAAAATCAGTGTCTTGCCCCAAAAATAAAATAAAATAAGTTAGAATCTAATAAAAGCACAACCTGCAACCTTTCCTCAGGTTCCAAATGCATGTTCATTTCTTCAAACATAACCTAGGACACACGCAGTTGCAGTACAATACATGATTAGGTTCAGATCTGTATACAATGATCATCTCACAAGTGACAGAAGTATCTTAACCCCGCTTTGGCTACCGACGACATCAAATAAGCGCGCAAACTGAAGCACTTCAGTTAGCAGGATACATACACACACCGAATACTGCGTAAACATACGCTTATTTCTCACGTAATTAACACTTTCACTAACACGTTACAACTCATAGAAATATATGAATAATGATAAAAAATGAGGCTCAGATATATGTATACAATAGCGATACCAGGAAACCAACATGGCTGCAGCCACATATTTGATGTGACTGCCCTGCCAAGATACGGGCCAAGTAAATGTATACGCAATGGTCGGCATATTATCATCATCGCCTATAGAAAGGGGGAAGGTTCAAATTCATGTATACAATAGCATCACCAGGCGACGAACGTGGCCCGCAAGAGTATTTCAAAACTCGAAACGATAGGCATGTTGCCGTTTTGTGATCCTAATTATATATATATTAATTTGAGGATACAAAACGCCGCTAGAGGTGTCGCAAGGCTAACGCGTTTCAAGTCAGCCCAACTGGTCAGTCCATTGAAGGCCATGTGCTAGAAACTTATACCAGCTGCTGCTTTCTTCCATTTATTGTTATCACGCCCACCGCCTTTCACTGTCTGGCTCTCTTTTTGTCAACGTAGGTTTGAATCAGAACCTATGAATTGAAAGACACTCTTAATTAATAAACTATAAATGGGCCAAAGTTACATGAAATTTATATAAATAAGTTTGAGGGTGAAAAACTGTTTTGCAAGCACTGAGTCTGATTAACAGTTAACGCTCAGTTCTCGAGTTTTTAGGGAAAGGAAATGGAAAAGAATAGGAAAAGGAAAAGAAATGGAAAAGGAAAGTAAGTGTTAGTTGTTATGTTTTTGAGATAGAGGAAAGGAGCAAAGGAAAGAATCATAATGATGTTTTGGTGAGAGGAAAAGGAAAATAAGGTGGTCAAATTACATATATGCCCTTTAATTATTAATGTCAAGTGTTTTAAAAAGGATATATTAGTCTTTACACAATATATGATTCCGTTTCCTTTCCCTTTCCTCCCAAAAGTGGGAGGAAGATTTACTTATCAAATCTTCCTCTCTATTTCCTTTCCGTTTCCCTTTCCTCTTTTAAAAAAGACTCAAGAACACAAAAAACTTTCCGTTTCCTTTACTTTCCTCTTCCTTTTGGACTCGAGAACTGAGTGTTAATGACACAACATTAAATTACTTATAATAGTAGAATTACTGATATTTATCAACATCTGCATATTTCAATGTTTCTCGCATAAGCCTGCCATCAGCCTTGTACCATAACATGCACAATTTTTATATTTTATTGATAGAGGCTAATGATAATATATTATCCAATTAAAGCTAGAATCTGAGATCGACTTACCTTTATGACAATCTTGGGTCCAGTCACATCTTCAAAACGAATTGCATAACGACCATCTCACCATCTCGCAATTCCAAACCCTCTAATGCCACCTAGTTGTTTCCATCATGGTCAACACCTTCATAATCAAGTTCCCGACGTTAATACCATAGAAAGTCATTCAAATTTATAAGGATTTCCAAATAAGAAAAGATTGGTACCTCCTTAGCATTAGGATTCGCGGATAGAGCACGCCGTTCTCCTGGATTATTGATTGTTGGACTTCCACTCCCACCGATTGCATACATCTCCCACTGTGAATACACATTGGTAACGACATGTATAGACCATTTCCTTCACCAATTTTACCACATGTAGATACATTGAGGTGACTCTTACCAATATCGGAAGCAATAGAAGGACTTTCAAATGTAGAAAGCTTGTTTGTGTGTAAACTACTACGACCCTTTCCTTTTCGTTTATTAATAACTGTGACAGCAACCCACAGTGTATCAGTATTAGGTGAAGCGCCAAGCCCGTTAATACGCAGATAAACAATGACTTTACCAAGCCCGTTAATACAAATAAGGTGAACCCCATAAATGATATTGGGTACTTCTGTTAAACCAAACCACGTAATGGGTTGAAGACGATCCAACGATGTAGCGCACTTCTGATCGAGTAACGTTTCGAGTATCGTTGGTTGGAACAATGTATCGAGTATCAAACCCATGATCGACTGACGTTACATGAAACAACGTAAGGGTTGGGTACCAATGATAGCAGAAGTATCCAACTTGATGATAACAGAAGTGTCCAACGTGATGCAGGCGCTCCATTGGTACCAATGATAACAGAAGTATCAAACCCATCATCGAGCAACGTTACATGAAACAACGTAAGGGTTGGGTACCAATGATAACAGAAGTCTCCAACTTTATGATAACAGAAGTATCCAAAGTGACACAGGCGCTCCGTTGGTATCCAACCTGATGATAACAGAAGTTTCCAACCTGATCAGTAACGTTACTCGAGTAACAATTGTTGGAAATGTATATATTTCTGAACATGTGAATGTCCGGATTCGAACTCGTGACCACGGGATTGCACACATTAGCGAATGAGAATTAAAGTTAATAATTAATGTTTATGTTTACGATTAATTATTGCACATTAAGTCCGGTTAACGATCGTTAAGTATTTAATGGAAAAATGACTAACGACCGTTAAATGAAAAGAGAAAGGACTAGAAATGGAAAACTTGGAAAAGTTATGGGTTTGGCTTTGGGCTTTCTACATGGCCGGCCATATGGGGCTTTCAAGGCCTAATCCTAACTTGTTCCCAAAGTTTACCTACTAGTATATAAAGAGGTTAGGTTCTAGGGTTTCATACACTTGTGCATTGAATTAACCCTAGATCTCTCCTCTCTCTCTCTTGTCCCAATCGGCCGAACACCCCATTTGTAAGGGAGTTTGGTTTCGTTTTTCTTAAACGAGGACTTGTGTTAGATCTAGCAATCGCTTGATTCGTTGGTTAATTCGTGTGTACAAGAGCGTGGTTGTAAGACATTATTCTTACACCAATTAGTACTTCTTTGTTTTGCTTTGCTCGAGGGTTGTTTTGCTTTGCTCGAGGGATTTGACATTCGCAAGAGAGTGCGTTACGCATACTTTCGATTAATTAATTTATTTGTTATGATCTTAAGTCTTCCATTGTGTACTCTTGATGTCTTTATGTTTTATTGTATTTTATATATCATAAACTCAACAGTGGCATCACGAGCCTTGTATAACAAGTAATTAATTACTGAAACACATAATTAAAATAAACATGAATGTGTTATTTTTTGTATGCATAGATCTAGGGTTTGCAATCCTAAACCCTAATTTTTTATAGGGGGCGTTTATTTTGGTACCCTAATTAGGGTTTTGTAAACTAAAGTTTTAATTGGATTAGAAACCCTAAGATGCATGCAACTTTATGTGTATATGCGTAACTCTGTTTTAATTGCATTAATTGTTAAGTGTAATTTTATGTCCATGATAATTATCTGCATGTTTTATCATGGATCTGCTTTTATTGTATGTCTTTCTTGTTTAAGTGATATACACTAAATTTTGATAGATCTAAAATTGGGGAAGACCTCCATCATTATTAATTTAATAAGATTTATCAAAACGTTTGCATGTGGCTATTTGATATGCATGACTTTTATTTGTTATGCATTTATTGTTTATTTGTTTATTTTACAAATACTTGCTTGTTTGTTATGTGTAACAAGGGTATTTTACAAGAAAAATAAACCGACCTAAACAATGGTGAAACATGTATTTTAAGAATAGTAATCATAATCGTTTAATTGATTGATGACTTTGGTACAAATGAGTGAACAGCTCACCCATGAGAATGAACTAATAAAAGGGGTTTAAAGAAGTGCGCACATCGCACCGAAAGGATGTCTAAGGTTGTGCTTTAGCGCGTGCACAGTCCTCGCCCTCTGTAAGTTCGAATGGAGCTACTTAGTAAGTCATTAAATGTGCAAGCTCGTCTTAAGGCGAATTAGTGTTGATTCCATGCGCCACTTAGGTGGTAATTATCCGAAACACTAAGTGTTTACACTTATGCAAAAGTACGGTATAATGGATGATAATTAACACTAAATTCCTTGATTGGTGAAACCAATACCTCAATTAAAGTTTGATGATGAAAACTTAAACATTAAAACAAGATATAAATGTTTTAATAAAACCTATGTTACGAAGATGAATGCATGACATCTTTGTACATATTTGATTTAACATCAAAATTATTACCCTTTAATTTAAGTTATATGCCATCCAACGAAACGGAAACACCTAAGATTACCTTTTATTTGCGTGAGATCGTGACTTAGATCGTAATCAAAGGGTAAAATGTCCACGTGTCGTGAGAACGGGCATGGACGATTTTGCAGTTTCTTAAGTTGGACAACTTAATTGAGTTTTGTAGTGAGCGGCAACTCAAGGCATAAGATGGGATAAAACATGTTTACATGGCAATTGAAATTGGCTATATGTAAATCCCATAAATCTAGGAATTGCAATTGAAATTGGCAATTGAGCAAAAGCTCTACCATTTTGTATAAGGTTCATTACTAGCGGATCAAGCGATGT
This sequence comes from Chrysanthemum lavandulifolium, assembly GCA_022545495.1. Classification (NCBI taxonomy): domain Eukaryota; kingdom Viridiplantae; phylum Streptophyta; class Magnoliopsida; order Asterales; family Asteraceae; genus Chrysanthemum; species Chrysanthemum lavandulifolium. The sequence goes on from CM040240.1 coordinate 264,323,860, forward strand.
GATGAGATTATGACAATTTGGATCCTAGTTTTTCGGTGGAAATTAAATGGTTATATGCTTATGAACCATGGGTAATTAATTTTCTTGAAAAGGTTAATTATCGAAAATACTAAAATTGAATTTTGTAATTCTTTTGAATGTATAATTGCAACATTTAACCGTAAACAAAGTTTAGTCTTTGATCGATAAATTGCTCCATTTCGCTTTCAAACAAATGTTTGATCGAGAATAATTCTTGAAAAGACAAACGAAGTCTCTTTTCCATGGGAGAAGCATTAGACTCAATCCTATTCCTTTTCATGAATGAGAAAGGTATAATAGGAACGTTTTGAATTGTCTAAATTCTAATGTAACTCATAGCAATGAATTGCACGTCATATTTTCCATAAAGATTTCATTACCTTCATTAGGTGAATGAATCCTTTTGTAACAAACATGAATGTTGGTTAAGCGGAAAACATGTATATGAGTTACTAAATTAGAAGCTAGACTAATTACCGCGAAAATTGGTAAAAGGAAAACTAGCTTAATTTATCTAGTTGGTTTACTTTAACCTTTAAAGGTGCTACATACCGGTATGGGGATGGTAGACACATTAAGGAAGAAATTGCATACCCAATTTTTCAAGTTAATAACATTGATGGATAACCCATCATTCAAAGAGTAGAATACACTTTTAGTACCTTAGTAATGATTACGTATGGTTCTTTAAAGGTGTAAGAAAGTAAAAAGCAAGCAAGTTGTTTTCTTTGGTTATGCAACACTTACAATGTTGTCGATTCGGTGGGAGCATTTGTGTTGCATTCTTGAATAAGAAGTTGTTTTAATGATTTCTAATTGATTGGGAGCTACAAGCCTTATTTCCTGTGTAGTAACCCAGATTATCTTCAAAAGATAATTACTTTCCAATTGTAGGCACTTATGTTTTTTTAAGGATTGTCATGTGCGTTTCCTTACAAATCAATATAGTCCTAAATCTACTAGTTATATCTATGACACAAATCATATTAATCAAATAAGCGAGCGTGTATCGTGTTGTTTATATGTTACATGATGTTGTTCCATGCACAAGTGGGAGAAATCTTTATTGTGTGCAAGGTACAATACATATTAATATGATTTAAGTGAATTCTCTTGATGAAAAGTAAGAGAATAACGTTCTAATAGGAAGTATACATTTAAATATGTATGATTGCCCTATTAAGAACATGTGTCAAGATGATAACAAAGACTACTTTATTTTAAATATTTATGTCATTCAATATTTAAGAAACACTTGTAGTTACAATTTATGTTACGTGAGCGTGAACTAGATTGTAGCCAAGGTAAAATATCCACGTGTCGTGAGAGCGAGCATGGATGATTCTGCGGTTTCTTACATGGAACATTTCATGGAATGACATAATTAAATGAAGTAATCTAATACTACTTTGAATTTAAGTATTAGTTGAATGACTTAAATATATGTAGTAATTATTAACTTGAAATATTAATTGAAACACGAGGTGGTGTTCATAATTACTTTAATTATAAATGTTTATGATTTTGTAAAGTCACAAACATAAAGTCTTTTAAAGACTTACAATATAAAGTAAGGCGTTAACTTGCTATGTTTTAAGACATTTGCATGAAGTCAATGAGTTGATCAATGACTTATAACGTATAGTGGGATTATAAGCGATATGTCTTTTGACTTGGTCAAAATACTTGTGTTATAATGCATGCAATTGATTTGGTAATTCTATTGTACCATTAAGTTTTACTTTGTTGGTAAATAGGTAAGCCATAGAGTAGATGGTTATCTAAAATATTGTTAGATTTTCTTACAATATTAATTCTAATGAAATACCATAGTTTTATGGTATGTTCGGTTAGAAGAATCAAAATCTATTGGCATGTTTGATTCAAGATAACTATAGTTTCTTCCACATGTTATCAAGGTTAGAAGATTGAGTATAGATTGAATATACTCAATAAGACTCCAACCTAGAAGATTGATAAGACACCATTTGTTTATGGAATGTGATGAATCACATTAAGTCTTATAAATGAAGTTCGAATTTGTTAAACTACTTATAGAGTGAGTTGTAACAAACTAATGTTAGGAAGCTGTCAATGTTTTTGTAGTATCCCAAAAGAGAACAATGTATTGTTGCTCTACTTGATAAACTATTTAAAGGTAATCTTTAAATTTTTAAAAGGCAAGTGGGATTTTGTTTAGATCTTGAAAGATTGAATTACAAAATACATAATCTTCTAAAATGCACTAGCAAATATCATAATGAGGCTAAACATGAAAATGATAGACCTTAATATGATGGAATTGTCATTCATAGATTCGTAAGGATATCTCGGATATTTAATATCTTTGAGGAATATGAGTTCTGAGGATCATGGTAAGCTCGTTAATCATAATGATGAATTTATCAAATGTTGAATTGTGGTAAATCAATCATACTATGAATGTTGAGATCTTTGTCCATAAAGATAATCAACTTTAGATACTTGGTTTATCTTAATAATGAATATGAGTTTCTTCAAAGGATGGAAACCCTAGTGGTTTAAATCTTTATGTAGAAATCATATGGACAATATTGTACACATATTTAATGCATGTCTAGTGATAATAATATTAATCATATTTAAGCAATTAACTATGATTGAATATTCTTTACTAGATACATTAAATAGAAGTATAAAGATTATAATTGTCATACTTAGTTTCATTGATATGAAATTTTGACAATGAATGTCATAACTCTTTGTTGTGGAATTACTTTTGCGAGGACGATGAGTAATACAAAGAAGTTTTATGAATTCAAATAATCCTTGGATATGTACAAACTGCAAGAATCCATGAATGGATATATGCAAGCATCTAAGAGATGTTTCTTATGTTTAATATTAAATCCATGTTTGATTTAATAATTAAAATAAGATAGCTCATAAGTATTCCTAAAAGCTAGTGGGAGTATTATTTTAAATCTTATATGTTGTATGGGCAACTACATTCCACCTAAATTAAGTTTTAGTTGGGAATGAACTTCGTTTGTAAGATTTGGAAATAAGATATATAACCTTGAAAAATATGTTTATTATTATAAACATATGCGGTAAATAAATGAGTCTAATAGAACATGATGAATACATATCTTTGACAAGATAGATGAGATCTTAAAGTTTAACTTGAAGATTCATCATGAACATCATGTTGTGTATAAGATTGTTGTGTCATGCTTGATTACAAGATGATTTGACAACATTGAAAGTTGTTAGTGTAATAAATATTTTAAAAGGAATATGTTTGGATTTAGAATCACATTCCACGATGCGGAGATGCTCCTAGATTCTATGGATGGAAATATGGCAATTATTTCATAATTGTCATTGCCAACAAACTTGAGTTTGGTAGGCACCAACATTACACTATAAGCTGTTCAAGTTTACGGACGTTTAAAGAGCATATTGTTGTACACAATGATCTTGGTATAATTGAGATGACACTCAATTCTAGTCATGGTATCCTTGATGATGACCATGTTGACTAGTTATGCTCAACTAGGAGCATAGTTGCATTATACATTAAAGAAAAGAATACTTTAAAACTTTAAAGTTTTGAAAGATGATTGTCATAAAAGGGTGGTTCGGGTTATCACGCACCTTATGGAATGATATGACAATATCAAGATATGTGTAAACATATACAAGAAATTCACTTATTGAATTTTTGAAATAAGTATTCTCAAAATTCCTATAGATCAAAGTTAATTGAAATTATGCCTTGTCAACAAGTATGATTCTCATGACTTGTGGCAAAATTCATTAACTAGTATTATCATGCATTGATCTATTTAGTATTTGGATAAAGGATGTTAAACAATTATTATTTATAATGAATTAAAGTACGGTATCGTTTAATTTCATTTATAATATTGTGTCCTATGTTTGCATGTTTAAATCCATGAATAACTTAAGTTATTCTAAATAGTCCGTTGTCAATCAATAACATGGGAATGATATTGAATTAAGACAAATCGAGTATTAGTTAGAATATACTTGAAAGTATATTGATGCGTAGCATGACTAATTCGGATGATATTCAATGAATTGAGTATAGGACTTATCCCACCCACATGATGATACTTTATGGATCTTTGTCATTAAGTATATCATGGATATTTATCCTCGACTTGAGATACAAGAGATATGTCATGGATGTAGTGCATTTTGTGAAGCAATCTAACGCTATATCGTGGCGGTAGTTATAAGGGTTGTTTTCGAAGTGTTGCGAAATTTATGAATCTCGCTTGTAGTCAAAATGGGATTTGTTTCCTTCAAATTTATTTTGAAGTATAATACTCTTGGGCCCTCGTAGGGTTGTTAAGATGTTTGCATGGCCATGCCCAAGGTCTTCGGAATATGTTCGGAAGAATTGGTAATCTTAATCAATCACATAAAGCGAGAAGCAGAATAGTTAATTAAGAAATGAGTGAGATCCATATTCTTATTAACATGGTATTAGAAACAAAGGATGAATATGATGATGAATCATCAAACTTGGTTTTCTCCGAAAAACATACACGAGTTGTACCGGGGGCATTGGCGTGTTGCTAGACGCTAACCAATGTCATTTCACGTTTTGTAAACATATCCAGTGGGAGTTGTTGGAAATGTATATATTTACGAACATGTGAATGTCCGGATTCGAACTCGTGACCACGGATTGCACACATTAGCGAATGAGAATTAAAGTTAATAATTAATGTTTATGTTTACGATTAATTATTGCACATTAAGTCCGGTTAACGATCGTTAAGTATTTAATGGAAAATGACTAACGACCGTTAAATGAAAAGAGAAAGGACTAGAAATGGAAAACTTGGAAAAGTTATGGGTTTGGCTTTGGGCTTTCTACATGGCGGCCATATGGGGCTTTCAAGGCCTAATCCTAACTTGTTCCCAAAGTTTACCTACTAGTATATAAAGAGGGTTAGGTTCTAGGGTTTCATACACTTGTGCATTGAATTAACCCTAGATCTCTCCTCTCTCTCTCTTGTCCCAATCGGCCGAACACCCCATTTGTAAGGGAGTTTGGTTTCGTTTTTCTTAAGCGAGGACTTGTGTTAGATCTAGCAATCGCTTGATTCGTTGGTTAATTCGTGTGTACAAGAGCGTGGTTGTAAGACATTATTCTTACACCAATTAGTACTTCTTTGTTTTGCTTTGCTCGAGGGTTGTTTTGCTTTGCTCGAGGATTTGACATTCGCAAGAGGTGCGTTACGCATACTTTCGTTAATTAATTTATTTGTTATGATCTTAAGTCTTCATTGTGTACTCTTGATGTCTTTATGTTTTATTGTATTTTATATATCATAAACTCAACAAGTGATAAGGTTTTAAAAGGTACCTTTTGAGGGTCATTTAAGCCCTTATTCGATCACTTTTGTATCCGTTATTGCTTAATATCGTTCCTTTTCACTTTTAGGTCTCTTGAAGGCAAAATCTTTGGAATGATGCTTATTTGGACGAAAAGCGCGAATATCTGAAGAAAATGGCCAAAGTCGAATCGAGACACTCAAAGTCTTTGAAACATAAAGCGACGGCGTCACTGCATATCTGCGACGCCGTCGGAAGGCATTTTGCGACGACTCGAGCGAAATTGCATGTTTTCAAGGGACGACGTCGGGTTCTAAAGGAATAGGCCGTCGCTACTCGGACGGCCTAGATTTGATCCAGACGGCGCCGAGATTGAAGGGACGGCGTCACACGAATAAGGTGGCGCCGTCACAAGCTAATCAAGTCACGACATCGCGAAGTAGTTGATATTGTTTTGGCCATAACTTTTGCATACGAACTCGGATCGGGTGATTCAAAGCCACGCGACCGAGCGAGAAAATCTACAATCGGTGAAAAAAGATATCGCGACGCCGTCACTCTTTAGGTGTGACGCCGTCACTCTTGCCGACGTAAAATCGCCTATAAATATAACATTATAACTTCACTTTTTGTAAGCCCTAAACCCTAAGTCCGATTCTAGGGTTTAGGTGGTGTTTTCCAAGCAACTTAAAGGGTTTCAACCACTCCATAAACATCTTGTAATGGTTTGTTTGTTTATCCAATCCTATGGTATGTCTTCAATTATCACAATTGTTGCTTGCTCTTCATTAATTATGCTTGGCTAATTCACCTAGTGTTTGCTTATGATTGTATGAAACTTGTATATAACTAATTAGATCTTATTGATTTCTTAGTGATGCTTGTGTCTATCTTCATCATTAGGGTGTGACAATTTCAATGAGTCTAATTGGTTTAGTTTATAATTCTTGCATCCCACTCATCTCTTGTTTGATTGGTTGATTCTTATCTTAGTTGACTAATGATCTAGAGTGCGCTAGATTATTCGTTGTGTACACAATGCTTGACTTTTCTTTGTGAACTTTAGAATATAATTATCTAGGTAATTGTAGGATAAAGCATTCAAGGACAACCGTAGAGTAGGCGTCTATAAATCACTAGAGGATTTGTAAACAAGACCCTTTGGTAATTTCAAAGAGTTAGGGAAACAAGCACGCCCTATAGCTTTAGACACACAACGCAACTAGGAATAAGGACGTGACAATTCAACCATCAATAGGACGTGACAATTCAGTAGGTAGAATTGGATAGCTAGCAAGGAGTAATACATCATAAGTAGATACGCTTCACGTTACTGGTAGATCCCTTAGTTAGTTAGTATATTTTGGAATAGTTGGCTAGCAACTAATTCCACCCCCCAAATCCAAACCCCGAGATTCGTACCTTTCCATTCCATAAAATATAAAAATACAAAATAATCATCCTCACCTTTAGACTTAATTCGACATACAATTCACCTAACGACACTATTCCCTAGAGAACGATATCAATACCGTGGCTTACCCTAATTACTACACTACAACGATTAGGTTCCTTGCCTAGGGTGTTATAAAACTTGCTCAAGAAAAGGAAGTTTCCTTGACCCCGACGACGCGTGTAGCGTTATCAAGTTTTGGCGCATGCTGCGGGAATAGTTATTGTTTAGGCTTGATTTCTATCTCGTTTAGGTCTACTCACAAGATTCCTATCAAGTGAGATTTTTTTTCTTTTATTAGCTTCCTCGTAGTCTATCCCCCTTCTTTGTGCCTTTGTTCGTAAAACTTTTCCATTGACTCTTCCGTTCACCATTATGGAGAACGCGAATCCACTATATCCGCGATTAGGTTTTTTCGTAAGAAATTATGATATTACCAAAGCGGATTATTCAAGATGGTGGGAAGAAAGTAACCAAGTCCATAAACCTTTTGAGGATTTCACCATTCCATCAAGCCCACAAAATACCTCATCTAGTGAAACCTATGCTTCGTTTGATCCTTCACCTAGGATAGACTTTCGTGAACAACCTCCGTGTTTAGAAACTATTTTAGTGAGGCCCTTAGGAGAACCGACCAAATTTATGAAAAGTTTATGGTAAGCAACCAAGCATTAAACCATAAGTTGGATCAATTACTAGAGTTGGTTTCATCACGACCTAAGGAAATAATACATGACGAGCATATAGATGATGTAGATGTGATTGAGGATAAGGTGATAAGTCTAGACCCACAAGGTATCCCACAAGTCCCACCATCATTTAAGGCATACACACCGCACGTGACTTACCGGAAGTAGTAGAGAGACTTTAGGAATCCCAATGGAGGTAGAACATTTGAACCAAACGCAACTAGAGAATATAGGTTTGAATACTTGTAGTCTCGGTCTTATTCTTAGTTCTAGGAATTTCCTAGTGTTGATGAGCCGGAACCTCAATCTTTACTTCCATCCTTAAATAAACGAGGAACCGACCCACCCATCAACCAATTTAGTCCGGTAGTTTTAGGATGAAGGAAGCCATTCACACACCCCCTTCACCTCACGTGGCATATTTCCACCCTAAGGGTGTGTATCGCTACTATCACCCGCACTTGAACTTAAGTGTAGGGAAAACTTCCCCTTTATCTGTTAAATAAGGGTAGAGTCAAGCTCGTGACTCGAACAAAAACAAGCGCTTCTTGGGAGGCAACCCATGTATATTTGTTTTTCATTTTCATTTGTGTGTCGTATATCTTTCATTGATTGTTTATTCTCATGTTTAAATTTGTAAAAATGCTTTATTTTGTTTTTAACCTCGCCTTAATTACATATAAAGGTATTTTACATAAGGGATAAGTGTAGGGAGGATTACACACGTTTTTCAAAAGAAACGTGAACATGAGAATTACAATTATTTAAAAGATATACATGTGTGTTTGTTCGAGTCAAATGCTTGTATCGAGTCATAATGGATGTTATTGCGGAAATTTTTCCAGTTTTAAAGATAAAATTTTCCGAATTTTTCCGAAAATCGCAGACCAGTTTCTATCATGATAACCTGACGGCGTCAGAGTCGCAACCTGACGGCGTCAGGAGGAGTAGAAACAACTTCTAACTTTTTCTCGTTTTCTGTGCTACTTGTAAATTTCTGGAATTTTCCAGGTCTTAATTTTCTAGAAAATCTGCAAACATCCATTCCACAAGCATTATATCTTATCTAAGTCTGGAATTACATCTTGTTGTGATTTTTCTTTGTTCGGTTTGATGCGTTGGGTTGTTTGTTTTCTTCAAGTGTGCAGGTTTTGTTTAACAAGAAGAAGATACATAAGTTTGGAAGGAGCTTTTCACGCAATAATTCTTCTTGGAAAAGATTTAACCACCACTTTTCACGGATCCTACCGAGCTAATCAGGGGAGTATTAGTTTCTTTCGTTTTTAATTACCTTCCATTATCATAACTTTGATACTTTCGGGAACATTGGGGACAATGTTCGGTTTAAGTGTAGGGAGGGAAAATAAAACGGAACTTTGAAACTATGCTTATCCTTGACTATTTGCTTTGTCCAAGTGTATTTGTGTAATAAACCATGAGAAAATGTAGGTTAGGGTAATTTTAGCCAAATTTAAAATTTTTCATGACATATAGGAGTGGGCCATTAGTCTTAACAAAAGCGCCTCATGGATAGGAAGTTGCATGACTAGCACAAAACCCTTTACCACCTAAATTCCACCCAAAATGTGAGGATCGCCTTAGATTAGTAGGAATTAAAGCATTCATCTTTAATGCTTAGAGTGTGAACCGTAGTATATTAGATTCTAGAACTTGTTTTGTGATGCATTCCGAGATCGCTAGTGAGACTACACTTGTGTAGTTAGGAATAACTAAATGATAAGAGGCATTAGGATAAACCCTTGTTTGATACCGTAATATAATTACTTCTTCCACCTCGGTTGAGTAATTCCCCACACCCTTTGCGTTGTACTCATCTTTAGTACACGATACCCTAGTTAACCCCTCGAGCCTATCCTTTTCGCGGTTCTCGTGATGTTTCGGTTTTCCGAATATCAATGAAGAGCATTGTTTACACCCCACCCCAAATATACACCCAAATCGCCTTAGCCTACCCTTTATTGCACTCACTTTTAGTGCAAATTTATGT